>CM046815.1:37199080-37343742 GCA_025617385.1 Murraya koenigii
AACCTCACACCCCAAACACACTATTAGATCCTCAAGGAAAACATCCCAACGCAACCAACCCAAATTACTCGCTGGTCGTCCCCAAAACCAGCATGGCCACAGAAAGATGGCCATCTCCCAAGACCATCCAACACAACCACCACCACCACGCAATCTCACCCGATGCCACCACCACCCGCAACTTTATTTGCCTTGCCTCCTATGCAAGACACCACCTCCGCTCGATGATGGTTTCGCGATCCGAGCTTCATGGATGATATTGTTATTTTGCATGAATGGGAGCAAGTCCAAGATGCGCCGCTTGATGAGCTTCCTTTGTCATTATCACCATCTCCCACAACAGATTAATCTGCACTCAAGAGCAGCCTTCTATGTGGGAAGTTTGCCTCCTTCCCGTCAGCGACCATCCGCTCTCTTACTAGTTTTCAAGAACAGTGACTCGCCATTCATATACCTTGGGTGCCCTGGCCCATGTAGGCGCCTGTGATTCGCTACTTTGATGATATGATCGCCAAGGTCCGTAATAGATCTCCGGGTGGACTAATCGTCTCGCTTTTTGGCGGCAAGTTTGTTCTTATCGACACGTGCTTTCCTCCATGCCTCCATTTACTTCATGCCCTTAGACCGCCTGACACCGCTGATATCATCGCCTTGAGCGCTTATTTACCCGCTTCTCTGGGCGACACCGATACTCGCTCGACAAGATTCATCGGTGCTCTGTGGGTCTCTATTTGCTACCCGATAACCGAGGGCGGCTTGGGCATTAGATCCTTTTCGATCCGGCCGAGGCTCTGTGAGCTTAAGCTCCGTGGCGCTCACACCAACGCCCCCTCCGGGCTTCTTTTACGAGGTCTAAACACTGCCGATCCGAGCATCCGGGATGATTCAGCTTCAGATCCCGCTTCCTCTTCAGCGCCGCTTATGAAGCATCCGGTATCACCAACCCCACGCTTGTCGCGTGATTAGATCCGGGACCGTAGCTTTGGTATGATTGTTGGCTCAACTCCTCTCCACTGCTCACGCATAACCCCGATCGGGCTTCTTCTGCCTCGCCTCTGCCTTTTGAGGGGCACTCAGATGACATGAGGCTCGGTCATGTGCCTTACTTCCACCCTCCGTTGTTGAGCGATCCTTCTACACTATTTATCTTCTTATTTTGTTCTCAGCACTGCTCATTTATTTCTTGAGGTTTTGGTCTCTGTCCCTCCAGCAGTATTTCACTTACTTTTATATATGTGATGTGTGGGTCCTGCTTAACCCCCACCACACATCGGTGGCTTCAATAAAAAAACCCTAAACCCTAAACCCTAAACCCTAACCCTTACCCCTAAACCCTAAACCCTAAACCCTAAAACCCTAAACCCTAAACCCTAAACCCTAAACCAAAACCAAACCAAAACCAAAACCTCTCTAACTTTCTCTCTCACCCAAACTCTCTCAACTCTCCCCTATTGACCAAACTTTGACCACGGCCATGGCCTCACCGGAGGCCTGGTAGGACTCTTACCACCACGGATCCAACGCCTGCCCTACCCTCCATGACTCGAGATCCAACAATCCGGTCAACTCTCCACACATCCACCGGATCAAGTCACCAAGTTTCGGCAAAAATCAACTCTTACCTCCACCACCATCATGTTTCCCGAGACCTCCACTTACCCCACATCCACCATGGCCAATCCCTCCACCGTCTCCCTGGCCATGGATGGAGCATCTTGCTCGCTGCCATCAAGCCACCACAACCAACCGAACCAAAACCCACCAAGCAACATAAACTCACTCATCCAAAATGAACAAACCGTGAGCTTACCGGACCCAAATCGGCGAGCTGGAATCTCCTCCACCTTGGCCGCGGCTTCCATCCAAGCCCCACATCCAGAGATGTCTTCCCACTCCACCACTGTAAGTGCTCTCTCTCAACCACTCCAAAACACCCAAGGCCGTGAGTCAACCAACCCAAACCCCTCGCCACGCAGAACGACACCCTTACACTTCCGCTCACCTCACAAGCTCTGCTAAACCTTCAACCTAACCCCACACCCGTGACTCAACACCAACCTTCAAGCCAACACATCGAAAGCACCGCCGCCTCCCTTTTTCCAACAAAACAAACTCAAAAATAAAAACGTAACCCTAACCCTAGCACCCGAACCCAAGCCCATAACCCAGCCCACTTAAGCCTTAACCTTAATACTCAACCCCCTAGCATGCAAACTAACCAACTTAAACAAGCCCAAAACAAAAACACAACCCCACAAATCAGCTGAAATGCACTCCATCCCAACCTGCGGATGCACTGCTCCCGACGGCCTCCCGTGGGTCTCGCCGAGGCTCCCACTGGCCATCTGGCTCCAACAACTGGTCCCCCGTGGTCCCACTGGCTGCATGGCTCATGTTGTCTCGAGGAGAATGCCACCCCCACCATGCATGGAGAGGATACAAGCATGCATGGCCAATCTGCCGCCCATGGTCGAGTCAACTCAGCCAGTGACTCGAGCCACGCAGCTCCCCATGCATGGCCTCCCCTTCCCCAACCAAGCATCACGGCTTTTTCTGTCGTGAATCCCGGCCCCACCACGCATGGAGAAGATAGTTGCATGCATGACATTTTTCACGTCCAAGATCGGGCCACCGCGTGTGGCATTCTCACGGCTGCCCATGGTGGCTCTCGGGTGACTGCCACCCACCCCCATCCCGGACAAGCTGGCTGCCATCTCCAAGAAGCCCCTGGCCACGCAAGAACATGCAAACTCGAGGCATCCAGGGGCTGTCCATGGCTGAGTCAACTCAGCGTGACTCGAGCCATGCAGCTCCCATGCATGGCCATGCATGCCAACCCGATCAGCTTCTGCAACGTTCCCAGCTCGAATGCCATCCTTCCCGTGGCCAGAACCTTCTCCCTGATCATCTTATGCACGACCCCAAGGCAGCCAACAAACCTTCAAGCTCGGTTCAACAAGCTCGTGGCCAACCATCTTATGCACGGGGCCAACCAACCCAGGCCAAGCAACCCGTGTCTTATGCTTCTATGGTGAATCCAGCCTCTATCCTTAACCCCACAGTTCTCCATAGGCTACAAAAATCCTTCCTAGATGTCAGAATCGGCAACTCCAGACTCTTTGCTTCCTGGCTGCTTGGCCACTCTACACCGTAGTGAGCCAGCTAGCTCAATTCTCTAAGGAAGAAGTTCAGATTATGGTCGAGCCATTCAAGCTCGCTTTGTGGGAAGTTTTCTTGCATGCCATCAATGGATGCTATTCGAAGTTCTTTGTTTCTCTTGGTCTCAGCGGAACGCCAGATTTCGCCACTTGATAACCCAGACGTGTTGATCAAGTTAACAACTGGAGGAGGATTATTCCAGGATTTGGGTTCGCCGTACATGGTACGCTAATGGTCGTGGTACGCGTGTTTTCAAATGGAGCACTGACTTCGATGTTCCGCTGAATCACCCATCGTGCCTCGCTTGGGTAAGTCTCCTTACTTACTCGCTCATTTTATTCATTCAAAATCGCTTTATTCTCTATTGTCGGGCTATTGGTACCCTCTCACAGGTTGATCACGCAACCGCTTCCGTGAATAGACCATCCGCTGCTAGGGTGCTGGTTGAGATGATGTCTCGCGCCTTTGTTGCCGCCAGATTTGGATCTGGTGAGGGAGATTCTGCTTCGCAGGATGTTGTTTTTGAAAGGGTTCCTGCTATTGTATTACTTGTAAGCACTTGGGTCACGCTGCTGAGGGTTGTTATGTCTCAAACCCAAGTCTTCGTAAGCCTCCTCCGCCGAAGGATAGTGGATTGCGATCGCCTTGATAAGTGGCAAAACCGTGGTTCCACTGACGTGCAGCCACAGTCGCATCCAGCCTCCCAAGATGTTGTCATTCCCGATGCTCCTCCGTGAGCATGTTGATGTTAGGGTTGCCGCCCCCAGGGGATAGTCCGTCACTGGGTCGGCTCGTTACTTGAGGATGTCCCCTGACGATCGTGGCCATGAGGATGGCATCTGCATGCAGGCAGAGCGAGGTGTTGAGTCCTGAGGTGGCCACTGTGGATGATACCGATACCATGCACGTGAGTTTCAATACTCACAGGCCCGAGATTCCGCAGAATGGCCTCGATGGTAGTGGAGGATTGCCCCGCATTTCTCGCCTCTGACATCGAGCGTAGTTCTGAGGATCTCGGGATATGGATGATGGGAGATTCTTGACCGATCCGGAGGATGTTCACACTCCATTACCCACGGACGCCGTGATTAGTGGATTGACCGATCGTAGGGCTGCCGCTCTTCCTGGGTTTTACTAGCAGCTACGGGCTCGTAAGACTCAGTAAGTCTCATGTGAGGGTAGGTGTCGATCCCCACCCCAATGATTAATACCCTTATCCGGAATATTCTGGGATAAGTAAGGCTCTCGCTGGTCCACCGATCATGGAAGTTGATCTCGGCTGCATAGATTGGCTCGTGTGTGTTTTGGAGCCTTTCTCATCGTTGATAGGCCGGAGAGCACTCGTGATCCGCATCACGATGGAGCATGGGTTTTCTTCCCACTCGGGAAGATTTGGGTTTTCCGGCCTGCGCTTTTTCAGCTGGAGGTTCCGCAGGATACGGGTCGTGGTTCATTGCCTGTTAGTCACTCTTTTCTTTCCCGATCCTCAGATATGTTTCATATGTATATGCCAGCTGAGCTAAGACCGTGAGAGAGGATTCGTGGATGGCCTTGTTTCTTTCATCGACAACCGTGATGGCCCTTGGATGGTGGGTGGGATTTTAACGCCATGCGCCTCTCTCCGAGATTTCTGGGCATGCCCAACTTCGTGGAGGCTATTGATGATTTTAACGTTGCTTTATTGATTGTGGCCTCGATGATGTGGGTTTTACATGGAGTCCTTTCACATGGACCAATGGGCGTATTACGGAGACTGCTGGATAGTGGTTGTGTGCAATGCCCAATGGCTCGGGTTTCTTTCCTACATTTCGAGTTTCTCATCCGAATCGCGACCGGTTCGTGATCACTCTCCCTTACTTTTATCGTGTGCTAGATCGACCAGTGGACGTCCGTCTGTGTTCCGCTTTTACATGCTTGGCTTAAGCATCCCGAGTTTCTGATGTCGCCAGCGCCTTGGGTGCCCTCGCTATTGCTTCGGATGAGGGCTTTTCAGCAGGCTTGTCGATTGAAGCTACGCTTAAAAGGTCGGAATAAGGAGGTTTTTGTAATGTATTTGATAGTGGTTGGAGAGGCCGAGGAGGAGGTTGCTCTGAGAGAGGCCCAAGATGATCTATCCGGCTCAACCGATGATCGTGTGGCTTTTTCTCGAGGCTCGAGCCCGACCGCAAAGATGCGCATCGCGGTGAGGAGATTTTTACTACGCAGCAATGAGTGTACGCTGGGTTGGGAAGGGATGCCAATACCCTGGCTCTTCCATGCTATGATTCTAAGAAGCAGCTGGTTCTTTCATGTCCATCTGACATGTGACGCCTGCCTCAGCATGGATCACCGAGCCTACCGCTATGGCCGAGTCTCATGTGGATTACTTTCGTGGTCTCTTAGCTGGAGGTCCCAGCCGCCTGTGCCTCTGATTTTGATTTTATCCCTTCTCCGGGTCACTGGCTGAGGACGTATGTGGATTTATGTAGGGAGCCCGATACTGGAGGAGTTACTGCAGTGGTTTTTTCTATCGATGCGCATAGGCCCCGGTCCCGATGGGTTCCGCAGAGGTTCTATCGTGCATGTCGGGATGTGATTTCACCGACTTGTTGGTCACTGCTCATGATTACTTTGGGTTCCGCTATGCCTAGGGGTTTCCGTGAGCACTCTTTGGTTCTTCTTCCGAGAAGGACTCTCCTGCCTCGGCTGATTTTCGCCAATCAGCTTGTGTAACGTGAGCAATAAGGTTTTAACTAAATTGCTCACATGCGACCGACACCGTGGTTGCCTCGTATTATTTCTCCATCGCAGAGTGGTTTTGTGCCCGGTAGAGCATTCATGATAATGTGTTGCTGGTACAGTGAGCTTGTGCATGATCTTAGTCGTCGCATCCGAGGGCGTAACGTGGTTCCAAGTTGGATATGGCTAAGGCTTATGATCGGATGTCATGGTCCTTTGTTCTCCGGGATGTCGAGGTGCTTTGTTTCTCGTGAGCAAAGGATTTCTTTAGTTCGGAGGGCTATTTATGGACCTTGGTTTTCTGTGGCTCGCGTAATGGTGTCACCCACGGATTTTTTCGGCCTCATGGTGGTCTTCGCTGTATGCGATCCACTGCCTCCTAGCTTATTCATTATCGTCGCCGAGTTTCTATCTAGAGGCCTCGGATCGCTTGTACTCTTCGCACCCTTCCGTGAGATATTGCTCGTCCTGGTCGCCTTCCTATCTCCCATTTGAGTTTTGCGATGATATTGTTCTTTTTGAATGGGAGTAGGCTAGCCTCACGCTGCTTATGGGTTTCCTACATCATTACGAGGTCAAGCTTCCGGGCACTGGTTAGCCACGCCAAGAGCAGCCTTTTATGTTCTGGGGTCTCGATTCCCGCCTCGTAGAGCTATTATTCATACAACTACTGGGTTCCAGCAGTATGATCCTCCTTTTCTTATCTTGGCTGCCTGTGTTTGTTGGGGCGCCAAGATTGCTCATTTTGATGACCCGCTTTGAGGGTCCGTGAGCGGATTTCCTGGTCATGAACCGACTGCTCTCGCTTGGGGAAGTTAGTGCTTATTCGGCATGTTCTATCCTCTATGCCTTTGCACTCATTTCATGTCTCATGGTCCACCGATCGGGGTTATCCAACAGCTTGAGCGGATATTTACACGCTCCTATGGGGTGATTGTGGTCCCAGCGCAGGATTCATTGGTGCCATTGGCCTGAGGTGTGTTTTCCTGGAGGAGGGCGGCCCGGCATTAGGTCATTTCTGGATCTAGTCGAGCTTTTGAGCTTAAGCTTTGGTGGCGATTTCTGGAGCAACTGCTCCTTATGGGCTTCATATATGAAGTCCAAATATTGCGCCACCTGCTCACCCCTAAGATGGTAGCTTCACTCCCCGCCTCCTCTATGGAGGCGCCTTGCTCCATCCGAGATGATGCCGAGCCTCATATACGATGGTTGGTGGGTGTCTGTGATTGTAGCTTCCGTATGACCGCCGGATGGGATCACCCTTTGTACTTCTATAATTCCGTGCCGCTCTTCCAGCACCTGCTTCCTTTATCAGCGTGGCACCGCTTGGGATAGGGGTAAGCTCCTCGGCCGCCTTACCCACGCCAAGAGTCGAGCGCATTGTTTTGATTCCGATATTCATCGGGCGTGCCTCGATGAGCTTCAAGTGGATTCTACCACCGATGGGGTTTTTCATTCGAGATCACTGGAGATGGTGCGGTGCGCCAGCCACCTAGATGGAGTATTTTCTATGATTTGGCAACACATATTCCCTCCTGCTATCCTTTTTCTTTGGCGGTTGTCGCGAGGCTTCCTAGCCACCGATGATGCCTCGAGTGGACGCCGCTCAGATGGTTTCTGCTTCCGTGGACATGTCACCGAGACTTCCTCAAGACTTATTTCTTGAGTGCCCCAAGTTAGCCATGTTCTGGGAGTATTTCTATCGTGGAGTAGGGATCCCATGGATCGCCTTTCTATCACCCCATGCTACTTCGCCATCTGGCGTAGATGTGCCCTTCTAGTTCCTCATCTTCTAAGTTATTTTACCTGCTACATTCCGTGGCATGCGTGGAAGGCTCGAAATGGGTTCGTGTCTCGATTCTCACCCTTTCCTGTGGATCGCCGTTATTTTCCGAGTGGTATCGATGTCCGGCTTGTCGGCTCGCTTTGGCTTCAGCCTGCCCGCCACGGGAGGCCGGATTCTCACCTATGGATGGGTTACGCGTGATTGATCCCCGACGGCCTATTCGAAGTTGTTGTTTGACGCCGACCGCCTCCGGTGCGGCCAGTCGACCGCTGATGGGTGTTCGAGGGTAATCCCGGGTCGTCCACCGCAGGGGTGTTCTTCGAGACCATCGTGGTATGTTTTGGCTGGGTTTGGCTCTTTCTTGGCCATCATCCGATACTTTATGCGGAGCTTCCGAGCGGTACTGGAGGGTTTGAGTCAAGCGGCTCACCTGGATACTGCTGTGGAGGTAGAGTCCGATCTCGCCACCGTGGTTTCCTCGGGTCCTCTCGAACAGCCTGCTCGATGGGATTATGCCTTATCCTTGCGCCGAAGTTAGATCAAGAGTGTCCTCTCATTCACCTGTGGTTCAAGCACGTGTATCTGGAGGCGACATCCGCAACCGACTTCTTAGCCAATTGGGCTTGCACTTCTCAGATCGCCCGCCGATTCCTTTCTAAGACGTGATCCGCCCATCTACTTATCCGGGATTCTTCACCTTGACGCACGTGAGACTCCTTACATTAGAGATGACCTTCGCTTCATTCATTGCTCCTCGAGACTCGCATTATTTATTTTCTTATATTATTCTCGTACATCGCTCATTTATTTCTGAGGTTTTGGTCTTGTCCCTCCAAGCAGTATTTCACTTACTTTTATATATGTGACACGTAGGGTCCTGCTTAACCCCCCACCACACCGGTGGCTTCAAAAAAAAACCCTAAACCCTAAACCCTAAACCCTAAACCCTAAACCCAAACCCAAACCCTAAACCTAAACCTTCCAACCTCTCTCTAACTTTCTCTCTCTAGCAAAATTCTCTCAACTTTTTGTTTTTGATCTAGCTTGAGCCTCCGGCCATGGCCTCACCCGGAGGCCTGAGAGACACCACCGCCGGCTCCACCGCCGGCTCCACCGTCGGCACCACCACCGGATCCACCGCCGGCTCCTCCTCCTCACGCCGGCAACCAAATGACCGGCCAACCATCCACTCCATCCGCCGCGGTTTCCATCACAACACCATCCGACCACAACTCCATCCCACCCCAAACCGCCACCTCCACCATGGTCAACCCTCTCCCAAACAAGCCACTGCAGCTACCACGATCAACGGCCCCTCCCAAGACCATCCAGACACGGGCACCACCATCCTGCAACTTACCCAAAGTCCTTCCAACTCTCAGATCCTCACTACTGCAAGGAAAACATCCCAACGCAACTAACCCAACTCACTACTGCCGTCCCTAAAACCACTGTCACTGCAAGAAAGATGGCCATCTCCCAAGACCATCCAACCACAACCACCACCACCCAGCAACTTACCCGATGCCTCCTCAGCCTCTAAGCTCCCTCACTGGTCACCTGAAATCTCTCCTCACTCCACAAACCCGCAAGCCCCACACCCACATCCCTGTGACTCACTACATCGACCGCCATGGCAAATCAACCACTCCCGTCTCGACCGATTCACTCACCATAAACGGCCCTCCACAACCCTCTCCACCACTCCCAACTCACTGCGATACCCTCCCACATCTCTCAACCCGTCCCTTACCCATTTTTCTCCAACCACCGCGAGCGGTGCAAGACAACCTCCACCCACTCGCCACAGAACCCCACGCCGATCTCCAACCTCCGCTTCAACCTCCGGTGCTGCCAACCCAAGCTCCCACTACCACGGGCTTGTAACATCCAACCGCCACTCACCCATCTTCCTCCAACCGCCGTGAGTGGTGATAGCCATCTTCCAGCCACTGCCGTGAACCCGCCTGCCACCCACCACCCTCCGCTTCAATCTCCGGAGGCCTCGAGCTAAGCTCCCCACAGCCATGCATCAAGCTCCCAAACCACCTCCTTACAACATCCAACCTCTCTTAACTTTTCCAACAAACACAAACCCTAACCCTAATCCCCAAGCCCAATATCAAATTCCAACCCATACCCCTCAAACAACTAATCCCACTTATTTTAACCAAGCCCAAAGTCAATTTCCAACCCATATCCCTCAACCAAATTCCAGATCCCATTTTTACACAAGCCCATCCCAAAATTCCAGCACATATACCTCCCCCAATAAGCCCAATTCTTCTACTCAAGCCCAAAATACACAAGCCCAAAACCCAAAACCACATATGCCTCTATCCTCGATCCCGATGTCCTCCCCTACCTCAAAAATCCTTTTCTGACACCTGCTTCGTGGCATCTCGACTCGAAATTCCTTTTAAACCCAAGATCTCTCCAACATGGGGAACCAACCCATCATCTTTTCACCTCAGAGATCAACGCCATGGCTCAACCATCTCAGACTTTCTCTCGTTGGTAAGTTTTCCTTGGCCGCCCTTCTATGGACATCATCGTAAAATTTTTGTTTCCCTGGCCTTAAAGGAAACTCCCAGATTTCTCTCCCGACAACCGACACATCCTCATTGAGTTATCTACTGGAGGAGGATTACTCTCGATTTGGTCATGCGACAATCGTGGTACGCTAATGGTCGTGGCATGCGATATTCTAGCGGAGTAAGGATTTCACTGCTCCATGGAGTCTCCAATTGTTCCCGCCCTGGGTATCCTTGCCTTACCTACCGGCAGCACTTTATTCACCGCAAACCGCCTTTACTCCATTGTCGCCGCCATCCAGATTCCCTCACGGGTCGACCACGCCACTCAGCATCCGCCAATAGACCATCCGTGGGCTCGTGGTTTTAATCGAGTATGATATTTCGAGGCCTCTTGTTCCACCTGGATCCGGATTGGAGAGGGGACACAGTGATTCTCGGCAGAGTGTTGTCTTCGAGAAGGTGCCCGATTATTGTACCAAGCATGTTTAGCATCTCTGCATTCTCATGGAGGCTTGTTTCACTACTAATCCAAGTCTCCGCAAGGTACAACCCCAGCCCCACACCACGCCTCCCACCGACGGGCACGCCCACTCTCCTCCCATCGCTCAAGACGCAGTGATTTCCGATCACTGCACCCATAAGCCCCATCTGCAGTGTATCCTCACCTCCGTGAGCGAGGAGGCACAGCGCCAGAGTCCGACTGTAGGCGCTTGTCCGTGCACGCATTCTCCTGACCCGCTTTTCAGCTTTGATACGTATGATAGATCCGACGACATTCTTCATGATAACACTATTTTACTTGAGCCCAATCGAGGATATCGAGGGCCACCGTGGAGCCTCTACTGTGGTCTCGGCCCCCGAGGATGTGCCTTCCGATTTGTGCACCTTACACGTGGATTCAACACCCACCTGTGGACGCTCCATCCTCGCCCCGACGAGGAGATTGACACTCATGGGTGGTGCTCATGGTATATCGAGGGATGACTTCACCGACCTGGACATCGATCCTAGTAGTGAGGACTCCCGTGAGATGATGCACCACTTCTTCACTGATCCCGACAGGGCTAGACACCCTCTTCCTCCTGACGCCGTGATTGATAGTTTAGCCAGAGAGAGGGTTTCCACTTCTCTGCATGATTTCACCACCGTTACTCGCAAGAAACGCTGGTCAACAAGAAACGCATGGACGCTTCCGCCCCTCCCTACTTGATGATTAGTTCCATTATATGGAACATCTCGGGATTAGTAAGGCCCTCACTGCTCGTCGCTTCGAGGAAGCTTATCCGCCACACCAGACACTCTTATTTGTATTTTGAGCCTTTTCTTTGTTCCTGACAGACCTGAGGCTACCCAGATTCGCCTGGGATGGAGCATGTCAGTATCCTCCCGCCTCGGAAGATTTGGTATTCTGGCTACTCCGCTTACCTTGATATTGTCGAGGATGCGGCCAGTCCTTCATTGCCAAGTTAGTCACTCTCTTCTCTACTCCTGCTTTTATTTCTTTGTTTATGCCACTGCTCTATCCTTGTTCTGGAGGAGTCGTGGATGCCCTTCGCGCTTTGCCGATAATCTTGACAATCCTTGGATGGCTCTGGGTGACTTTAATGTTGTCCAATCCTTATCTCGAGATCTCCGCGGCCATATTCAGCACTCAAACCGCTATCGATGCCTTTAATTTCGCTTTATTGGATCTGTGGTTCGAGGATGCCGGTTTTCTGGGAGTCCTTATACCGGACTAATGGTCGCACTCGCAGACGCCCGGATGTGGTGGTTTGCAACCTCAGTGGTCCAGGCTCTTCTCTACTTTAAAAGTCACCCACCTCAACCGCAGACCGCCTCGATCACTCGCCTCCTCATTGCTCTTGATTGGTTTCGATCAGTGGTCCCTGCTCGCTTCGTGTTCTTACACTCCGGCTTAATCACTCCGCTTCATGGACACTGCTCTGCTAGCCTTGGTCCTGACCTCGCCCCTGCAGTGGATGCGGGCTTTCAGCCAGGTCGGTGCGTCCTGGTCAGGCCCGAAAGCCTCGAACAAAAATGTTTTCTGCAACATCGTAGATGGGGTTGAGAGAGGCCGAGGAGGAGGTGGCTCATCTGGGAGCACCGACTGACATCTCCGGGTTCTCACCGAGGATAGATCTCGCTTGTTCCGAGGCTAGGGCTCTACCGTTACGCGGCCTTATCCAACGAGGAGACTTTTCTTAGACAGCCTCCGGTGTCGATGGGTCCCGGAGGGGACTCCAACACCCGCTTCTTTCATGCGATGGCTGTGAAGAAGCGCCAAGCAGTTGTTTTGTCTCATAGATCCAGCTCAAGACCCTCTCGGCTTTCTCGAGTCTTCAGAGATTGCGAGTTCGGCTGTCCAGTTCTTCCAGAGCTTACTCGCAGGTGATTCCAGTCCGTCTCAGCCTCATGAATTTTCTGGTATTCCGAGATTAGTCTCCCACGAGGATGAGGACGACCTTTGTAGGATTCCCGATATGGATGAGATCTCGCAGAGTTGCTTTTCTATCGACCCGCTTAGCGCCCCGGCCCCGATGGTTTCAGTAGTAAATTTTACCGTGCATGTCGGATTTTATTTCATAGTGATTTGTTGGCTACCGTGACTGGATTTCTTCACAGTGTCTCGCCCATGCCCTGGGGTTTCACCCACCTCTCTGGTTCTCCCGCCTAAGAAGGCTTCCCTGCCTCACTTGGTCCGATTTCGCACCTATTAGTTTGTGTAATGTCAAGAGCAAGATCCTCACGAAGCTCCTCGTTGCTCGCCTCCCACCGATCCTTCCTAGGATTATCTCGCCTTCCTCGTGAGTGGTTTTGTTCCTGTAGGTCATCCATGATAATGTTCTTCTTGTCCATGAGTCGGTTCACGATTTGAATGAAGGACCCGTGGAGTAATGTCGCAGTCGAGCTTGATATGGCTAAAGCTCACGATAAGATGTCTCGGTCCTTTGTTCTTCAGATGCTTCTCGGCCTTCTGCTTCCCGAGCTGTGGGTTTCTCTTATCTATAGGGCCATTCTCGGGTCCGTGGTATTCTGCTCGGTTAACGGACCAGCCACTGCTTCTTTCAATCCCTAGGTGGCTTACTAGCAGGTGATCCCCATCCCCATGCTTATTTATTATTGTCACCGAATTCCTTTCTCGCTACCGACACTTTATTTGTCTTGGCCCTCTATGCAAGACACCACCTCCGCTCGATGATGGTTTCGTGATCCGAGCTTCATGGATGATATTGTTATTTTCATGAATGGGAGCAAGTCCAAGATGCACTGCTTGACGAGCTTCCTTCACATTATCACCTATCTCCCGACAACAGATTAATCGCACTCAAGAGCAGCCTTCTATGCTGGGAAGTTCGCCTCCTTCCCGTCAGCGACTATCCGCTCTCTCATCGGTTTTCAAGCAACATGACTCGCCATTCACATACCTTGGGTGCCCGGCCTATGTCAGGCGCCATGATTCGCTACTTTGATGATATGATCGCCAAGGTCCGTAATAGATCTCCGGTGGACTAATCGCTCGCTTTCTTTGGCGGCAAGCTTGTTCTTATCGACACGTGCTTTCCTCCATGCCTCCATTTACTTCATGCCCTTAGACCGCCTGACACCGTTGTTCATCGTCTTGAGCGCCTATTTACCCGCTTCTCCGGGCGACACCGACACTGCCTGGCAAGATTCATCGGTGTCTGTGGGCCTCTATTTGCTACCCGACAATCGAGGGCTGCTTGGGCATTAGATCCTTTTTCGATCCGGCCGAGGCTCTAGAGCTTAAGCTCCGTGGCGCTGCACGACCAACGCCCTCCGGGCTTCCTTTACGAGGTCTAAGTATCGCCGATCCGAGCATCCGGGATGATCTGCGCTCAGATCCCGCTTCCTCTTGGCGCCGCTTTGTAAGATCCGGTATCACCGAACCCCACGTCACCGGCGGATTAGATCCGGGACCGTAGCTTTGGTATGATTGTTGGCTCAACTCTCTCCATCTGCTCACGTACAACCCCGACCGGCTTCTTCTGCCTCGCCTCTGCCTTTTCGAGGGGCACTCAGATGGGATGTAGGTAGGTTGGAGGCCTTACTTCCACCCTCCGCTGCTGAAAGCAGCATCCTTTGGTTCCTGCCCCGCCTCCCGGCGATGGTCCCGACCGATGCGCGGGACCTTTCTAATGATGGAGATTTTTCTCCGAGGACTCGCTGGGATCTTGTTCGGGACTCTAGATCTACTGGATGAGGTTTGTTCTTTATTTGGCAGAGATTGATCCCTTCCATGGTGTCTTTCTTCCTCCGGCGCTTATTACGCGGTTACCCGGCCACCTGATGATGCCTCTCGCGACCCTGGGCTTCTACATGGTTTCGAGATGTCTTTGCAACGGAGCTGTGGAGACTGGCTCGACACCTTTTCTTGACCGCCCACATGTCGACGCAGCCGCAGATGGATTACTGGATCATCTCGCTCACCCCATAGGCCTGCTCGTCCTGATTTCTGGCTGAGACCTCCGAGGGGCGTGGTCAAACCGAGTGTGGATTTGATGCTCCCACTGCAACCCCGGATGTCTCGCCGCTGAGGGATTTTCGTGGATCATCGTGGACTGGTCCTCGCCGCTTGGATGTTTCTAGACACCACCCCATCTTATTCAGCAGAGTCGACTTAGCAGCTTACTGAGGGCCTTAAAATGGTCACCGATCTTGGTATTCCTCTCCTGAGCTAGAATCTGATTCCGCTACTGCAGCTTGCTTGATCACCTCCTCAAAGATCCCAGCAGATGGGAGTTCACTTACATTCTAGCTAGGATTAGAGCCCTCACGCCACACATCTCGATCATCATTCGCCATGTCCTCCGTGAGGCCACCACACATGCCGACTTCATGGCCAACTAGGCTTGCTCACACCGCACTCAAGCAATGGCTCCATCACCATAGTGCCCTTCCCTGTGGTCTTACGTGTATTCTTCTGCTTGATGCGCAGGAGACTCCTTACATTAGGAGATGATCTTCGCTCATTCATTATCCCCGAGTCTACACTATTTATCTTCTTATTTTGTTCTCAGACTGCTCATTTATTTCTGAGGTTTTGGTCTCAGGTCCCCTCCAAAGGTATTTCACTTACTTTTTATATATGTGATGTGTAGGGTCCTGCTTAACCCCCACCACACCGGTGGCTTCAATTTAAAAAAAACCCTAAACCCTAAACCCTAAACCCTAAACCTTAAAGCCTAAAACCTAAACCTAAACCCTAAAACCCTAAACCCTAAAACCCTAAACCCTAAACCCTAAAACCCTAAAACCCTAAACCCTAAAACCCTAAACCCTAAACCCTAAAACCCTAAACCCTAAACCCTAAACCCTAAAACCCTAAACCCTAAACCCTAAACCCTAAACCCTAAAACCCTAAACCCTAAAACCCTAAACCCTAAAACCCTAACCCCTAAACCCTAAACCCTAAACCCTAAAACCCTAACCCCTAAACCCTAACCCCTAAACCCTAAATCCTAAACCCTAACCCAACCACTTGTGGTACACGCCACCCAGAGCGGGAGGATACAAAGATGGTCCATCCCCAGGCGAATACGAGTAGCCTCCAATCGCCGTAACAAAGAAAAGGCTCCAAAATACAAATAAGAGTAATACGTGTGAGCGGATAAGCTTCCTCAACGACGAACAGCGGGGCCTTACTAATCTCCGAATGTTCCATATAATGGAACTAATCATCAAGTAGGAGGGGCGGAAACGTCCCGCCGCTTATACCGACCGCTGCTTCATGAGTAACGGTGGTGAAATCATGCAGAAGTGGAAACCTCTCTCCGCTAAACTGCACAATCACGGCGATCGAAGGAAGATGGTGTCTAGCCTCGCCGAGGTCTCGTGAAAAATGGTCATCGCCTCCCTGGAGTCCTCACTACTAGGATCAATGTCCGATCGGTGGAGTCTGTGCCTCAATATACCATGAGCACCACCCGCAGTGTCAATCTCCTCATCAGACGAGGATGGAACGTCCCTGGAGTGGGTGTTGAATCCCACATGTAAGGTGCACTAATCGGAAGGCACAGCCTCGAGGGGACAAACGCCCCTGTCGGGCTCTGACGCCTGTACCTCCTCACTCACCGGGGGCTGAGGATACACACCGATAGGGCTTATAGGTCTATGATCGGAAATCACTGTGTACTGAGCAGTAGGAGGAGAAGTGGCGTGTCTGCCACGGAGACGTGTGTGAGATCGGGTTGTACTTCATGGAGACTTGGATTAGTGACTTAAACAAGCCTTCGCAGAACGCCCGAGATGCAAACATGCCGCATAATAATCGTGCACCTTCTCAAAGACAACACTCGCTGTAATCCCGAGTCCCTCTCCAATCCAGATCCGTGGAACAAGAGGCCCTCAAATATCATACTCGATTAAAACACGAGCCACGTATGGTCTATTGACAGAGGCCGTGGCGTGGTCGAACTCGTAGTGGAGTACCGATGGCGCAAAGAATGGAGTAAAGGGCGATTTGCAAGTGAATAAAGTGCACCAGTAGGTAAGGCAAGGATACCCGGATCGGAACAATTGAGACTCCATGGAACAATGGAAATCCTTACTCCACTTGAATATACGCATGCCACGCACCATTAACGCACTCACGCATTGTCGCAACCAAATGCGAGAGTAATCCTCCTCCGTAGATAACTTAACGAGGATGTGCTCGTTGTCGAGGAGAGAAACTGGAGTTTCCTTTAAGACCGAGGGAAACAAAAAATTTTCTCGATGATGTCCATAGTAGGGCTGCCAAAGGAAAACTTACCAACAAGAGAAAGTTTGAATGGTCGAGCCATGGCCTTGATCTCCCGAGGTGAAAAGATGATGGTCGGGTTCCCACACCGGAGAGATGCCTGCTTAAAAGGAATTTCTCGAGTCGAGATGCCCTCAAACAATGTCCGAGAAGGATTTTGAGGCCGAGGAGGGCATCGGGTCGAGGAGAGAGGCCTAGTTAACAATGGAAGCATAGGTAGATTTTGGGTTTAGGCCTCGGTGTGGAAATTGGGTTAAGTGTTATGGATTTATGGATTTGGGCTTGGGAGGTACGGGCTGGTTTTTGAATCTGGGCTTCACTAAAGGTATTGGGTTTGTTGTCACTGGAATTTCTTTTGGGCTTGATTTAAGTGAATGGGTTTAGATGATTGAGGTAAGTGTGCTGAATTTGGGATCGGGCTTGGCCATTTCTGGTCTGGGCTTGTTTAGTTGGGTTAGGGTAAACACTAGGGTTAGGGTTTTTGGAGTGGGAGAGATATGTTTGTTATGTTGCTAGAGGAGGGTGGCGGCCGGCTTCTAGAACCCGCTGACCGTGGAAGGCAACTTTGAGGCCGGCGGACGTTGCCGCCGACGACGGTAACTCACGGCCGGCTGGCCGTGGTGCCTGGGAGTTGGAGAAAGCTGCTCATGCACGGCCAGGAGGGCGGCCAGGAGGGCATGGGTAGGTGGCGGGTTGGTGTTTCGAGGGTGGGATTCATGGTTTCGGATGCGGGTGACTTGTCGTGGCCATGGGAGGTCGAGAGGGTGGAGGACCAGCCGATGGGTGGGGTTGATTGGCCGTGAATGCCGATGTGGTAGTCATGAGACGTGGATCTCGGACATCTGGCTCTGTGCGTGGGGAGTTTGCCGTGAGTTCGAGGTAGCATGGGGTCGACTCGACATCTGGAAAGTCGCAGTGAGGTGGTGGACGTGATGGGTGAACCCTAAACCCCAAACCCTAAACCCTAACCCCTAAAACCCTAAACCCTAAAACCCTAAACCCTAACCCCTAAAACCCTAAACCCTAAACCCTAAACCCTAAAACCCTAAACCCTAAACCCTAACCCCTAAACCCTAAACCCTAAACCCTAACCCAACCCCTTGTGGTACACCAACTCCCCCCTCACCCAACCACTTGTGGTACACGCTCCACCAGGCGCCGGCAAAACCACTCTTCTGCAAAACTTACTCACTATATTACCTCAACTGATTGTTGTAACATACTCGCCAATTCCCTAATCTCTCGTGACCGACGGCCAGCAGACTATCACAGGCCGTCACCAAACTCGCTGACTTTCCTCCAGGGTGCATAATCGCCGTCGACGAGTACAATCTTGCCCCCGCTGGCCCACTTCGTTGCCCCGGCCACATCTACCTATGAGACTCATAGAGGGCCCAGAGTAAATACCCCTACCGGCGACTACCGTGGCTGGAGCGCGAGCTCAAACGGCAAATTCTCAACTTGGCTAGCTTCAAAAGCCCAAGGCTTGGAAATGAGCCTCCCCTGCGAGATGGGGTTCCACATCCACTCAGATTAATAACTTAATATTTAGTTTTGGTTTTGCACGCTTTTCCAAAAAAAAACCCTAAACCCTAAACCCCAAACCCCAAACCCTAAACCATAAACCAAACCCTAAACCAAACCAAACCAAACCTCTCTCTAACTTTCTCTCTCTACCCAAACTCTCTCAACTCTCTCCTGTTGACCAAAGTTTGACCGCCGGCCATGGCCTCACCGGAGGCCGGTGGTGACTCTTTACCACCGCCGGATCCAACGCCTGCTCCTCCATGCCTGAGATCCAAAAATCCGGCCAACTTTCCACACATCCACCGGATCAAGACACAATGTTTCGGCAAAAATCATCTCTTACCTCTACCACCACCATGTTTCCCGAGACCTCCACTTACCCCACATCCACTATGGCCAATCCCTCCACCGTCTCTTTGGCCATGGATGGGGCATCTTGCTCGCTGCCATCAAGCCACCACAAAGATTCACAGTTCCAACCGAACCAAAACCCACCAAGCAACATAAACTCACTCACCCAAAATAAACAAACCGTGAGCTTACCGGACCCAAATCGGCGAGCTGGAATCTCCTCCACCTTGGCCTTGGCTTCCATCCAAGCCCCACTTCTAGAGGTGTCTTCCCACTCCACCACCGGACGTCCTCTCTCAACCACTCCAAAACACCCAAACCCGTGAGTCAACCACCCCAACCCCCCTTGCTGCGACGGCAACCGACACCCTTACACTTCCGTCCACCTTACAAGCTCCGTCAAACCATCACTGGAACCCCAAACCCGTGACTCAATACCAGCCTCCAAGCCAATACATCGAGCAGTCACGCCCCCTTTTTCCAACAAAACAAACTCAAACATAACAAACCTAACCATAACCCAAATCCCATTTAAGCCTTTAACCATAACACTCAACCCCTAGCATTCAAACTAACCAACTTAAACAAGCCCAAAACAAAAATACAGCCCCATGCAAACCCGCGTGACAGCCTGCTCCCGACGGCTCCCGTGGGTCTCATGCGAGGCTCCCACTGGCCATCGGCTCCAACAACGGCCTCCCGTGTCCCACGGTTGCATGGCCGGCATTTTCTGATGTGAATGCTCCCCCCACCATACATGGAGAGGATAGAAGCATGCATGGCCACCTTTACGTCCAAGATCGGGCCGCTGCAGTGCGCTGCTCACTACCGCCAATGGTGGCTCCTGCCACTCGCCACCAACCCCCATCCCGGACGAGCTGCCTGCCATCCCCGAGAGGCCCCTGAAGCAACGGCAAACACGCATGGACAAGGCACCCAATGGCTGCCCATGGCTGAGTCAACTCAGCGTGACTCGAGCCATGCAGCCCCCATGCATGGCCATGCATGTCAACCCGATCAGCTTCTGCAACGCTCCCAGCCTGAATGCCATCCTTCCCGTGGCCATAACCTTCCCCATGATCATGCAAATCACGATCC
The DNA here is from genome assembly GCA_025617385.1 of Murraya koenigii. Lineage (NCBI taxonomy): Eukaryota > Viridiplantae > Streptophyta > Magnoliopsida > Sapindales > Rutaceae > Murraya > Murraya koenigii. The sequence continues at coordinate 37,219,017 of CM046815.1, forward strand.
CAAGGCAGCCAACAAACCTTCAAGCTCGGTTCAACAAGCACGTGGCCACTCATCTTATGCACGGGGCCAACCAACTCAGGCCAAGCAACCCGTGTATTATGCTTCGCGGTGAATCCACCTCCATCCTTAACTCCTACAAATTTCTAAGGCCACAAAAATCCTTCCTAGATGTCAGAATCGGCAACCCAAATCCTCTACTCCTTGCTGTTTGGCCACCCTACACCGTGGTGAGCCAGCCAGCTTCTATTTTCTAAGGAAGAAGTTCGGATTATGATGAGCCATTCAAGCTTGCTTCGTGGGAAGTTTTCCTTCATGTGCCAACGATGGATGCTATTCGGAAGTTCTTTGTTTCTCTCGATCTCAAGGGGAGTTCTCAGATTTCACTGCTTGATAACCGGCATGTGTTGATCAAGTTAACCATGGAGGAGGATTATTCCAGGATTTGGGTTCGCTAGACATGGTATGTTAATGGTCGTGGTATGCGTGTTTTCAAACGGAGCATGATTGATGTTCCGCTGAATCCTCTATCAGTGCCTCGCTTGGTAAGTCTCCCTTACTTACCTGCTCATTTTATTCACCGAAATCTACTTTATTCTCTATTGCTGGGGCTATTGGTACTCCTCACAGTGTTGATCACGCAACGGCTTCAGTGAATAGACCATCTGTTGCTAGGGTGTTAGTTGAGTATGATGTTTCGCGCCTTTGCTTCCGCAGATTTGATCAGCGAGGGAGATTCTGCTTCGCAGTGATGTTGTTTTTGAGAAGGTTCCCGCTATTGTATTACTTGTAAGCACTGGGTCACGCCGAGGGTTGTTATGTCTCAAACCCAAGTCTTCGTAAGCCTCCTCCGTCAAGGATAGTGGGCTGCGATCGTCCCTGACAAGGGTAAAACCCGTGGTTCCAGCTGATGTGCAGCCACGGGCTGCGTCTAGTACCCAGTATGTTGTCATTTCTGATGCTCCCCCTCTAGAGCATGTTGCTGTTAGTGTTGCTGCTCCCAGTGGGGATAGTCCGTCATTGGGTCGGCTCATTACGTGAGGATGTCCTTCTGGATGATCGAGGCCATGAGGATGGCATCTGCATGCAGGCAGTGTGCCGTGTTGGGCCCAGAGCTGGCTTATAGGGATGATACTGGTACCATGCACGTGAGCTTCAATACTCACAGCTCCGAGATTCCAGAGAATGGCTCAGATGGTAGGGAGGGTTGCCCCGGCATTTCTCGCTCTGACATCGAGTGTAGTCTCGGAGGATCTCGGGATATGGATGATGGGAGATTCTTGACCGATCCGGAGGATGTTCACACTCCATTACCTACTGACGCAAGTGATTAGTGGATTGGCCGATCGTAGGGTTGCCGCTCTTCCTGGGTTTTACCAGAGTTACGGGTCGTAAGACCTCGTAAGTCTCTGCGTGAGGGTAGGTGTCGATCCCCACCCCAATGATTAATAACTTTATCCGGAATATTCGAGGATAAGTAAGGCTCTCGCTGGTCCACTGCTTCATGAAGTTGATTCTGCTGCATGATTGGCCTCGTGTGTGTTTTGGAGCCTTTTCACTCGCTGATAGACCTGAGAGCACTCGTATCCACATCACGATGGAGCATGGTTTCTCTTCCCACTCGACAAAAATTTGGGTGTTCTGGCCTGCGCCTTTTTCAAATGGAGGTTCCGCAGGATACGGGCCGTGTGGTTCATTGCTCAAGTTAGTCATTCTTTCTTTCCCGATCCCAGTATATGTTTCATATGTATACGCCACCGTGCTAAGATTGTGAGAGAGGATTCATGGGATAGTCTTGTTTCTTTCATCGATAGCTATGATGGCTCTTGGATGGTGGGTGGGATTTTAACGCCAGGCGCCTCTCTCGAGATTTCTGGGGCATGCCCAACCTCGTGAGGCTATTGATGATTTTAATGTTGCTTTATCGATCGTGGCTTGATGATGTGGGTTTTACAGTGAGTCCTTTCACATGGACCAATGGGCTATACTGGAGACTAGCTGATAGTGGTCGGTGCAATGCCCAATGGTCGGGTTTCTTTCTACATTTCGAGTTTCTCATCCGAATCGCGACCGGTTCGGATCACTCTCCTTGCTTTTATCGTGTGCTAGATTACCGGTGGACGTCCGTCTGTGTTCCGATTTTTACATGCTTGGCTAAAGCATCCCGAGTTTCTGATGTCGTGAGGCGCCTTGGGTGCTCCAGCTGTTGCTTCGATGAGGGCTTTTCAGCAGGCTTGTCGATTGAAGCTCGCTAAAAAGTCGGAATAAGGAGGTTTTTGGTAATGTATTTGATAGGGTTAAAGAGGTCGAGGAGGAGGTTGCTCTGAGAGAGGCCCAAGATGATCTATCCGGCTCACCGATGATCGTATGGCTTTTTCTCGAGGCTCGAGCCCTACCGCAAAGATGCGCATCGCAGTGAGGAGATATTTTTACGACAGCAATGAGTGTACGCTGGGTTGTGGAAGGGATGCCAATACCCTGGCTCTTCCATGCTATGATTCGAAGAAGCAGCAGCTCTTTCATGTCCATCTGACATGTGACGATCGCCCTGCATGGATCATCGAGCCCACCGCTATGGCCGAGTCTCATGGTGGATTACTTTCGTGGTCTCTTGCTGGAGGTCCTAGCCGCTTCAAGCCTCGGATTTTGATTTTATCCCTTCTCCGGTCACTATCGAGGACGTATGTGGATTTATGTAGGGAGCCCGATCTGGAGGAGTTACTACAGTGGTCTTTTCTATCGACTCGACAAAGGCTCCGGTCCCGATGGGTTCTCAGAAGAGGTTCTACCAGCGTGGCCGGGATGTGATTTCACCGACTTGTTGGCTGTCGCTTATGATTATTTTCGGGTTCCGCTATGCCTAGGGGTTTCCAGAGCACTCTTTGGTTCTTCTTCCGGCAAGGACTCTCCAGCCTCGGCTGATTTTCGACCAATCGCTTAGTGTAACGTGAGCAATAAGGTTTTAACTAAATTGCTCGCATGCTGACCGACACCGTTGTTGCCTCAGATTATTTCTCCATCGCAGAGTGGTTTTGTGCCCGGTAGGAGCATTCATGATAATGTGTTGTTGGTTCAGTGAGCTTGTGCATGATCTTAGTAGTCGCACTCTGGGAGTAACGTGGTTCAAGTTGATATGGCTAAGGCTTATGATCGGATGTCATGGTCTTTGTTCTCCGGATGTCGAGGTGCTTTGGTTTCTCGTGAGCAAGGGATTTCTTTAGTTCTGAGGGCTATTTATGGACCTTGGTTCTCCGTGGCCGGTTAATGGTGTCACCACTGGTTTTTTCTGGCCTCGCAGTGGTCTTCGCCAGGTGATCCACTGCCTCTTAGCTTGTTCATTATTGTCGCAGAGTTTCTATCTAGAGGCCTCGGATCGCTTGTACTCTTCGCGACCCCTCCTTGAGATACTCGCTCGTCTCGGTTGTCTTCCTATCTCCCATTCGAGTTTTGCGATGATATTGTTCTTTTTGAACGGGGTAGGCTAGCCTCACGCTGCTTATGGGTTTCCTACATCATTACGAGGTCGCTTCAGGCACCGGTTAGCCATGCGTAAGAGTAGCTTTTATGTTCTGGGTTTGATTTCCGCCTCCCGTAGAGCTATTATTCATACAGCTATGGGTTCCAGCAGTAGGACCTTCCTTTTCTTATCCGGGCTGCCCTGTTTGTTGGGGCGCCAAGATTGCTCATTTCGATGATCCGCTTTGAGGGTCCGAGAGCGGATTTCCGTCAGGCTAACCTGCTGCTCTCGCTTGGGGGAAGCTAGTGCTTATTCTAGGCATGTTCTATCCTCTATGCCTTTGCACTCATTTCATGTCTCATGGTCCACCGATCGAGGTTATCCAACACTGGAGCGGATTTTACACATTCTTACGGGTGATTGTGGATCTAGCGCAGATTCATTGTGCCATTGGTCGGAGGTATGTTTTCCTGAGGAGGGCACCGGTATTAGGTCATTTCGGATCTAGTCAAGCTTTGAGCTTGCTTCGTGGCGATTTCTGAGCAAGGTCCTTATGGGCTTCATATATGAAGTCCAAATATCGGGGCACTGCTCATCCCAAGATGGTAGCTGCTACACGCCTCTCCTCTCGGAGGCGCCTTTGCTCCATCCGAGAAGATCCCGAGCCTCATATTCGCTGGTTGGTGGGTGCTCGTGATTGTAGCTTCCGTATGATCACGGATGGGATCACCCCTCTGTACTTCTATAATTCCGTGCCGCTCTTCCAGACTCGGCTTTTTATCAAGCGTGGCAATCGCTTGGGATGGGGTAAGCTCCTCGATCGCTTTACCCACGCCGAGAGTCGAGCGGATTGTTTTGATTCCGATATCAACTCAGGCGTGCTCGATGAGCTTCAAGTGATTCTACTACCGATGGTGTTTTTCATTCGAGATCACTGGAAATGGCGCGGTGCGCCAGCCACTGAGATGGAGTGTTTTCTATGATCCGGCAACAGCCATAATCCATCCTTGCTATCATTTTTCTTTCATGGTTGTTACGAGGCTTTCTAACCACCGATGATGCCTCGAGTGGGCGCTCGATGGTTTCTGCTTCGTGGACATGTCACCGAGACTTCTCAAGACTTATTTCTTGAGTGCCCCTAGTTAGCCAGTGTCTGGGAGTATTTCTATCGTGGAGTAGGGATCCCATGGATCGCCTTTCTATCACCCCATGCTACTTCGCCATTGGCGTAGATGTGCTCCTTCTCGATCTCATATTCTAAGTTATTTTACCTTGCTTCATTCCGTGGCATGCGTGGAAGGCTCGAAATGGGTTCAGTTCGATTCTCACTCTTTTCCGTGGATGCGGTTATTTTCCGAGTGGTATCGACATCTCGGCTTGCCGGCTCTACTTTTGGCTTCAGCCGCGTCAGCCACGGGAGTGCTGGATTCTCACCATGGATGGGTTACGCGTGATTGCTCCCCCGCCGGCCTATTCGAAGTTGTTAGCTTGATGCGACCGCCTCGTGCGGCCAGTCGACCGCTGATGGGTGTTCGAGGGTAACCCGGTTCTCCACCGTAGGGGTGTTCTTCTGGACCATCGTGGTATGTTTTGGCGGGTTTGGCTCTTTCTTGGCCATCATCCGATCCTTTACGCGAGCTTCCAGCGGCTCATGAGGGTTTGAGTCAAGGGTCCAAATTGGGTATTCTGCTGTGGAGGTAGAGTCCGATCTCGCCACCGTGGTCTCCCTGGTCCTCCTTGACAGCCTGCTCGACGGGATTATGCTTTATCCTTGCGCCGAAGTTAGATCAGCTGGTGGCCTCTCATTCAGCCTGTGGTTCTAAGACGCGTATCGGGTCACTACGTCTGCAGCCTGATTTTTAGCCAATCGGGCCTCGCGACTTCTCGCCTCCAACTGCTTGCTCTTATCATCCGTGACTTGCCCATCTGGCTTATCTAGCATTATTCATATGGATGCTCATGCAGCTCCGCGATATCGACGTATAGATTCTTAGATTACCGCTTGTATCTTTCACTTATTCATGAGGTTTTGGTTCATGTCCCCTCCTTATGTATTTGGTATCTATTACATGATTTATCATACGTGAGGGGTCCCGCTTAACCCCCACCATCTTGGTGGTTCCAAAAAACCGTGAAACCCTAAACCCGAAAATAAGTGACGGGCAAGTCTCTATAGAATGCCCTGTGCATACATGAGCTACAACCCTATCCAACTGCTCCATGTGCGCCCATTGGTCCATGTGAAAGGACTCTCAGAAACCCACATCATCCAAGCCACAATCCAATAAAGCAACATTAAAATCATCAATAGCCTCCCGAGGTCAGGCATGCCTCCGAAATCTCGTAGAGAGACCGCACAACGTTAAAATCCCCACCCACCATCCAAGTGGCCATCATAGCTATCAAGCAAAAGAAACAAGACCATCCCACAAATCCTCTCTCACAATCTTAGCACAACTGGCATATACATATGAAACATATACAGGATCAGGAAAGAAAGAATGACTAACCTGTCAATGAACCACCCGCCCATATCCCGCAGTAACCTCCAAATGAAAAAGGCGCCAACTGTAACACCCAAATTTTCCCGTAGTAGGAAGAGAAACCATGCTCCATTGCAATGCAGATACGAGTGCTCTCCACTCTATCAAAAGTAAGAAAAGGCTCCAAAACACACACCAAGGCCAATCTATGCAACCGAATCAACTTCCGCGAACGCATGGATCATGGGCCTTACTTATCCCCGAATATTCCGTGATAAGGGTATTAATCATCAGGTGGGATCGACACCTACCCTCCGCTGAGACTTACGAGTCTTACGACCAGAACTCACCATGAAACCCCGAGAAGAACCGGCAACCCTCCGATCGGCCAATCCACTAATCATCGCGTCAGTAGGTAATGGAGTGTGAACATCCTCCTGACCACCAAGAATCTCCCATCATCCATATCCCCCGAATCCTCCGAACTACACTCAATGTCCGAGCGAGAAATACCAGGGCAACCCTCCCTACCATCTGAGCCATTCTCTGGAATCTCGGAACTGTGAGTATTGAAGCTCACGTGCATGGTACCAAGATCATCCCTATAAGCCGCCTCGGCCCAACACAAAGACTCGCCTCGTCTCGAATGCCATCCTCATGGCCCTCGATCATCCGAGGGACATCCTCCGTAATAAGCCGACCTAATGACTGGACTATCCCCACTCGGAGCAAAGAACACTAACAAAGAACATGCTCTGTAGGGGAGCATCAGAAATGACAACATACTGGGTACTAGACGCAGCCCGTGGCTGCACATCAGCTGGAACCACGGGTTTTTTACCCTTATCCGGGACAGTACGCAACCCACTATCCTTCGACGGAGGAGGCTTACGAAGACTTGGGTTTGAGACATAACAACCCTCAAGAATGTGGACCCAAGTGCTTACAAGTAATACAATAAGCAAGAACCTTCTCAAAAACAACATTCTACCAGAAACCAGAATCTCCCTCACCAATCCAAATACGCGGCAACAAAGGCCGCAAAACATCATACTCAACTAACACCCTAGCAACAGATGGTCTATTCACCGAAGCCGTTGCGATCAACACGCAGAGGAGTACCAATAGCCCCAGCAATAGAGAATAAAGCAGATTTCGAGTGAATAAAATGAACAGGTAAGTAAGGGAGACTTACCCAAACAGTCACAATAAGGGATTCCGCAGAACATCGAAAATCTGTGCTCCATTTGAAAACACGCATACCACGTACTCATTAACATACCATGTCCAGCGAACCCAAATCCCGGAATAATCCTCCTCCATGGTTAACTTGATCAACACATGCCTGCTATCAAGCAATGAAATCTGAGAACTCCTCGAGACCGAGAGAAACAAAGAACTTCCGAATAAGCATCCATCGCTGGTCTCGCCAAAGGAAAACTTCCCCACCAAAGCAAGCTTGAATGGCTCCGCCATAATCCGAACTTCTTCCTTAGAAAATAGAACTGCTGGCTCACCACGGTGTAGGGTGACCGGCTTAACCGGGAGTAGAGGACCTGAGTTGCCGCCATAAAGATCTAGGAAGGATTTTTGTGGCCTCGGGGTCAGTAGGTTAAGGATGGAGGCCGGATTCACCACGTAGCATAATACACGGGTTGTTTGGCTCGAGTTGGTTGGCCCCTGCATAAGATGAGTGGCCACGCGCTTGTCGAACCGAGCTCAAGGTTTGTCGGTCGCCTTGGGATCGTGATTTGCATGATCACGGGAAGGTTATGGCCACGGAAGGATGGCATTCAGCCGGAGCGCTGCAGTGTCGATCGGTTGACATGCATGGCTATGCATGGGGCCGCATGGCTCGAGTCACACTGAGTCGACTCACCCATGGGCAACCGCCAGTGCCTTGGCCATGCGTGTTTGCCGCTGTCAAACATCGTGTCTCGATCCTATGGATGTGTGGAAAGTTGGCCGGATTTTTGGATGCCCAAGATGGAGGGGGGAACCGCTGCTGATCCCATGCAGTAAAGAGTCACCACCGGCCTCCGTGAGGCCATGGCCTACGGTCAAACTTTGGTCATCAGGGAGAGTTGAGAGAGTTTGGGTAGAGAGAGAAAGTTGAGAGAGGTTTGGTTTGGTTTGGTTTGGTTTAGAGTTTGGCTTAGTGGTTTAGGGTTTAGGGTTCTGCTCTGCCTCTGGCCTTGGGTTTCGTGTCTGGGGTTTAGGTTTAGGATTTTTTTTTTTTTGAAAGAAACCGTGCAAAACCAAAACTAAATATTAAGTTATTAGTACCGTGGATGTGGAACCCCATCTCAGTGGGAGGCTCATTTCCAAGCCTTAGGCTTAAGCCAGCTGTCGGGCTGCCTGCTTGAGCTCACGGCCCGCCACTCAGCAGCCTAGGGGTATTTACTCCGGGCCCTCCATGAGTCTCATAGGGTATTTACTCTGAAGTCGTCCCCTCGGTCACCTCTCGGTGTGTGGTGGCCATGTTGGAGGCCCTGCATACCAGATGGTAGATGGCCACATCGCTTGTTGACTGCAGAAGCTCATAAGCTCAGCCTTCAGCTGGGGCCGACTAGACCGCCACAGTGTCAGTAGGTAGCACTGTGTGACTCCTCAAGAAGTCGAATGCAACGAACTTCATACCGTTATAGCCCCTGTGCTTGCCATTTTGCCATGGCATTGGTTTGAAGGGTTGTTAAGGATGTTCCACACGACCTGGCATAGAACATGCAAAATCAGCGTAGTGTGCATGTGTCCTCGATAACCGCGGCGTAGCTTATTTCTTGATTAGCCTGGCTCGTAGGGCACCGGCCTCACGACCTTAGTCCTGAGGGATGATCCATCGCGAGCGCATTGCAAGGCGTAGATCATATGCCACCATAGCCAATCTTTCTAGGCACTTGTAAAGTACTAACCCAATCATTACCGATGGCCCTAATCCGCCCGCAGTGGCGACATTATCGGCGATCGGCTTGTAGTCCGGACCGCCTAGGACATCAGTGGTGGGCTGCGGTCATGTCTTCGTGATCAAAACCGCCAGCTGAGGCAGCAGATTGAGCTTTGCCGCGGGTCCCGCCGGTTGTCGACCTGGTAGTCGTCCCGAACGGTCTGGGGAGGGCATGGGCCGTGATCTCTTGTTGAATGGACGTGGCATTATCTTGCACGCTGGGATCACCGCCTCGGAGCCGCTGGGCGTAGCTCTGTCCGTAGTAGGGTACGTGCATCTTTCCATGCCTGCAGGCTTTCTTCGTACTCATCGGGATCGGCCATGTTGACAGCGGCCCAGGCGTCGTCATACTTCTGCTTCAACGCCTGGATGGATTGTGTAGACATCTTCGATTTTGAGAGGGGGTTCAGTATGTTGATCGCCGAAGTGTTTAAACTTAAACCCCGAACTGGGAGACGACAACGGCCAACGCCTCACGATCTCGACAAAGGTTTGCAGCAACGATAGATGGAGAGGCCTACCCATCAAGTCGAACTGCAAACAAGTAGGCACACTTGCCACCGTAGCAAATAGTACGAGAATGATTGTGCCATAACAAGTGTAGCAGTGTGCCGTAAAGACAAGTGATGGGGAGCAGTGAGGCGTGGTTGCCTCTGAACCAATGGCTGTCCGCGCCAGCTCGTAGTATCGACCACCTTCGAGCCGCCTCGTAATGTCCTCCATGCGAAGTCAGGATCGGGTCGCCTCCGCTGTGGTCGGGCCGGCTTATGGAGAAGGTGATAATGGCAGTGGCGCAGGCGAGGATGGCGAGCTGCCAGTGGGTCGCTGAGGCTCTGGTCCCGATAAGTACGGCATGTGTTAAGAATGAGCACTGTGTTACAAGCTCGCGAGAGGGCGTATATACACTTCGTGGCACTGGCTTGTTGAGGTCGGCAAGCTCAGAACATAGACGTCGGCTATAGGCCACCCTTCCCCGCAATCTAGTAGTCGAGAAAGGGTATTTTGTGTTTTGACAGTGGCTCGCTTGTCAGATGCGCCGAGAGCAATAATTTTGGTACCGCTTGCTCTTGTCAATCCGTGACTTGCCCACTCGGCTTATCCGGCATTATTCATATGGATGCTCATGCAGCTCCGCGATATCGATTTATAGATTCTTAGATTACCGCTTGTATCTTTCACTTATTCAGAGGTTTTGGTTCATGTCCCTCCTTATGTATTTGGTATCTATTACATGATTTATCATACGTGTAGGGTCCCGCCTAACCCCCACCATCTTCGTGGTTCCAAAACAAAAACCCAAACTCAAACCCGAAACCCGAACCTCAAACCTCAAACCCCAACCCAACTCAACCCCGAACCTCAAACCTAACCCCGAAACCCCAAACCTCAACCCTAACCCCAAACCCTAAACCCAACTTTCAAACCTCTCTAACTTTCTCTCTAGCAAAATCCTTCTCAACTCTCTTTGTTTGACCAAGGTTGACCTGCCAACCATGGCTCTCACCGTGAGGCTCGGGTGACTTTCATCGCCACGGCAGCTCCTTTACATGCCTAAGAATAAAAATTCCTGCCAAAATTCCTGCCAAATTTCCATGCAACAACCAGAATAACCTCCATCTTACCTCGTCATTCAATCCTCCTACATCCCCCAAACTGCTTGTAGTCATAATCGCAAATTCAAGACAAGCCCCTCAACCCACTTACCCGGAGACACCATCACCGCACAAGCCCCCAAACTCCCAAGACAAAGACACCTGCTTCCTCTCCCAAACAAGCTCACTGCAGATCACGTGATCAACGGCCCCTTCCCAAGACCATCCGTAGTGTGTTCCACCTTCTCAGATCTTACCCGACGTCCCTCCCCGTCCCATGCATCCCCACAACCACGATAAACCCCCAACACGATAACCCAACTCACTGCTTTGACCCCAAAAGATCAATCAGCACTACAAGCAAAGATGGCCATCTCCCAGACCATCCAACCACAACCACCACCACCCGCAATCTTACCCGATGCCTCCTCAACTCCCAAGCTCCCTCACTGGCCACCGGAATCTCTCCTCACTCCACAAACCCGCAAGCCCCACACCCACATCCCGTGACTACCACATCGGCTGCCATGGCAAATCAGCCCCTCCCGTCCGCCGATTCACTCACCATAAACAGCCCTCCACAACCCTCTCCACCACCCCAACTCACGGCACATCCTCCCACATCTCCCAACCCGTCCCTTACCCATTTTTCTCCAACCACCGCGAAGCGGTGTAAGCCAACTTCCAGCCATCGCCACAGAACCCCATCGCTCGGTCACCAACCTCCGCTTTCAAACTCCTAGGTCGCCAATCCAAGCTCCCATACCGCTGCTTGTAACAACCAGCCGTCACTCACCCATTTTCCTCCAACCGCCGCGAGTGGTGCTAGACAACTTCCAGCCGCTGCCATGAACCCCCCCGTCAGCCACCACCATCTGCAACTTACCCGAGATCCCCCCAGCCCCATGCATCTCCTCTGTCACGACAAACCCTCCAACACACCCAACCCAACTCACGGCCTTCGTCCCCAAAGATCAACCATCGCTGCGGCTTCAACGGCCATCTCGCCGCACCACCTCGCCTCCGCCATCACCACCCAGAACCTTCCCGAGGCCTCCTCACTCCATTCTCCCCACCGCCACCGGAAATCTCTCCCCACACCTCAAACCCGCATGATCCCGTGTCAGCTACATCGGCGGAGATGGCAAGCCAGCCCCCCCCATCTACCGGATTCCTTGCCATTACCAAATTCCTCACAGTCCCTCCTCAACCACCCCAAGCCACCGAGCATCACCCCACATTTCAACCCGATCTCCCACCTCAACCCGATCTCCCACTCTCAAACGTCCGATCCCCGAGCCTATTCACCGCCACGAGCGTGCTCCTCAACTCCCACCACTGCTGCATCCGCCGGAGAATCGCTATCCTCCACTGGCCTCAACCGGCCATCACAACATGGCTAGTAACAAATCACCACACCCCTTGCAACAACCAAACTTCACTCAACTTTTCAACTTCCAATCACTGCCATGCACTCTTCCGTCAGCCACCTCCCTCCGATTCAACCTCCAGTGCTCCCCAAACCGAGCTCCTCACCACAGATCTAGCTCCCACCACCACCTCAGAACAACCAACCTCTCTTAACTTTTCAAACTAACACAAACTCTAACCCTAATCCCCAAGTCCAATACTAAATTCCAGCCCATACCCCTCAAACAACTAATACCTTTTATTTTAACCAAGCCCAAAACCAATTTCCAACCTCATATCCCTCAACTAAATTCCAGCCCATATTTTAAATAAGCCCATTTCAAATTCCAGCCCATGTACCTCCACACAATAAGCCCAATTCTTCTATTCCAACCTCAAAATACCCATTTCAATAATTCTCGACTCAAACCCAAATACCCAAGCCCAAAACCCAAAACCACATATGCCTCTCTTCGATCCCGATGTCCCACCCCTACCTCAAAAATCTTTTTCTGATGCGGTCTCATGGGCTAATGATTCAAACATTCCGCTCAAACCCAAGAACACTCCAACGGGGAACCTGCCATTATTTTTTCGACACGTGAGATCGAAGCCATAGCTCAACCTTTCGTACTTTCACTTGTCTGCAGAATTTTCTTTGGTCGTCCTTCTATGGAAATTATTAGAAAATTCTTTATTTCCTTGGTCTTAAGTGGAAACTCTCGATTTCTCTTAAATAATCGCCACATTTTAATTAAATTATCTCATGGAGGAAGATTATTCTCGTGATCTCGCCACGCCAATCATGGTATGTCAACGACCGAGGATGCGATTTTTAGTGGAGCAAGGACTCACCGCTTCTACCGAGTCCCCGATTGTCCCCTGTCTGGGTATCCTTACCCTATTTACCTAAGACATTTTATTCATCAGAATCGCTTCTTTATTCTATTGTCGCAGCCCATCGGTACTCCTTCATGGAGTTGACCATGCCACTGCCTTTGTTAATAGACCGTCTGCGGGTCCGTGGTTTTGATCTGAGTATGATATTTCTAAGCCGCTAGTTCCTCGGATCCGGACTGGAGAGGGGACCCTGGATTTTGGCAGAGTGTTATTTTTGAAGGTTCCCGCCTATCAGTAGCTCATGTATGCACCTGGGCATTCTATGGAGGCTTGCTTCATCACTAATCCAGTGTCGCGCAAGGCTCAACCCCACCTGCGACTCAACCTCAACTGGCCTAGTGCCCAACGAGGGCGATCACCCCATGCCTCCCGCCGCTGAGCATACTACTTCACCACTTACTACTCAATACGTGGCGACTCCCGATCCTATCACCGCGATCCTCACCCCGTGACAGATGAGGAGATACAAATTCCGATGCCCAACGGGGGCACCTGTTCAGATATCCATCGCCTAAATCATGCAGCTCAGTCGCTACAAATGATGGTTCGGATGCGCTCAGTCGCTACTCAAGACACTCGCGGCTTCCGAGCCTATCACTGTGGATCCTCACCCGGTTGATGAGGAGATACAGATCGAGGGCACCTGCTCCTCGCCTGCATCGCGCAGCTCAGCCGCCATGCATGATGGTTCGGATGCAGCCTCAGTCGCTGCCAAGACACTCGCGGCTTCCGAGCCTATCACCGTGATCCTCACCCTGCTGATGAGGAGATACAGAGCACCTGCTCAGATATCCACTCACCTGCATCACGCAGCTCAGTCGCCATGCATGATGGTCCAGATGCGCTCTTCGTGATTCCACCGCCTGGGACCACCGCTCAGATATCGAGTGCTCCCGGGACCTTCGCAATTCTCCTCCACCACGTGCTTTATCCGACATATGCACCGGCTCACGTGGATTCAACACTCACTCCACCTGATATCCCTTCATTGTCTAACGAGGATATCGACATTGCCGATGATGCTCGAGACCACCGACCTGGACATCTACATCAAGCACTCGAAAACTCCCCGGAGACGATGGGAGTCTACTCTCTACAAGGTTTCACAAAGAATAACTCAGTAGGAGATCGCAGCAGACTGCATGAACGCCTTCCACCCTCCCTACTTGATGATCATTTCCATGTGTTATCATTGTGGTCATTTTATTTCTCCTTTCCATTTATTGCCTTGTACTTGCTTATTTATGTCAGAGGTTTGGTTCTTGTCCCCTCCGCTGTACTCATCTTACTTTTTATATATATGATGTGTAGGGTCCCGCCTAACCCCCACCTCCACGGTGGTTTTAATAAAAAACCCTAAACCCTAAACCCTAAACCCTAAAACCCTAAATCCTAAACCCTAAAACCCTAAACCCGAAAACTCTAAACCCTCAACCCTAAACCCTAAACCCTAAAACCTAAAACCCTAAAACCGTAAACCCTAAACCCTAAACCTCGCTGATCAAGGTGTTTTCTATTTTAACAAAATTTTGTCGTCAAGCTCTAATTGTAAATTGCAGGAACCGGACGATATGTCTGACGAAGAGCACCACTTTGAGTCGAAGGCCGACGCCGGCGCTCCAAGACGCTCCTCAAGAAGCCGCCACCATCCGCAAAAACGGTTATATCGCCATCAAAGGTCGCCCTTGCAAGGTTGTTGAGGTTTCAACTTCCAAGACCGGAAAGCACTGGCCATGCTAAGTGTCATTTCAGAGGAATTGACATCTTCAATGGCAAGAAGCTTCGAGGATATTGTTCCTTCTTCGCACAATCGGGATGTTCCTCATGTCACTCGTGACCGACTACCACATCGATTGATATCTCCGAGGATGGATTTGTTAGCCTCGCTGACCGAGAATGGAAATACGGAGGATGACCCGAGACTTCCAACCGATGAAAACCCGCTTCACAGCATCAAAGATGGATTTGAGAGTGGAAAGATCCTGGTTGTCTCTGGCCTCACCGCCATGGAGAGGAGCGATCTCGGTCTCAAGGACATTGGCCCCAAGTAAATGACTTTGCTTCATCGAGAATGCCGATCACGAAAGTCGTGGAAGATGGATAAGTGTAGCTATCGATGTGTCCGGTTTCAAGATGAGGGGGTCATCATCTCTATAAAATGACTTACCATATTATTAATTGTTTCTTATGGACAATATTTTTGTTATGTTTGAAAAAAAAAAACCCTAAACACTAAACCCAAAACACTAAACCCTAAACCTAAAACCCAAAACCCAAAACCCAAAACCCAAAACCCTAAACCCTAAACCCTAAACCCTAAACCCTAATCCCTAAACCCTAAACCCTAAACCCAAAACCCAAAACCCAAAACCCAAAACCCTAAAACCCTAAAACCCTAAACCCTAAACCCTAAACCCTAAACCCTAAGTAACTTTCAAACCTCTCTTACTTTCTCTCTCCTTACAAATTCTCTCAACTCTCTTGTTGACTTTAGTTCGACCATCGGCCATGGCCTCACCGGAGGCTCGGTGAGCCACCACCGCCACCTCCACCGCTGCACACCACCGCTCACTGCCACCACCGCCGGCTCCACCACCACCGGCTCCTCCTCATCATGCCTAAGAACGAAAAACCTGCCAACTATCCTCCGCCGTCACCACCACCATGATTCCCGTGGCTCCCCCTCACCCCATCACCCAACCCTCCCACTCAACTCAACCGATTCATGGCGCTTGGCCTGGCTCAAGGCCCTCCATCAACTTGACCAACCTGGAACATCCTCACGGCAACAAGCCCACCAAATCCCCACCCCAACTCACTGCTTTCCTCACTCAACTAACCCCCACCGCCATGCAGATCTTCGAAAGCACATCCCAAGACCATCCCACCCCTACCACCACCTTCCGCGAATCGACCCAAAACCACCAAACCCGATGCACCCCACAACCGAGCCAAACCCATCAACTCACCCAACCCAATCCACTGGCCCAACTCTCAACGAATCAACTTCACCAGCAGCATCAACGGCCATTTCCTGGCTCACCCCATCACAGCCCACCACCTCCTCGCAACTTTCCCGATGTCCGTCCAACCCCATGCTACCTCAAACTCACTAAGAAATTCCCCCACACACCAAACCCGAAAGTCCAAGATCCACATCTCATGACTACCACATCGAGCATTCACTGCCAATCAACCCCACCCATCTGCCAGCCCTCCACCCTCTCAACCTCCCATGGCTACCAGAAGTCACCCCACATCCGAAACCATGAATCCCCACCTCAAAACACCAACCCGCCACCTACCCATGCCCTCCTAGCCACCATGAAAGCAGCCTTCTCCAACTCCCAAACACCGCCGACCAACCGACTGTGAGCCACCGCTCTTGGCAAAGAACGTCCGCCTACCTCAAATTGCTCTTCCACATACCATGGTTCTGTGGCCACCGCCACTCTCCTCTAGCAACATAACAAATATATCCCACCCCACTCCAAAAACCCTAACCCTAGTCTTTACCCTAACCCAACTAAACAAGCCCAAACCCGAAATGGCCAAGCCCAATCCCAAATTCCAGCACACTTACCTCAATCATCTAAACCCATTCACTTAAATCAAGCCCAAAAAGAAATTCCAGCCCAACAACTTAAATTTCATAACACCCAGCCCATTGAAAATAATCACAACCCCTTAAAACAAGCCCAAAACTTTAATCAAGCCCAATTCCAAAAATCAGCCCATATTCCCCAATCCCTCCAATCTTTAACCCATACCTCCCAAGCCCAAGTCCATAAATCCATAACCCTTAACCCAATCTCCACCACCCAAGGCCTAAACCCAAAATCTACCTATTCTTCCATTGTTACCCCGGCATCTCTCCTCGACCCCGATGCCCCTCCCTACCTCAAAATCCTTCCTGACTGCTTTTAAGGCATCTTGACTCGTAAATTCCTTTTAAACCTAGCATCTCTCCAACATGGGGAACCAACCCATTATTTTTTCACCTCAGAGATCACTGCCATGGCTCAACCATTCTGACTTTCTCTTGTCGGTAAGTTTTCCTTGGCCGCCTCCCATGGACATCATTAAAAATTCTTTATTTCCCTGGCCTCAAGTGGAAACTCCCAGATTTCCTCCCGACAACCGACATATTCTCATTAAGTTATCTACGGAGGAGGATTACCTCGTGATCCGGTCGCGATAATCATGGTATGTTAATGGGCGTGGCATGCGATTTTCAAGTGGAGTAAGGATTTTCGATGTCTCGATGGAGTCTCCAATTGTTCCCTGCCTCGGGTATTCTTGCCTTATCTACCTGGCACTTTATTCACTCAGAATTTGCTCTCTACTCCATTGTCGCCGCCATCCAGCACTCTTCATGGAGTCGACTCACGCCACCGCCTCCGCCAATAGACCATCCAGTGGCTCAAGTTTTGATTGAATATGACATCTCGAGGCCTCGTTATTCCACGATCCGGATTGGAGAGGGGACCTGTGGATTTTGGCAGAGCTGCTATCTTCGAGAAGGTTCCCGATTATTGCACCGCTTGTTTGCATCCTCGCATTCCGTGGAGGCTTGTTTCATCACTAATCCTAGGCTACGCAAGGTACAACCACAGCCCGACTCAACCTCAATGGTCGCGGCGCCTAACGGCGGTAATCCCACCACGCCTCTCGCCGACCGGCACACTACTCCTCCTCCCACCGCTCAAGACACAATGGTCTCCCGATCTTAGACCCATATGTCCCATCGCTAGAACCCTCATCCCCGCGAACGTGGAGGTTCAGCGCCAGTGTCTCGGCTGTGGCGCTTTGTCCGTGCACGCCTCCCGACCCAGCTTATTCATTTTGATACGTATGATAGATCCGACGAAATTCTTCATGATACCGCTGCTTTACTTGAGCCCAATCGGGATATTGAGGACCACCGTGGAGCCCCTGTGGTCGCCGATTTGTGCACTTTACATGTGGATTCAACACCCACCTGTGGACATCCCATCCTCGTCTCGACGAGGAGACCGGCACCGTGGGTGGTGCTCATGGTATATCGAGGGATGACTTCACCGACCTGACATTGATCCTAGTAGTGAGGACTCCCGAGGAGATGATGTACCACTTCTTCATCGATCCCGACTGTGGCTAGACACCCTCTTCCTTCTCGACGCCGTGATTGATAGTTTAGCTGCAGAGAGGGTTTCCACTCTCGCATGATTTCACCACCGCTATTCTCAAGAAACGCAGTCAACAGTAAACGCATGGACATTTCCCGCCCTCCCTACTTGATGATTAGTTCCATTATATGGAACATTCTGGGATCATGAAGGCCCCTCACTGCTCGTCGCTTGAGGAAGCTTATCCGCTTACACCGTGTTACTCTTATTTGTATTCTGAGCCTTTTCTTGATTCTCGACTGCACCGGAGGCTACTCAGATTCTACCGGGATGGACTATGTCAGATCTTCCCGCCTCGGAAGATTTGGGTTTCATGGGCTACTCCGCTTACTTTGATATTGTCGAGGATGCGGGCCATGTCCTTCATTGCCAGGTTAGTCACTCTCTTTCTCTACTCCCTGCTTTTATTTCCTTCGCTTATGCCGCTTGTTCTATCCTTGTTCGGGAGGAGTTATGGATGCCCTTCGCGCTTTTGCCGATAATCTTGACAATCCATGGATGGTCGGGGTGACTTTAATGTTGTCCAATCCTTATCGGAGATCTCAAAGCGCCATATTCGCACTCAAACCGCTATCGATGCCTTTAATTTTGCTTTATTGGATTGTGGTTTGAGGATGCCGGTTTTCTCGGGAGTCCGTGATACCGACTAATGGTCGTACTCGCAGACGCCCGGATGTGGTGGTTTGCAATCTCGCTGGTCTCAGGCTCTTCTCTACTTTAAAAATCACCCACCTCAACCGCGACCGCCTCGATCATTCGCCTCCTCATTGCTCTTGATTGGCTCTCGATCATGGGTCCCGCTTGCTTCTGTGTTCTTACACTCGTGGCTTAATCACTCGATTTCATGGACTCGCTCGTCGGGCCTTGGTTTTGCCCTGCCCCTGCAGTGGATGCGGCTTTTCAGCCAGGTCAGTGCGCCTCAAGTCGCGGCCTCGAAAGCTCTGAACAAAGATGTTTTCTGCAACATCGTAGATAGGGTTAGAGAAGTCGAGGAGGAGGTGGCTCATCTGGGAACACCAACTCGATATTTCCGGGTTCCACTGAGGATAGATCTCGCTTGTTCCGAGGCTGGGGCTCTACTGTTACGTGCCTTATCCAACGAGGAGACTTTTCATAGACAGCCTCCGGTGTCGATGGGTCCTGGAGGGGACTCCAACACCCGCTTCTTTCATGCGATGGCCGTGAAGAAGCGCCAAGCAGTTGTTTTGTTCATAGGATCCAGCCGAGGACTCCTCTCGGCTTTCTCGAGCCTTCAGAGATCGCGAGTTCTACTGCTCAGCTCTTCCAGAGCTTACTCACGGTGATTCCAAATTGCCTCAACTTTTATGATTTTTCCGGTATTCCGTGATTGGTTTCCCATTTTTCACTGTGATCGCCCATGCCTCTGGGGTTCCAGCCCACTCTCTTGGTTCTCCCGCCAAGAAGGCTTCCCTGCCTCACTTGGTCCGATTTCGCACCTATTAGTTTGTGTAATGTCGAGAGCAAGATCCTCACGAAGCTCCTCGTTGCTCGCCTCTCACCGATCCTTCCTAGGATTATCTCGCCTTCTCGTGAGTGGTTTTGTTGGTAGGGTCATCCATGATAATGTTCTTCTTGTCCAAGAGTCGGTTCACGATTTGAATAGAAGGACCCGTGGAGTAATGCCGCGGTCAAGCTTCGATATGGCTAAAGCTCACGATAAGATGTCTTGGTCCTTTGTTCTTCAGATGCTTCGGCCTTCTGGCTTCCCGAGCGGTGGGTTTCTCTTATCTATAGGTCATTTCCGGTCCGTGGTATTCTGCTTCGTTAACGGGACCAACCATGGCTTCTTTCATCCTTAGGTGGCTTACTAGTAGGTGATCCCCTATCCCCATGCTTATTTATTATTGTCACCGAATCTCTTTCTCGCGCCCGGACACTTTATTTGCCTTGCCCTCTATGCAAGACACCACCTCCGCTCGATGATGGTTTCGCGATCCGAGCTTCATGGATGATATTGTTATTTTTGCTAATGGGAGCAAGTCCAAGATGCGCCATTTGATGAGCTTCCTTCAGTAATTATCGGACTATCTCCGGTCAGCAGATTAATCGCACTCAAGAGCAGCTTCTATGTAGGGAATTTTGCCCCTCTTCCCGTCAGCGACTATCCGTAGAGACAAACCCAAGTTACGCTCACAGTAATAGCATAGTTTTCCCAAAATATCCCATTTTTGGCCCAAAACCCAAGGCTATAGCAAGCACGGGTTTTCGACTTCTCTTGGTGGCTTCCGAATTGTCACCCAATTTCATGCAAGGCCGCACGACACGCCGTCCGCGATCGGGTACACGATGCCACAAGAAGAAGCACTGGTCTGCTTTCGAACCTTCGCTTGATTTTTACTTGATTTTTTCAAAAAAAGGGAAAAATCAATTTTCTTGGTATTTTTCTAAAAATCACCAAAAATAGTAGAACCTTCCAAGAATCGTGGCTCCACTACTTCAGATGTCTCGTCAAGAATCAAATTGGGCTCTAACAGATACAAACCGGGTTACGTTCGCAGAAATACCATAGTTTTCCGAAAAATATCCCATTTTTGGCCCAAAACTGAAGCCTATATCGCACGCGTTTTGGACTTCTCTTTGGTGGCTTCCGAATTGTCACCCAATTTCATGCAGGGCTGTGCGACACGCGTCCGTACTGCATGCACGATGCCACAAGAAGAGGCACGGGTCTGTTTCGAACCTTCATTTAATTTTTACTTGATTTTTTTCAAAAAATAAGGGAAAAATCAATTTTGTTGGTTTTTTTTTCTAAAAAAGCAGCAAAAAATAGTAGAACCTTCCGGAACTGTGCCCACTACTTCAGACGACTCGTCACTAATCCAAATGTGGCTCTAACGTAGACAAACCGGGTTACGCTCACAGTAAATACCCTATTTTTCCCAAAATATCCTGATGTTTGCCCAAAACCCAAGGCTATAGCACACTGGTTTTGACTTCTTTGGTGGCTTCCGAATTTTCACCCAATTTCTTGCAGTGGCCGTGCGACACGCTGTCTCAGATCAGCATACACGATGCCACGTGAAGAGGCACGGGTCCTGTTTCGAATCTTCATTATATTTTTACTTTATTTTTTCAAAAATAAGGAAAAATCAATTTTGTTGGTATTTTTTCTAAAAAATCAACAAAAAATAGTAGAATCGTCCGGAACTGTGGCTCCACTACTTCGCATCTGCTCGTCACTAATCCAAATAGGGCTCTAACAGAGACAAACCGATTACGCTTACGTAAATACCCTAGTTTTCCTAAAATATCCTATTTTGGCCCAAAACCCAAGGCTATAGCACACGGGTTTTGACTTCTCTTGGTGGCTTCCGAATTGTCACCCAATTTCATGCAAGGCCATGCGACACGCTGTCCGCATCTGCATACACGATGCAACAAGAAGAGGCACCGGTCCTGTTTCGTACCTTCATTTGATTTTTACTTGATTTTTTCAAAAATAAGGGAAAATCAATTTTGTTAGTATTTTTTCTAAAAAGCAGCAAAAATAGTAGAACCTTCCGGAACTCAGTGCTCCCACTACTTCGCATCGGCTCGTCACTAATCCAAATAGGGCTCTAACAGAGACAAACCGATTTACGTTTGCAGAAATACCCTAGTTTTCCTAAAAATATCTCATTTTTGGCCCAAAACCCAAGGCTATAGCAAACGGGTTTTGGACTTCTCTTTGGTGGCTTCCGAATTGTCACCCAATTTCATGCAAGGCCGTGGCGACACGCTGTCCGCATCGCAGACACGATGCAACAAGAAGAGGCACGGGTCTGTTTCGAACCTTCGTTTGATTTTTACTTGATTCTTTTCAAAAAATAAGGGAAAAATCAATTTTGTTGGTATTTTTTTCTAAAAAAGCAGCAAAAAATAGTAGAACCTTCCGGGAACTGTGCCCACTACTTCGCATACTCGTCACTAATCCAAATGTGGCTCTAACGAGACAAACCGAGTTACGCTCGCAGAAATACCATAGTTTTCCGAAAATATCCTGATGTTGCCCAAAACCCAAAGCTATAGCGCACGGGTTTTGACTCTCTTTGGTGGCTTCCGAATTGTCACCCAATTTCATGCGTGGCTGTGCGACACGCTGTCCGCATCGCATACACGATGCCACAAGAAGAGGCACGTGTCCTGCTTTCAACCTTCGCTTAATTTTTACTTGATTTTTTCAAAAAAAGGGAAAAATCAATTTTGTTGGTATTTTTTCTAAAAAGCAGCAAAAATAGTAGAACCTTCCGGAACTCGTGCCCACTACTTCGCACTGCCGTCACTAATCCAAATGTGGCTCTAACAGAGACAAACCCAAGTTACGCTCACGTAAATACCCTATTTTTCCCAAAATATCCTGATGTGCCCAAACCCAAGGCTATAGCACACGGGTTTTGACTTCTTTGGTGGCTTCCGAATTTTCACCCAATTTCTTTCAGGGACATGTGACACGCGTCCAGCATCGCATACACGATGCCACGTGAAGAGGCACCGGTCTGCTTTCGAATCTTCATTATATTTTTACTTTATTTTTTCAAAAAAAAGGGAAAATCAATTTTGTTAGTATTTTTTCTAAAAAGCAGCAAAAATAGTAGAACCTTCCGGAACTCGTGGCCCCACTACTTCAGACGGCTCGTCACTAATCCAAATAGGGCTCTAACAGAGACAAACCGGTTTACGTTTGCAGAAATACCCTAGTTTTCCTAAAAATATCTCATTTTTGGCCCAAAACCCAAGGCTATAGCAAACGGGTTTTGGACTTCTCTTTGGTGGCTTCCGAATTGTCACCCAATTTCATGCAAGGCCGTGCGACACGCGTCTCGTACTGCGTACACGATGCAACAAGAAGAGGCACGGGTCTGTTTCGAACCTTCGTTTGATTTTTACTTGATTCTTTTCAAAAAATAAGGGAAAAATCAATTTTGTTGGTATTTTTTTCTAAAAAAGCAGCAAAAAATAGTAGAACCTTCCGGGAACTGTGCCCACTACTTCGCATGACTCGTCACTAATCCAAATGTGGCTCTAACAGAGACAAACCGGTTACGCTCGCAGTAAATACCATAGTTTTCCCAAAAATATCCTATGTTTGCCCAAAACCCAAAGCTATAGCGCACGGTTTTGACTTCTCTTGGTGGCTTCCGAATTGTCACCCAATTTCATGCGTGGCTGTGCGACACGCTGTCCGCATCTGCATACACGATGCCACAAGAAGAGGCACGGGTCTGCTTTCAACCTTCGCTTAATTTTTACTTGATTTTTTCAAAAAAAAGGAAAAATCAATTTTGTTGGTATTTTTTCTAAAAAGCAACAAAAATAGTAGAACCTTCCGGAACTGTGCCTCACTACTCGCACGGCTCGTCACTAATCCAAATGTGGCTCTAACAGAGACAAACCCAAGTTACGCTCACGTAAATACCCTATTTTTCCCAAAATATCCTATGTTTGCCCAAAACCCAAGGCTATAGCACACGGGTTTTGACTTCTTTGGTGGCTTCCGAATTTTCACCCAATTTCTTTCGTGGACATGTGACACGCGTCTCAGATCGCATACACGATGCCACGTGAAGAGGCACCGGTCCTGTTTTGAATCTTCATTATATTTTTACTTTATTTTTTCAAAAAATTAGGAAAAATCAATTTTGTTGGTATTTTTCTAAAAATCAAATAAAATAGTAGAATCGTCCGGAACTGTGCCCCACTACTTGCATCGGCTCGTCACTAATCCAAATAGGGCTCTAATGCAGACAAACCCGTTTACGCTCACGTAAATACCCTAGTTTTCCCAAAAATATCTCATTTTGGCCCAAAACCCAAGGCTATAGCACACTGGTTTTGACTTCTCTTGGTGGCTTCCGAATTTTCACCCAATTTCTGCAGGTCAGTGCGACACGCTGCTCAGATCGGGTACACGATGCCACAGTGAAGAAGCACGGGTCTGTTTCGAACCATCGCTTGATTTTTACTTGATTTTTTCAAAAATAAGGGAAAATCAATTTTCTTGGTATTTTTTCTAAAAATCACCAAAAATAGTAGAACCTTCCGGAACTCAGTGCCCACTACTCGCACTGTCACTAATCCAAATAGGGCTCTAACAGAGACAAACCGGCTTACGCTCCCGTAAATACCCTAGTTTTCCCAAAATATCCTATTTTTGGCCCAAACCCAAGCCTATAGCACACGGGTTTTGACTTCTTTGGTGGCTTCCGACTTTTCACCCAATTTCTTGCAAGCCCATGCCAAATGCGTCCGCGATCGGGTACACGATGCCGTGAGGAAGAAGTACGGGTCCATTTCAAACCTTCATTTTATTTTTACTTGATTTTTTTCGAAAAATAAGGGAAAACTCAATTTTCTTGGTATTTTTTCTAAAAAATCACTAAAAAATAGTAGAACCTTCCGGGAACTGTGCCCCACTACTTCGCATCTGGCTCGTCACTAATCATAATGGGCTCTAACGAGACAAACCGAAGTTACGCTCACAGAATACCCTAGTTTTTCCAAAATATCCTATTTTTGGCCCAAAACCCAAGGCTATAGCACACGGGTTTTGACTTCTCTTGGTGGCTTCCGAATTATCACCCAATTTCTTGCGTGGCCGTGCGACACGCCCGCATCGGGTACACGATGCCACAGGAAGAATGACGGGTCTATTTTGAACCTTCGTTTGATTTTTACTTGATTTTTTTCAAAAAATAAGGGAAAAATCAATTTTCTTGGTATTTGTTCTAAAAAATCACCAAAAATAGTAGAACCTTCCGGGAACTATGCCCCACTACTTCAGACGGCTAGTCACTAATCCAAATAGGGCTATAACAGAGACAAACCGGTTTACGTTCCCAGAAATACCCTAGTTTTCCCAAAAATATCTCATTTTTGGCCCAAAACCCAACCTATAGCACACGGGTTTTGGACTTCTCTTTGGTGGCTTCTAAATTTTCAGCCAATTTCTTGCAAGGCCGTGCCAAATGCGTCCGTACTGGGTACACGATGCCAGAGGAAGAAGTACGGGTCCATTTCGAACCTTCGTTTTATTTTTACTTGATTTTTTTCAAAAAATAAGGGAAAAATCAATTTTCTTGGTATTTTTTATAAAAAATCACCAAAAAATAGTAGAACCTTCCGGGAATTGTGCCCCACTACTTCAGACGGCTCGTCACGAATCATAATGGACTCTAACAGAGGCAAACCGGGTTACGTTCGCAGAAATACCATAGTTTTCCCAAAAATATCCCATTTTGGCCCAAAACCCAAGGCTATAGCGCACGGGTTTTGGACTTCTCTTTGGTGGCTTCCGAATTTTCACCCAATTTCTTGCAGGGATGTGTGACACGCGTTCGTACTGGGTACACGATGCCACAGGAAGAAGCACGGGTCTGTTTCGATCCTTCGTTTGATTTTTACTTGATTTTTTTCAAAAAATAAGGGAAAAATCAATTTTGTTGGTATTTTTTCTAAAAAATCAACAAAAAATAGTTGAACCGTCCGGGAACTGTGCCCCACTACTTCAGACGGCTCGTCACTAATCCAAATAGGGCTCTAACTGAGACAAACCGGTTACGCTCACGTAAATACCCTAGTTTTCCCAAAATATCCTATTTTGGCCCAAAACCCAAGGCTATAAGCACACTGGTTTTGACTTCTTTGGTGGCTTCGAATTTTCACCCAATTTCTTGCAAGGCCATGCCAAATGCGCTCAGACCGGGTACACGATGCCACGAGGAAGAAGCACGAGTCTATTTCGAACCTTCGCTTGATTTTTACTTGATTTTTTCAAAAATAAGGAAAAATCAATTTTGTTGGTATTTTTCTAAAAATCACCAAAAATAGTAGAACCGTCCCGAACTCGTGCCCCACTACTTCGACTGCCGTCACTAATCCAAATAAGGCTCTAACAGAGACAAACCGGTTTACGCTCACAGTAAATACCCTAGTTTTCCCAAAATATCCTATTTTGGCCCAAAACCCAAGCCTATAGCACACGGGTTTTGACTTCTTTGGTGGCTTCCGAATTTTCACCCAATTTCTTGCAAGGCCATGCCAAATGCGTCCAGACTGGGTACACGATGCCGCAGGAAGAAGCACGAGTCCATTTCGAACCTTCGTTTGATTTTTACTTGATTTTTTCAAAAATAAGGAAAAATCAATTTTCTTGGTATTTTTCTAAAAATCACCAAAAATAGTAGAACCTTCCGGAACTCAGTGCCCCACTACTTCGTACTGGCTCGTCACTAATCCATAATGGGCTCTAACAGAGACAAACCGAGTTACGCTCATAGAATACTCTAGTTTTCCCAAAAATATCCTATTTTGGCCCAAAACCCAAGGCTATAGCGACACTGGTTTTGACTTCTCTTGGTGGCTTCCGAATTTTCACCCAATTTCTTGCATGGCCATGCGACACGCGTCCGCATCGGGTACACGATGCCACAGTGAAGAAGCACGGTCTATTTCGAACCTTCGCTTGATTTTTACTTGATTTTTTCAAAAAATAAGGAAAAATCAATTTTGTTGGTATTTTTCTAAAAATCACCAAAAATAGTAGAACCTTCCGGAACTGTGCCCCACTACTTCGCACTGGCTCGTCACTAATCCAAATAGGGCTCTAACAGAGACAAACCGGTTACGCTCGCAGAATACCCTAGTTTTCCCAAAATATCCTATTTTGGCCCAAAACCCAAGCTATAGCACACGGTTTTGACTTCTCTTGGTGGCTTCCGAATTTTCACCCAATTTCTTGCAAGGCCATGCCAAATGCGCTCAGACCGGGTACACGATGCCAGAGGAAGAAGCACGAGTCTATTTCGAACCTTCGTTTGATTTTTACTTATTTTTTTCAAAAAATAAGGGAAAAATCAATTTTGTTGGTATTTTTTCTAAAAAATCAACAAAAATAGTAGAACCGTCCGGGAACTGTGCCCCACTACTTCAGACGGCTCGTCACTAATCCAAATAAGGCTCTAACAGAGACAAACCGGTTTACGTTCGCAGAAATACCATAGTTTTCCCAAAATATCCTGATTTGGCCCAAAACCCAAGCTATAGCACACGGGTTTTGACTTTCTTTGGTGGCTTCCGAATTTTCACCCAATTTCTTGCAAGGCCATGACAAATGCGCTCAGACTGGGTACACGATGCCGTAGGAAGAAGCACGAGTCTATTTCGAACCTTCGCTTGATTTTTACTTGATTTTTTTCAAAAATAAGGGAAAATCAATTTTGTTGGTATTTTTCTAAAAATCAACAAAAATAGTAGAACCGTCCCGAACTCGTGGCCCCACTACTTCGTACGGCTCATCACTAATCCAAATAAGGCTCTAACAGAGACAAACCGAGTTACGCTCGTAGAATACCATAGTTTTCCCAAAATATCCTATTTTGGCCCAAAACCCAAGCTATAGCACACTGGTTTTGACTTCTCTTGTGGCTTCCGAATTTTCACCCAATTTCTTGCAAGGCCATGCCAAATGCGTCTCAGACTGGGTACACGATGCCGCAGGAAGAAGCACGAGTCTATTTCGAACCTTCGCTTGATTTTTACTTGATTTTTTCAAAAAATAAGGAAAAATCAATTTTGTTAGTATTTTTCTAAAAATCAACAAAAATAGTAGAACCTTCCGGAACTGCGGCCCCACTACTTCGCACTGCTCATCACTAATCCAAATAGGGCTCTAACAGAGACAAACCGGTTTACGCTCAGTAAATACCATAGTTTTCCCAAAAATATCCTATTTTTGGCCCAAAACCCAAGGCTATAGCACACTGGTTTTGACTTCTTTGGTGGCTTCCGAATTTTCACCCAATTTCATGCAAGGCCATGCGACACGCTGTCTCAGACTGCGTACACGATGCCACGAGAAGAAGCACGAGTCTGTTTCGAACCTTCGCTTGATTTTTACTTGATTTTTTTCAAAAATAAGGAAAAATCAATTTTGTTGGTATTTTTCTAAAAATCAACAAAAATAGTAGAACCTTCCGGAACTCGTGCCCCACTACTTCGCATCGGCTCGTCACTAATCCAAATAAGGCTCTAACAGAGACAAACCGGTTACGCTCAGTAGAATACCATAGTTTTCCCAAAAATATCCTGATTTGGCCCAAAACCCAAGCTATAGCACACGGGTTTTGACTTCTCTTGGTGGCTTCCGAATTTTCACCCAATTTCTTGCAAGGCCATGACAAATGCGCTCAGACCGGATACACGATGCCAGAGGAAGAAGCACGAGTCTATTTCGAACCTTCGCTTGATTTTTACTTGATTTTTTCAAAAATAAGGAAAAATCAATTTTGTTGGTATTTTTTCTAAAAATCAACAAAAATAGTAGAACCGTCCCGAACTCGTGGCCCCACTACTTCGCACTGGCTCGTCACTAATCCAAATAAGGCTCTAACAGAGACAAACCGATTACGCTCGCAGAATACTATAGTTTTCCCAAAATATCCTATTTTGGCCCAAAACCCAAGCTATAGCACACTGGTTTTGACTTCTTTGGTGGCTTCCGAATTTTCACCCAATTTCTTGCAAGGCCATGCCAAATGCGTCAGACCGGGTACACGATGCCGTGAGGAAGAAGCACGAGTCTATTTCGAACCTTCGCTTGATTTTTACTTGATTTTTTCAAAAAATAAGGAAAAATCAATTTTGTTAGTATTTTTTCTAAAAATCAACAAAAATAGTAGAACCTTCCGGAACTCAGTGCCCCACTACTTCGCATTTGCCATCACTAATCCAAATAGGGCTCTAACAGAGACAAACCGGCTTACGCTCATGTAAATACCCTAGTTTTCCCAAAATATCCTATTTTTGGCCCAAAACCCAAGGCTATAGCACACGGGTTTTGACTTCTTTGGTGGCTTCCGAATTTTCACCCAATTTCATGCAAGGCCGTGACGACACGCTGTCCGCATCTGCAGTACACGATGCCACAAGAAGAGGCACGGGTCTGTTTCGAACCTTCGTTTGATTTTTACTTGATTTTTTTCAAAAATAAGGGAAAAATCAATTTTGTTGGTATTTTTTCTAAAAAATCAACAAAAAATAGTAGAACCGTCCGGAACTCGTGCCCCACTACTTCGCATAGCTCGTCACTAATCCAAATGTGGCTCTAACAGAGACAAACCGAGTTACGCTCAGTAAATACCATAGTTTTCCCAAAATATCCTGATTTTGGCCCAAAACCCAAAGCTATAGCACACTGGTTTTGACTTCTTTGGTGGCTTCCGAATTGTCACCCAATTTCATGCAAGGCCGTGCGACACGCGTCCGTACTGGGTACACGATGCCACAGGAAGAAGCACGGGTCTGTTTCGAACCTTCGTTTGATTTTTACTTGATTTTTTTCAAAAATAAGGAAAAATCAATTTTGTTGGTATTTTTTCTAAAAATCAACAAAAATAGTAGAACCTTCCGGAACTCGTGCCCCACTACTTCAGTACGGCTCGTCACTAATCCAAATGTGGCTCTAACAGAGACAAACCGAGTTACGCTCACAGAATACCCTATTTTTCCCAAAAATATCCCATTTTTTGCCCAAAACCCAAGGCTATAGCACACCGGTTTTGACTTCTCTTGGTGGCTTCCGAATTTTCACCCAATTTCTTGCAAGGCACGTGACACATGCGTCCAGATCGGATACACGATGCCATGTGAAGAAGCACGGGTCTGTTTCGAACCTTCATTATATTTTTACTTATTTTTTCAAAAATAAGGAAAAATCAATTTTGTTGGTATTTTTTCTAAAAAGCAACAAAAATAGTAGAACCTTCCGGAACTCGTGCCCCACTACTTCGCATCGGCTCGTCACTAATCCAAATAGGGCTCTAACAGAGACAAACCGGCTTACGCTCAGTAGAATACCCTAGTTTTCCCAAAATATCCTGATTGGCCCAAAACCCAAGGCTATAGCACACTGGTTTTGACTTCTTTGGTGGCTTCCGAATTTTCACCCAATTTCATGTGGACATGTGACACGCGTCTCAGATCGTGCACACGATGCCACAGGAAGAGGCACGGGTCTGTTTCGAACCTTCGCTTGATTTTTACTTGATTTTTTCAAAAATAAGGAAAAATCAATTTTGTTGGTATTTTTTCTAAAAATCAACAAAAATAGTAGAACCTTCCGGAACTCGTGCCCCACTACTTCGCACTGGCTCATCACTAATCCAAATAGGGCTCTAACGAGACAAACCGGCTTACGCTCGCAGAAATACCCTAGTTTTCCCAAAAATATCCTGATTTTTGCCCAAAACCCAAGGCTATAGCACACCGGTTTTGACTTCTCTTGGTGGCTTCCAATTTTCACCCAATTTCTTGCATGGTCATGCGACATGCTGTCCAGATCGCGTACACGATGCCGCAGGAAGAAGCACGAGTCTGTTTCGAACCTTCGCTTATATTTTTACTTGATTTTTTCAAAAATAAGGAAAATCAATTTTGTTGGTATTTTTTCTAAAAATCAACAAAAATAGTAGAACCTTCCCGGAATCTGTGCCCCACTACTTCGTACGTCTCGTCACTAATCCATAATGGGCTCTAATGAGACAAACCGAGTTACGCTCACAGAATACCATAGTTTTCCCAAAATATCCTGATTTTGGCCCAAAACCCAAGGCTATAGCACACTGGTTTTGACTTTCTTTGGTGGCTTCCGAATTTTCACCCAATTTCTTGCAAGGCCATGCGACACGCGTCCGCATCGGGTACACGATGCCATGAGGAAGAAGCACGAGTCTGTTTCGAACCTTCGCTTGATTTTTACTTGATTTTTTCAAAAATAAGGAAAAATCAATTTTGTTGGTATTTTTTCTAAAAATCAACAAAAATAGTAGAACCGTCCGGAACTGTGCCCCACTACTTCGCATCGGCTCGTCACTAATCCAAATAGGGCTCTAACAGAGACAAACCGGTTACGCTCAGTAAATACCCTAGTTTTCCCAAAATATCCTATTTTGGCCCAAAACCCAAGGCTATAGCACACGGGTTTTGACTTCTTTGGTGGCTTCCGAATTTTCACCCAATTTCTTGCAGGTCGTGCGACACGCTGCTCAGCACCGGTACACGATGCCACAGTGAAGAAGCACGGGTCTGTTTCGAACCTTCGCTTGATTTTTACTTGATTTTTTCAAAAAATAAGGGAAAATCAATTTTCTTGGTATTTTTTCTAAAAATCACCAAAAATAGTAGAACCTTCCGGAACTGCGGCCCCACTACTTCGCACGGCTCATCACTAATCCAAATAGGGCTCTAACAGAGACAAACCGGTTACGCTCCAGTAAATACCCTAGTTTTCCCAAAATATCCTATTTTTGGCCCAAAACCCAAGCTATAGCACACCGGTTTTGACTTCTCTTGGTGGCTTCCGAATTTTCACCCAATTTCTTGCAAGGCCATGCCAAATGCGTCCGGATCGGGTACACGATGCCGCAGGAAGAAGCACGAGTCCATTTCGAACCTTCGCTTGATTTTTACTTGATTTTTTCAAAAATAAGGGAAAATCAATTTTCTTGGTATTTTTCTAAAAATCACTAAAAATAGTAGAACCTTCCGGAACTGTGCCCCACTACTTCGTACGGCTCGTCACTAATCCATAATGGGCTCTAACAGAGACAAACCGAGTTACGCTCACGTAAATACCCTAGTTTTCCCAAAATATCCTATTTTTGGCCCAAAACCCAAGGCTATAGCACACTGGTTTTGACTTCTCTTGGTGGCTTCCGAATTTTCACCCAATTTCTTGTAAGGCCATGCGACATGCGTCTCAGCATCGGGTACACGATGCCGCAGGAAGAAGCACGTAGTCTATTTCGAACCTTCGCTTGATTTTTACTTGATTTTTTCAAAAAATAAGGAAAAATCAATTTTGTTGGTATTTTTTCTAAAAATCACCAAAAATAGTAGAACCTTCCGGAACTATGCCCCACTACTTCGTGACTGGCTAGTCACTAATCCAAATAGGGCTCTAACAGAGACAAACCGGTTACGCTCCAGTAAATACCCTAGTTTTCCCAAAATATCCTATTTTTGGCCCAAAACCCAAGCTATAAGCACACCGGTTTTGACTTCTCTTGGTGGCTTCCGAATTTTCACCCAATTTCTTGCAAGGCCATGCCAAATGCGTCTCAGACTGGGTACACGATGCCATGAGGAAGAAGCACGAGTCTATTTCGAACCTTCGCTTTGATTTTTACTTGATTTTTTCAAAAAATAAGGAAAAATCAATTTTGTTGGTATTTTTCTAAAAATCAACAAAAATAGTAGAACCGTCCCGAACTCGTGCCCCACTACTTCGCACTGCTCATCACTAATCCAAATAAGGCTCTAACAGAGACAAACCGGTTTACGCTCGTAGAATACTCATAGTTTTCCCAAAATATCCTATTTTGGCCCAAAACCCAAGCTATAGCACACGGTTTTGACTTTCTTTGGTGGCTTCCGAATTTTCACCCAATTTCTTGCAAGGCCATGACAAATGCGTCTCAGACTGGGTACACGATGCCGTAGGAAGAAGCACGAGTCTATTTCGAACCTTCGCTTGATTTTTACTTGATTTTTTCAAAAAATAAGGAAAAATCAATTTTGTTGGTATTTTTCTAAAAATCAACAAAAATAGTAGAACCGTCCCGGAACTGCGGCCCCACTACTTCGCACGGCTCGTCACTAATCCAAATAGGGCTCTAACAGAGACAAACCGAGTTACGCTCGCAGAATACCATAGTTTTCCCAAAATATCCTATTTGGCCCAAAACCCAAGCTATAGCACACTGGTTTTGACTTCTTTGGTGGCTTCCGAATTTTCACCCAATTTCTTGCAAGGCCATGCCAAATGCGTCTCAGACCGGGTACACGATGCCATGAGGAAGAAGCACGAGTCTATTTCGAACCTTCGCTTGATTTTTACTTGATTTTTTTCAAAAAATAAGGAAAAATCAATTTTGTTGGTATTTTTCTAAAAATCAACAAAAATAGTAGAACCTTCCGGAACTGTGCCCCACTACTTCGTACGGCTCGTCACTAATCCAAATAGGGCTCTAACAGAGACAAACCGGTTACGCTCACGTAAATACCCTAGTTTTCCCAAAATATCCTATTTTTGGCCCAAAACCCAAGGCTATAGCACACCGGTTTTGACTTCTCTTGGTGGCTTCCGAATTTTCACCCAATTTCTTGCAAGGCCATGCGACACGCGTCCAGCATCGGGTACACGATGCCATGAGGAAGAAGCACGAGTCTGTTTCGAACCTTCGCTTGATTTTTACTTGATTTTTTCAAAAAATAAGGAAAAATCAATTTTGTTAGTATTTTTCTAAAAATCAACAAAAATAGTAGAACCTTCCCGAACTCGTGCCCCACTACTTCGTACTGGCTCATCACTAATCCAAATAGGGCTCTAACAGAGACAAACCGGTTACGCTTGCAGTAAATACCCTAGTTTTCCTAAAAATATCCTATTTTTGGCCCAAAACCCAAGGCTATAGCACACGGGTTTTGACTTCTCTTGGTGGCTTCCGAATTGTCACCCAATTTCATGCAAGGCCGTGCGACACGCGTCCGCGATCAGGTACACGATGCAACAAGAAGAAGCACGAGTCTGTTTCGAACCTTCGCTTGATTTTTACTTGATTCTTTTCAAAAAATAAGGAAAAATCAATTTTGTTGGTATTTTTTCTAAAAAGTCACCAAAAATAGTAGAACCTTCCGGAACTCGTGCCTCACTACTTCGCACTGCTCGTCACTAATCCAAATGTGGCTCTAACAGAGACAAACCGGTTACGCTCGCAGAAATACCATAGTTTTCCCAAAAATATCCTATTTTGGCCCAAAACCCAAAGCTATAGCACACCGGTTTTGACTTCTCTTGGTGGCTTCCGAATTGTCACCCAATTTCATGCAAGGCCGTGCGACACGCGTCCGCATCGTGCACACGATGCCACAGGAAGAGGCACGTGTCTGTTTCGAACCTTCGCTTAATTTTTACTTGATTTTTTCAAAAAATAAGGAAAAATCAATTTTGTTGGTATTTTTTCTAAAAATCACCAAAAATAGTAGAACCTTCCGGAACTGTGGCCCACTACTTCGCACGTGCTCGTCACTAATCCAAATAGTGGCTCTAACAGAGACAAACCGAGTTACGCTCACGTAAATACCCTATTTTTCCCAAAATATCCTATTTTGGCCCAAAACCCAAGGCTATAGCACACCGGTTTTGACTTCTCTTGGTGGCTTCCGAATTTTCACCCAATTTCTTGCAGGGACATGTGACACGCGTCTCAGCACTGCAGTACACGATGCCACGTGGAAGAAGCACGGGTCTGTTTCGAACCTTCGTTATATTTTTACTTGATTTTTTCAAAAAATAAGGAAAAATCAATTTTGTTGGTATTTTTTCTAAAAATCAACAAAAATAGTAGAACCGTCCGGAACTGTGCCCCACTACTTCGCATTGCTCGTCACTAATCCAAATAGGGCTCTAACAGAGACAAACCGAGTTACGCTCACGTAAATACCCTAGTTTTCCCAAAATATCCTATTTTTGGCCCAAAACCCAAGGCTATAGCACACTGGTTTTGACTTCTTTGGTGGCTTCCGAATTTTCACCCAATTTCTTGCAGGGTCATGCGACACGCTGCTCGTGACCGGGTACACGATGCCACAGGAAGAAGCACGGGTCTGTTTCGAACCTTCGTTTGATTTTTACTTGATTTTTTCAAAAATAAGGGAAAATCAATTTTCTTGGTATTTTTCTAAAAATCACCAAAAATAGTAGAACCTTCCGGAACTCGTGCCCCACTACTTCACGCTCGTCACTAATCAAATGGGCTCTAACAGAGACAAACCGGTTACGCTCCAGTAAATACCCTAGTTTTCCCAAAATATCCTATTTTGGCCCAAAACCCAAGCTATAGCACACCGGTTTTGACTTCTTTGGTGGCTTCCGAATTTTCACCCAATTTCTTGCAAGCCCATGCCAAATGCGTCTCAGATCTGGTACACGATGCCATGAGGAAGAAGCACGGGTCCATTTCAAACCTTCACTTGATTTTTACTTGATTTTTTTCAAAAATAAGGGAAAATCAATTTTCTTGGTATTTTTCTAAAAATCACCAAAAATAGTAGAACCTTCCGGAACTCAGTGCCCCACTACTTCGTGACGGCTCGTCACTAATCATAATGGGCTCTAACAGAGCAAACCGAGTTACGCTCATAGAATACCCTAGTTTTCCCAAAATATCCTATTTTTGGCCCAAAACCCAAGGCTATAGCACACCGGTTTTGACTTCTCTTGGTGGCTTCCGAATTTTCACCCAATTTCTTGCAAGGCCATGCGACACGCTCCGCATCGGGTACACGATGCCACTGTGAAGAAGCACGAGTCTATTTTGAACCTTCGCTTGATTTTTACTTGATTTTTTTCAAAAATAAGTGAAAATCAATTTTCTTGGTATTTTTTCTAAAAATCACCAAAAATAGTAGAACCTTCCGGAACTATGCCCCACTACTTCGTATTGGCTCGTCACTAATCCAAATAGGGCTCTAACAGTAGACAAACCGGCTTACGCTCCAGTAAATACCCTAGTTTTCCCAAAAATATCCTATTTTTGGCCCAAAACCCAAGCCTATAGCACACCGGTTTTGACTTCTCTTGGTGGCTTCTAAATTTTCACCCAATTTCTTGCAAGGCCGTGACAAATGCGTCCAGACCGGGTACACGATGCCACGAGGAAGAAGCACGGGTCCATTTCGAACCTTCGCTTTGATTTTTACTTGATTTTTTCAAAAAATAATGGAAAAATCAATTTTCTTGGTATTTTTTCTAAAAATCACCAAAAATAGTAGAACCTTCCGGAACTGTGGCCCCACTACTTCGCATCGGCTCGTCACTTAATCATAATGGGCTCTAACAGAGACAAACCGAGTTACGCTCGCAGAAATACCCTAGTTTTCCCAAAATATCCTATTTTTGGCCCAAAACCCAAGGCTATAGCACACGGGTTTTGACTTCTTTGGTGGCTTCCGAATTTTCACCCAATTTCTTGCAAGGTCATGCGACACGCTCCGCATCGGGTACACGATGCCACAGGAAGAAGCACGAGTCTGTTTCGAACCTTCGCTTGATTTTTACTTGATTTTTTCAAAAATAAGGAAAAATCAATTTTCTTGGTATTTTTTCTAAAAATCACCAAAAATAGTAGAACCTTCCGGAACTGTGCCCCACTACTTCGCACTGGCTCAGTCACTAATCCAAATAGGGCTCTAACAGAGACAAACCGGTTACGCTCCGTAGAATACCCTAGTTTTCCCAAAATATCCTATTTTTGGCCCAAAACCCAAGCCTATAGCACACTGGTTTTGACTTCTCTTGGTGGCTTCTGAATTTTCACCCAATTTCTTGCAAGGCCATGCCAAATGCGTCCGCAGACCGGGTACACGATGCCGTAGGAAGAAGCACGAGTCTATTTCGAACCTTCGCTTTGATTTTTACTTGATTTTTTCAAAAAATAAGGAAAAATCAATTTTCTTGGTATTTTTCTAAAAATCACCAAAAATAGTAGAACCTTCCGGAACTCGTGCCCCACTACTTCGCATCGGCTCGTCACTAATCCAAATAAGGCTCTAACTGAGACAAACCGGTTACGCTCAGTAGAATACCATAGTTTTCCCAAAATATCCTGATTTTGGCCCAAAACCCAAGCTATAGCACACCGGTTTTGACTTCTTTGGTGGCTTCTGAATTTTCACCCAATTTCTTGCAAGGCCATGCCAAATGCGTCCAGACTGGGTACACGATGCCGTGAGGAAGAAGCACGAGTCTATTTCGAACCTTCGCTTGATTTTTACTTGATTTTTTCAAAAATAAGGAAAAATCAATTTTGTTGGTATTTTTCTAAAAATCAACAAAAATAGTAGAACCTTCCGGAACTCGTGCCCCACTACTTCGCACTGCTCGTCACTAATCCAAATAGGGCTCTAACAGAGACAAACCGAGTTACGCTCGTAGAATACCCTAGTTTTCCCAAAATATCCTATTTTGGCCCAAAACCCAAGCTATAAGCACACTGGTTTTGACTTCTCTTGGTGGCTTCCGAATTTTCACCCAATTTCTTGCAAGGCCATGCCAAATGCGTCTCAGACTGGTACACGATGCCGTAGGAAGAAGCACGTGTCTATTTCGAACCTTCGCTTGATTTTTACTTGATTTTTTCAAAAAATAAGGAAAAATCAATTTTGTTGGTATTTTTCTAAAAATCACCAAAAATAGTAGAACCTTCCCGGAACTGTGGCCCCACTACTTCGCACTGCTCGTCACTAATCCAAATAGGGCTCTAACGAGACAAACCGGCTTACGCTCAGTAGAATACCCTAGTTTTCCCAAAATATCCTGATTTGGCCCAAAACCCAAGGCTATAGCACACCGGTTTTGACTCTCTTTGGTGGCTTCCGAATTTTCACCCAATTTCTTGCAAGGCCATGCCAAATGCGTCAGATCGGGTACACGATGCCGTGAGGAAGAAGCACGAGTCTATTTCGAACCTTCGCTTGATTTTTACTTGATTTTTTCAAAAAATAAGGAAAAATCAATTTTGTTGGTATTTTTCTAAAAATCACCAAAAATAGTAGAACCTGTCCGGAACTCAGTGCCCCACTACTTCGTACTGGCTCGTCACTAATCCAAATAGGGCTCTAACAGAGACAAACCGGTTACGCTCCAGTAAATACCCTAGTTTTCCCAAAATATCCCATTTTTGGCCCAAAACCCAAGCTATAGCACACGGGTTTTGACTTCTCTTGGTGGCTTCCGAATTTTCACCCAATTTATTGCAAGGCTGTGCCAAATGCGTCTCGGATCGGGTACACGATGCCGTAGGAAGAAGCACGAGTCTATTTCGAACCTTCGCTTGATTTTTTACTTGATTTTTTCAAAAATAATGGAAAAATCAATTTTCTTGGTATTTTTCTAAAAATCACCAAAAATAGTAGAACCTTCCGGAACTATGTCCCACTACTTCGTACGGCTCGTCACTTAATCATAATGGGCTCTAACAGAGACAAACCGAGTTACGCTCGCAGAATACCATAGTTTTCCCAAAATATCCTATTTTTGGCCCAAAACCCAAGGCTATAGCACACTGGTTTTGACTTCTCTTGGTGGCTTCCGAATTTTCACCCAATTTCTTGCAAGGTCATGCCAAATGCATCCGTGACTGGATACACGATGCCACAGGAAGAGGCACGGGTCTGTTTCGAACCTTCGTTTGATTTTTACTTGATTTTTTTCAAAAAATAATGGAAAAATCAATTTTCTTTTGTATTTTTTCTAAAAAATCACCAAAAATAGTAGAACCTTCCGGGAACTATGCCCCACTACTTCATACGGCTCATCACGAATCATAATGGGCTCTAACAGAGACAAACCGGTTTACGCTCATAGAATACCCTAGTTTTCCCAAAAATATCCTATTTTTGCCCAAAACCCAAGGCTATAGCACACGTGTTTTGACTTCTCTTGGTGGCTTCCGAATTTTCACCCAATTTCTTGCAAGGCCTGCACGACACGCCGCTCAGACTGGTAAACGATGCCATAGTGAAGAAGCACGGGTCTGTTTCGAACCTTCGCTTGATTTTTACTTGATTTTTTCAAAAATAAGGAAAATCAATTTTCTTGGTATTTTTCTAAAAATCACCAAAAATAGTAGATCCTTCCGGAACTGTGGCCCCACTACTTCGCACGTGCTCGTCACTAATCCAAATAGGGCTCTAACAGAGACAAACCGAGTTACGCTCACAGAAATACCCTATTTTTCCCAAAAATATCCTGATTTTGGCCCAAAACCCAAGGCTATATAGCACACTGGTTTTGACTTCTCTTGGTGGCTTCCGAATTTTCACCCAATTTCATGTAGGTCGCATGCACATGCGTCCGCATCGCAGTACACGATGCCACAGGAAGAAGCACATGGTCTGTTTCAAACCTTCGCTTGATTTTTACTTGATTTTTTTCAAAAATAAGGAAAAATCAATTTTGTTGGTATTTTTTCTAAAAATCACCAAAAATAGTAGAACCTTCCGGAACTCGTGCCCCACTACTTCGCATCGGCTCGTCACTAATCATAATGGGTTCTAACAGAGACAAACCGGGTTACGCTCACAGTAAATACCATAGTTTTCCCAAAATATCCTATTTTGGCCCAAAACCCAAGCTATAGCACACGTGTTTTGACTTTCTTTGGTGGCTTCCGAATTTTCACCCAATTTCTTGTAAGGCCATGCCAAATGCGTTCAGACTAGGTACACGATGCCAGAGGAAGAAGCACTAGTCTATTTCGAACCTTCGCTTGATTTTTACTTGATTTTTTCAAAAATAAGGGAAAATCAATTTTCTTGGTATTTTTCTAAAAATCAACCAAAAATAGTAGAACCGTCCCGGAACTGTGGCCCCACTACTTCGCATCGGCTCGTCACTAATCCAAATAAGGCTCTAACAGAGACAAACCGAGTTACGCTCGCAGAAATACCATAGTTTTCCTAAAATATCCCATTTTTGGCCCAAAACCCAAGCTATAGCACACTGGTTTTGACTCTCTTTGGTGGCTTCCGAATTTTCACCCAATTTCATGCAAGGCCGTGACGACACGCCTCCAGACATGGGTACACGATGCCACAGTGAAGAAGCACGGTCTGCTTTCGAACCTTCGCTTGATTTTTACTTGATTTTTTCAAAAATAAGGAAAAATCAATTTTCTTGGTATTTTTCTAAAAATCACCAAAAATAGTAGAACCTTCCGGAACTCGTGCCCCACTACTTCGCATCTGCTCGTCACTGAATCATAATGGGCTCTAACAGAGACAAACCGAGTTACGCTCATAGAATACCATAGTTTTCCCAAAATATCCCATTTTTGGCCCAAAACCCAAGGCTATAGCACACTGGTTTTAGACTTCTTTGGTGGCTTCCGAATTTTCACCCAATTTCATGCAAGGTCGTACGACACGCCTCCGCATCGGGTACACGATGCCACGTGAAGAAGCACTGGTCTGTTTCGAACCTTCGTTTGATTTTTACTTGATTTTTTCAAAAATAAGGGAAAATCAATTTTGTTAGTATTTTTCTAAAAATCACCAAAAATAGTAGAACCTTCCGGAACTGTGCCTCCACTACTTCGCGACGGCTCATCACTAATCCAAATAGGGCTCTAACAGAGACAAACCGGTTACGCTCGTAGAATACCCTATTTTCCCAAAAATATCCTATTTTTGGCCCAAAACCCAAGGCTATAAGCACACCGGTTTTGACTCTCTTTGGTGGCTTCCGAATTTTCACCCAATTTCATGTAGGTCGTACGACACGCTGCTCGCATCGGGTACACGATGCCACGTGAAGAAGCACTGGTCCTGTTTCAACCTTCGCTTGATTTTTACTTGATTTTTTCAAAAATAAGGAAAAATCAATTTTGTTGGTATTTTTTCTAAAAATCACCAAAAATAGTAGAACCTTCCGGAACTCGTGCCCCACTACTTCGCACGGCTCGTCACTAATCCAAATAGAGCTCTAACAGAGACAAACCCAGTTACGCTCCGTAGAATACCCTAGTTTTCCCAAAAATATCCCATTTTTGGCCCAAAACCCAAGGCTATAGCACACTGGTTTTGACTTTCTTTGGTGGCTTCCGAATTTTCACCCAATTTCTTGCAAGGCCATGCCAAATGCGCTCGTGATCTGGTACACGATGCCGTGAGGAAGAAGCACGGGTCCATTTCGAACCTTCGCTTGATTTTTACTTGATTTTTTTCAAAAATAAGGGAAAATCAATTTTCTTGGTATTTTTTATAAAAATAACCAAAATATAGTAGAACCTTCCGGAACTCGTGCCCCACTACTTCGTACGGCTCATCACTTAATCATAATGGGCTCTAACAGAGACAAACCTAGTTACGCTCGCAGTAAATACCACTAGTTTTCCTAAAATATCCTATTTTTGGCCCAAAACCCAAGCTATAGCACACGGGTTTTGACTTCTTTGGTGGCTTCCGAATTTTCACCCAATTTCTTGCAAGGCCGTGCGACACGCCGTCTGCATCTGGTACACGATGCCATGTGAAGAAGCACTGGTCTGCTTTCGAACCTTCGCTTGATTTTTACTTGATTTTTTTCAAAAATAAGGAAAAATCAATTTTCTTGGTATTTTTCTAAAAATCACCAAAAATAGTAGAACCTTCCGGAACTGCAGGCTCCACTACTTCGTATCGGCTCGTCACTAATCATAATGGGCTCTAACAGAGACAAACCGAGTTACGCTCACAGTAAATACCCTATTTTTCCCAAAATATCCTATTTTTGGCCCAAAACCCAAGGCTATAGCAGCACTGGTTTTGACTTCTCTTGGTGGCTTCCGAATTTTCACCCAACTTCATGCAAGGTCACGCGACACGCCTCCGCATCGGGTACACGATGCCACTGTGAAGAAGCACGAGTCTGCTTTCAACCATCGCTTGATTTTTACTTGATTTTTTTCAAAAATAAGGAAAAATCAATTTTCTTGGTATTTTTTCTAAAAATCACCAAAAATAGTAGAACCTTCCGGAACTGCGGCCTCACTACTTCAGTACGGCTCGTCACTAATCCAAATAGAGCTCTAACAGAGACAAACCGGTTACGCTCCTGTAAATACCCTAGTCTTCCCAAAATATCCTATTTTTGGCCCAAAACCCAAGCTTATAGCACACTGGTTTTGACTTCTCTTTGGTGGCTTCGAATTTTCACCCAATTTCTTGCAAGGCCATGCTACAATGCGTCCATGACTGGGTACACGATGCCGTGAGGAAGAAGCACGGTCTGTTTCGAACCTTCGCTTGATTTTTACTTGATTTTTTTCAAAAATAAGGGAAAATCAATTTTCTTGGTATTTTTCTAAAAAATCACCAAAAATAGTAGAACCTTCCGGAACTCAGTGCCCCACTACTTCAGTACGGCTCGTCACTTAATATAATGGGCTCTAACAGAGACAAACCGGTTACGCTCACGTAAATACCCTATTTTTCCCAAAATATCCCATTTTGGCCCAAAACCCAAGGCTATAGCACACGGTTTTGACTTCTCTTGGTGGCTTCCGAATTTTCACCCAATTTCATGCAAGGCCGTACGACACGCGTCCGCATCGGGTACACGATGCCACGTGAAGAAGCACGGGTCTGCTTTCAACCTTCGCTTGATTTTTACTTGATTTTTTCAAAAATAAGGGAAAAATCAATTTTCTTGGTATTTTTCTAAAAATCACCAAAAATAGTAGAACCTTCCGGAACTCGTGCCCCACTACTTCGTATGGCTCGTCACTAATCCAAATAGAGCTCTAACAGAGACAAACCGGTTACGCTCCAGTAAATACCCTAGTCTTCCCAAAAATATCCTATTTTTGGCCCAAAACCCAAGCTATAAGCACACTGGTTTTGACTTCTCTTGGTGGCTTCCGAATTTTCACCCAATTTCTTGCAAGGTCGTACGACACGCGTCCGCGACTCGGGTACACGATGCCGCAGGAAGAAGCACGGGTCTGTTTCGAACCTTCGCTTGATTTTTTACTTGATTTTTTTCAAAAATAAGGGAAAATCAATTTTCTTGGTATTTTTCTAAAAAT
The DNA here is from genome assembly GCA_025617385.1 of Murraya koenigii. Classification (NCBI taxonomy): domain Eukaryota; kingdom Viridiplantae; phylum Streptophyta; class Magnoliopsida; order Sapindales; family Rutaceae; genus Murraya; species Murraya koenigii. The sequence continues at coordinate 37,261,591 of CM046815.1, forward strand.
CACCAAAAATAGTAGAACCTTCCGGAACTCAGTGCTCCACTACTCGCATCGGCTCGTCACGTAATATAATAGGCTCTAACAGAGACAAACCGGTTACGCTCACAGTAAATTCCTATTTTTCCCAAAATATCCTATTTTTGGCCCAAAACCCAAGGCTATAGCGCACGTGTTTTGACTTCTCTTGGTGGCTTCCGAATTTTCACCCAATTTCATGCAAGGTCATACGACACGCATCCGACATGGGTACACGATGCCACAGTGAAGAAGCAATGGTCTGCTTTCGAACCTTCGCTTGATTTTTACTTGATTTTTTCGAAAAATAAGGAAAAATTAATTTTGTTGGTATTTTTTCTAAAAATCACCAAAAATAGTAGAACCTTCCAGGAACTCGTGCCCCACTACTTCGTACGGCTCATCACTAATCCAAATAGGGCTCTAACAGAGACAAACCTGGTTACGCTCGCAGAATACCCTATTTTTCCCAAAATATCCTATTTTTGCCCAAAACCCAAGGCTATAGCACACGGTTTTCGACTTCTCTTGGTGGCTTCCGAATTTTCTCCCAATTTCATGTAAGGCTGTACGACACGCGTCCGCATCGGGTAAACGATGCCACGTGAAGAAGCACTGGTCTGCTTTCGAACCTTCGCTTGATTTTTACTTGATTTTTTCAAAAATAAGGAAAAATCAATTTTGTTGGTATTTTTCTAAAAATCACCAAAAATAGTAGAACCTTCCGCGAACTCGTGCCCCACTACTTCATGACGGCTCGTCACTTAATATAATGAGCTCTAACAGAGACAAACCGAGTTACGCTCGCAGAAATACCCTATTTTTCCCAAAATATCCTATTTTTGCACAAAACCCAAGGCTATAGCACACTGAGTTTTCGACTTCTCTTGGTGGCTTCCGAATTTTCTCCCAATTTCTTGTAGGGCTGCACGACACGCCGTCACGCATCTGGTAAACGATGCCAAAGGAAGAAGCACGGTCTGCTTTCAACCTTCGCTTGATTTTTACTTGATTTTTTTCAAAAATAAGGGAAAATCAATTTTCTTGGTATTTTTCTAAAAAATCACCAAAAATAGTAGAACCTTCCGGAACTCAGTGCCCCACTACTTCGTACGGCTCGTCACTAATATAATGGGCTCTAACAGAGACAAACCGAGTTACGCTCAGTAAATACCCTATTTTTCCCAAAATATCCTATTTTGGCCCAAAACCCAAGGCTATAGCACACTGGTTTTGACTTCTCTTGGTGGCTTCGAATTTTCACCCAATTTCATGCAAGGCCGTACGACACGCCTCCGTGACTGGGTACACAATGCCACGTGAAGAAGCACGGTCTGCTTTCAACCATCGTTTGATTTTTAATTGATTTTTTCAAAAAATAAGGAAAAATCAATTTTCTTGGTATTTTTTCTAAAAATCACCAAAAATAGTAGAACCTTCCGGAACTCGTGCCCCACTACTTCGCACGGCTCGTCACTAATCCAAATAGAGCTCTAACAGAGACAAACCGGTTACGCTCCAGTAAATACCCTAGTCTTCCCAAAATATCCTGATTTGGCCCAAAACCCAAGCTATAGCACACGGGTTTTGACTTCTTTGGTGGCTTCCGAATTTTCACCCAATTTCTTGCAAGGCCGTACAATGCGTCCGCGATCGGGTACACGATACCGTGAGGAAGAAGCACGGTCTATTGTGAACCTTCGCTTGATTTTTACTTGATTTTTTCAAAAATAAGGAAAAATCAATTTTCTTGGTATTTTTTCTAAAAATCACCAAAAATAGTAGAACCTTCCGGAACTCAGTGCTCCACTACTTCAGACGGCTCGTCACTTAATATAATGGGCTCTAACAGAGACAAACCGGGTTACGCTCGCAGAATACCATAGTTTTCCCAAAATATCCTATTTTGGCCCAAAACCCAAGGCTATAGCACACTGGTTTTGACTTCTCTTGGTGGCTTCCGAATTTTCACCCAATTTCATGCAAGGCCATACGACACACGTCCGTATCAGGTACACGATGCCACGTGAAGAAGCACGGTCCTGTTTCAACCTTCGCTTGATTTTTACTTGATTTTTTCGAAAAATAAGGAAAAATCAATTTTGTTGGTATTTTTTCTAAAAATCACCAAAAATAGTAGAACCTTCCGGAACTGTGTCTCCACTACTTCGCACTGGCTCGTCACTAATCCAAATAGGGCTCTAACAGAGACAAACCGGTTACGCTCAGTAAATACCCTATTTTTCCCAAAATATCCTATTTTTGGCCCAAACCCAAGGCTATATAGCACACCGGTTTTGACTTCTTTGGTGGCTTCCGAATTTTCACCCAATTTCTTGCAAGGTCAGATGACACGCGTCCGCATCGGGTAAACGATGCCACAGTGAAGAAGCACGGGTCTGCTTTCGAACCTTCGCTTGATTTTTACTTGATTTTTTTCAAAAATAAGGAAAAATCAATTTTCTTGGTATTTTTCTAAAAATCACCAAAAATAGTAGAACCTTCCGCGAACTCGTGCCTCCACTACTTCGCATCTGCTCGTCACGTAATATAATGAGCTCTAACAGAGACAAACCGAGTTACGCTCGCAGTAAATACCCTATTTTTCCCAAAAATATCCTATTTTTGCCCAAAACCCAAGGCTATAGCACACAGGTTTTCGACTTCTCTTGGTGGCTTCCGAATTTTCTCCCAATTTCTTGTAGGGCTGTACGACACGCCGTCCGCATCGGGTAAACGATGCCACAGTGAAGAAGCACGGGTCTGCTTTCGAACCTTCGCTTGATTTTTACTTGATTTTTTCGAAAAATAAGGAAAAATCAATTTTGTTGGTATTTTTTCTAAAAATCACCAAAAATAGTAGAACCTTCCGGAACTCAGTGCCCCACTACTTCGTATCGGCTCGTCACGTAATATAATAGGCTCTAACAGAGACAAACCGGTTACGCTCACAGTAAATACCCTATTTTTCCCAAAATATCCGATTTTTGGCCCAAACCCAAGCTATAGCACACGTGTTTTGACTTCTCTTGGTGGCTTCCGAATTTTCACCCAATTTCTTGCAAGGCCGTACGACATGCGTCCGCATCGGGTACACGATACCGCAGGAAGAAGCACGGGTCTATTTTGAACCTTCGCTTGATTTTTACTTGATTTTTTCAAAAATAAGGAAAAATCAATTTTCTTGGTATTTTTCTAAAAAATCACCAAAAATAGTAGAACCTTCCGGAACTCGTGCCCCACTACTTCGTACTGGCTCGTCACTAATATAATGGGCTCTAACAGAGACAAACCGAGTTACGCTCAGTAAATACCATAGTTTTCCCAAAATATCCTATTTTGGCCCAAAACCCAAGGCTATAGCGCACGGGTTTTAGACTTCTTTGGTGGCTTCCGAATTTTCACCCAATTTCATGCAAGGCCGTGCGACACGCCTCATACGTGGTACACGATGCCACTGTGAAGAAGCAAGGGTCTGCTTTCGAACCTTCGCTTGATTTTTACTTGATTTTTTTCGAAAAATAAGGAAAAATCAATTTTGTTGGTATTTTTTCAAAAAATCACCAAAAATAGTAGAACCTTCCGTGGAACTGTGCCTCACTACTTCAGACGGCTCGTCACTAATCCAAATAGGGCTCTAACAGAGACAAACCGAGTTACGCTCAGTAGAATACCCTATTTTTCCCAAAATATCCCATTTTTGGCCCAAAACCCAAGGCTATATAGCACACGGTTTTCGACTTCTTTGGTGGCTTCCGAATTTTCTCCCAATTTCTGTAGGGCTGTACGACACGCCGTCCGCATCGGGTAAACGATGCCACAGTGAAGAAGCACTGGTCTGCTTTCAACCTTCGCTTGATTTTTACTTGATTTTTTCAAAAATAAGGAAAAATCAATTTTCTTGGTATTTTTCTAAAAAATCACCAAAAATAGTAGAACCTTCCGGAACTGTGCCCCACTACTTCGCACTGGCTCGTCACTAATCCAAATAGAGCTCTAACAGAGACAAACCGGCTTACGCTCCGTAGAATACCCTAGTTTTCCCAAAATATCCTATTTTTGGCCCAAAACCCAAGCTATAGCACACGGGTTTTGACTTCTTTGGTGGCTTCCGAATTTTCACCCAATTTCTTGCAAGGCCGTACGACACGCCGTCCGTGATCGGGTACACGATACCATGAGGAAGAAGCACGGTCTATTGTCAACCTTCGCTTGATTTTTACTTGATTTTTTCAAAAATAAGGAAAAATCAATTTTCTTGGTATTTTTTCTAAAAATCACCAAAAATAGTAGAACCTTCCGGAACTCAGTGCTCCACTACTTCGTACTGCTCGTCACGTAATATAATGGGCTCTAACAGACAAACCGAGTTACGCTCAGTAGAATACCATAGTTTTCCCAAAATATCCTGATTTTGGCCCAAAACCCAAGGCTATAGCACACGGGTTTTGACTTCTTTGGTGGCTTCCGAATTTTCACCCAATTTCATGCAAGGCCATGTGACACGCCTCCGTACTGTGGTACACGATGCCACTGTGAAGAAGCACGGGTCTGCTTTCAACCTTCGCTTGATTTTTACTTGATTTTTTTCGAAAAATAAGGGAAAATCAATTTTGTTGGTATTTTTTTCTAAAAAATCACCAAAAAATAGTAGAACCTTCCTGGAACTGTGTCTCACTACTTCATACGACTCGTCACTAATCCAAATAGGGCTCTAACAGAGACAAACCGAGTTACGCTCACAGAATACCCTATTTTCCCAAAAATATCCCATTTTTTGCCCAAAACCCAAGGCTATATAGCACACTAAGTTTCGACTTCTCTTGGTGGCTTCCGAATTTTCTCCCAATTTCTTGTAGGTCTGTACGACACGCGTCCGCATCGGGTAAACGATGCCACTGTGAAGAAGCACGGGTCTGTTTTAACCTTCGCTTGATTTTTTACTTGATTTTTTCAAAAAATAAGGAAAAATCAATTTTCTTGGTATTTTTTCTAAAAATCACCAAAAATAGTAGAACCTTCCGCGAACTGCGGCCCCACTACTTCAGACTGGCTCGTCACTAATCATAATGAGCTCTAACAGAGACAAACCGAGTTACGCTCGCAGAAATACCCTACTTTTCCCAAAATATCCCATTTTTGGCCCAAAACCCAAGGCTATAGCGACACGGTTTTGACTTCTCTTGGTGGCTTCCGAATTTTCTCCCAATTTCTGTAGGGCTGTACGACACGCCGTCCGCACTGGGTAAACGATGCCACTGTGAAGAAGCACGGGTCTGCTTTCGAACCTTCGCTTGATTTTTACTTGATTTTTTTCAAAAATAAGGAAAAATCAATTTTGTTGGTATTTTTCTAAAAATCACCAAAAATAGTAGAACCTTCCGGAACTGCAGCTCCACTACTTCGCATCGGCTCGTCACTAATATAATAGGCTCTAACAGAGACAAACCGGTTACGCTCATAGAATACCCTATTTTTCCCAAAATATCCGATTTTTGGCCCAAAACCCAAGCTATAGCACACGTGTTTTGACTTCTCTTGGTGGCTTCCGAATTTTCACCCAATTTCTTGCAAGGCCGTGCAAATGCGTCCGTGACTGGTACACGATACCGTAGGAAGAAGCACTGGTCTATTATGAACCTTCGCTTGATTTTTACTTGATTTTTTCAAAAATAAGGAAAAATCAATTTTCTTGGTATCTTTTCTAAAAGATCACCAAAAATAGTAGAACCTTCCGGAACTGCGGCCCCACTACTTCGTACTGGCTCGTCACTTAATATAATGGGCTCTAACAGAGACAAACCGAGTTACGCTCGCAGAAATACCATAGTTTTCCCAAAATATCCTATTTTTGGCCCAAAACCCAAGGCTATAGCGACACGGGTTTTGGACTTCTCTTGGTGGCTTCCGAATTTTCACCCAATTTCATGCAAGGCCGTGTGACACGCCTCCATACGTGGTACACGATGCCACTGTGAAGAAGCAAGGGTCTGCTTTCAACCTTCGCTTGATTTTTACTTGATTTTTTCAAAAATAAGGAAAAATCAATTTTGTTGGTATTTTTTTAAAAAATCACCAAAAATAGTAGAACCTTCCGTGAACTGCAGGCCCCACTACTTCATGACGGCTCGTCACTAATCCAAATAGGGCTCTAACGAGACAAACCGAGTTACGCTCATAGAATACCCTATTTTTCCCAAAATATCCTATTTTTTGCCCAAAACCCAAGGCTATATAGCACACGGTTTTCGACTTCTTTGGTGGCTTCCGAATTTTCTCCCAATTTCTTGTAGGGCTGTACGACACGCCGTCCGCATCGGGTAAACGATCCCACTGTGAAGAAGCACGGGTCTGCTTTCGAACCTTCGCTTGATTTTTACTTGATTTTTTTCAAAAATAAGGGAAAATCAATTTTGTTGGTATTTTTCTAAAAATCACCAAAAATAGTAGAACCTTCCGCGAACTCGTGCTCCCACTACTTCGCATGGCTCGTCACGTAATATAATGAGCTCTAACAGAGACAAACCGAGTTACGCTCACAGAATACCCTATTTTTCCCAAAATATCCTATTTTTGCCCAAAACCCAAGGCTATAGCACACGGGTTTTCGACTTCTCTTGGTGGCTTCCGAATTTTCTCCCAATTTCTTGTAGGGCTGTACGACACGCCGTCCGCATCGGGTAAACGATGCCACGTGAAGAAGCACGGGTCTGCTTTCAACCTTCGCTTGATTTTTACTTGATTTTTTCGAAAAATAAGGAAAAATCAATTTTGTTGGTATTTTTTCAAAAAATCACCAAAAATAGTAGAACCTTCGTGGAACTCAGGCCTCACTACTTCGCACGTGCTCATCACTAATCCAAATAGGGCTCTAACAGAGACAAACCGAGTTACGCTCACAGTAAATACCCTATTTTTCCCAAAATATCCTATTTTGGCCCAAAACCCAAGGCTATAGCGACACGTGTTTTGACTTCTCTTGGTGGCTTCCGAATTTTCACCCAATTTCATGCAAGGTCAGTGCGACACGCCTCCAGACAGGGTACACGATGCCACAGTGAAGAAGCAATGGTCTGCTTTCGAACCTTCGCTTGATTTTTACTTGATTTTTTCAAAAATAAGGAAAAATCAATTTTCTTGGTATTTTTTCTAAAAATAACCAAAAATAGTAGAACCTTCCGGAACTGTGGCCCCACTACTTCAAACGGCTCGTCCCTAATCCAAATAGGACTCTAACAGAGACAAACCGGGTTACGCTCGTAGAATACCCTATTTTTCCCAAAATATCCATATTTTTGCCCAAAACCCAAGGCTATAGCACACTGGTTTTCGACTTCTCTTGGTGGCTTCCGAATTTTCTCCCAATTTCTTGTAGGGCTGTACGACACGCGTCTCAGACCGGGTAAACGATGCCACAGTGAAGAAGCACGGGTCTGCTTTCGAACCTTCGCTTGATTTTTTACTTGATTTTTTCAAAAAATAAGGAAAAATCAATTTTGTTGGTATTTTTTCTAAAAATCACCAAAAATAGTAGAACCTTCCGCGAACTCGTGGCCTCACTACTTCGCACTGGCTCGTCACTTAATATAATGAGCTCTAACAGAGACAAACCGAGTTACGCTCATAGAATACCCTATTTTTCCCAAAATATCCTATTTTTGGCCAAAACCCAAGGCTATAGCACACGAGTTTTCGACTTCTCTTGGTGGCTTCCGAATTTTCTCCCAATTTCTTGTAAGGCTGTACGACACGCCGTCCGTGACTGCGTAAACGATGCCATGTGAAGAAGCACGGGTCTGCTTTGAACCTTCGCTTGATTTTTACTTGATTTTTTTCAAAAATAAGGGAAAATCAATTTTGTTGGTATTTTTTCTAAAAATCACCAAAAATAGTAGAACCTTCCGTGAACTCGTGCCCCACTACTTCGTATGGCTCGTCACTAATCCAAATAGGGCTCTAACAGAGACAAACCGGTTACGCTCACAGTAAATACCCTATTTTTCCCAAAATATCCTGATTTTTGGCCCAAAACCCAAGGCTATAGCACACGGGTTTTGACTTCTTTGGTGGCTTCCGAATTTTCACCCAATTTCATGCAAGGTCGTGCGACACGCCTCAGACAGGGTACACGATGCCACAGTGAAGAAGCACGGTCTGCTTTCAACCTTCGCTTGATTTTTACTTGATTTTTTTCGAAAAATAAGGAAAAATCAATTTTTTGGTATTTTTCTCAAAAAATCACCAAAAAATAGTAGAACCTTCCGTGAACTGCGGCCCCACTACTTCGCATGGCTCGTCACTTAATCCAAATAGGGCTCTAACAGAGACAAACCGAGTTACGCTTGCAGTAAATACCCTATTTTTCCCAAAATATCCTATTTTGGCCCAAACCCAAGGCTATAGCACACGGGTTTTGACTCTCTTTGGTGGCTTCCGAATTTTCACCCAATTTCATGCAAGGCTGTACGACACGCCGTCCGCATCGGGTACACGATGCCACGTGAAGAAGCACTGGTCTGCTTTCAACCTTCGCTTGATTTTTACTTGATTTTTCAAAAATAAGGGAAAATCAATTTTGTTGGTATTTTTTCAAAAAATCACCAAAAATAGTAGAACCTTCCGTGAACTCGTGCCCCACTACTTCAGACGGCTCGTCACTAATCCAAATAGGGCTCTAACAGAGACAAACCGGTTACGCTCGCAGTAAATACCCTAGTTTTCCCAAAATATCCTATTTTTGGCCCAAAACCCAAGCTATAGCACACCGGTTTTGACTTCTCTTGGTGGCTTCCGAATTTTCACCCAATTTCTTGCAAGGCCGTGCGACAATGCGTCCGCGACCGGTACACGATACCGTAGGAAGAAGCACGGGTCTATTTCGAACCTTCGCTTGATTTTTACTTGATTTTTTTCAAAAATAAGGGAAAATCAATTTTCTTGGTATTTTTCTAAAAAATCACCAAAAATAGTAGAACCTTCCGGAACTGTGGCCCCACTACTTCGCACGTGCTCGTCACTTAATATAATGGGCTCTAACAGAGACAAACCGGTTACGCTCGCAGAATACCATAGTTTTCCCAAAATATCCTATTTTTGGCCCAAAACCCAAGACTATAGCACACGGGTTTTCGACTTCTTTGGTGGCTTCCGAATTTTCTCCCAATTTCTTGTAGGGCTGTACGACACGCCGTCCGCATCGGGTAAACGATGCCACGTGAAGAAGCACTGGGTCTCGTTTTCAACCTTCGCTTGATTTTTACTTGATTTTTTTCGAAAAATAAGGAAAAATCAATTTTCTTGGTATTTTTTCTAAAAATCACCAAAAATAGTAGAACCTTCCGGAACTCAGTGCCCCACTACTTCGTACGGCTCGTCACTAATCATAATGGGCTCTAACAGAGACAAACCGAGTTACGCTCAGTAGAATACCATAGTTTTCCCAAAAATATCCCATTTTGGCCCAAAACCCAAGGCTATAAGCACACGGGTTTTGACTTCTCTTGGTGGCTTCCGAATTTTCTCCCAATTTCATGCAAGGTCGTAGCGACACGCCGTCCGTGACTGGTACACGATGCCACGTGAAGAAGCACGGGTCCTGCTTTGAACCTTCGCTTGATTTTTACTTGATTTTTTTCAAAAATAAGGGAAAATCAATTTTGTTGGTATTTTTTCTAAAAATCACCAAAAATAGTAGAACCTTCCGGAACTCGGTGCCCCACTACTTCGCACTGGCTCGTCACTAATCCAAATAGGGCTCTAACAGAGACAAACCAAGTTACGCTCACAGTAAATACCCTATTTTTCCCAAAATATCCTATTTTTGGCCCAAACCCAAGGCTATAGCACACTGGTTTTGACTTCTTTGGTGGCTTCCGAATTTTCACCCAATTTCATGCAAGGTCATGCGACACGCCTCCGCATCGGGTACACGATGCCACGTGAAGAAGCACGGGTCTGCTTTCAACCTTCGCTTGATTTTTACTTGATTTTTTTCAAAAATAAGGGAAAAATCAATTTTGCTGGTATTTTTCTAAAAATCACCAAAAATAGTAGAACCTTCCGTGAACTGTGCCCCACTACTTCGTACGGCTCGTCACTAATCCAAATAGGGCTCTAACAGAGACAAACCGAGTTACGCTCAGTAGAATACCATAGTTTTCCCAAAATATCCTATTTTGGCCCAAAACCCAAGGCTATAGCACACTGGTTTTGACTTCTTTGGTGGCTTCCGAATTTTCACCCAATTTCATGTAAGGCCGTACGACACGCGTCCGCGATCGGGTACACGATGCCACAGTGAAGAAGCACGGGTCTGTTTCGAACCTTCGCTTGATTTTTACTTGATTTTTTTCAAAAATAAGGAAAAATCAATTTTCTTGGTATTTTTTCTAAAAATCACCAAAAATAGTAGAACCTTCCGGAACTGTGCCCCACTACTTCGCACGGCTCGTCACTAATCCAAATAGGGCTCTAACAGAGACAAACCAGGTTACGCTCGTAGAATACCCTATTTTTCCCAAAATATCCCATTTTTGCCCAAAACCCAAGGCTATAGCACACGAGTTTTGACTTCTCTTGGTGGCTTCCGAATTTTCACCCAATTTCTTGCAGGTCTGTACGACACGCCGTCCGTGATCGGGTAAACGATGCCACAGTGAAGAAGCACGGGTCTGCTTTCGAACCTTCGCTTGATTTTTACTTGATTTTTTCGAAAAATAATGGAAAAATCAATTTTCTTGGTATTTTTCTAAAAAATCACCAAAAATAGTAGAACCTTCCGGAACTGTGCCTCCACTACTTCAGACTGCTCGTCACTAATCATAATGGGCTCTAACAGAGACAAACCGAGTTACGCTCATAGAATACCATAGTTTTCCCAAAATATCCTATTTTTGGCCCAAAACCCAAGGCTATAGCACACCGGTTTTCGACTTCTTTGGTGGCTTCCGAATTTTCTCCCAATTTCTTGTAAGGCTGTACGACACGCCGTCCAGCATCGGGTAAACGATGCCACAGTGAAGAAGCACGGGTCCTGCTTTGAACCTTCGCTTGATTTTTACTTGATTTTTTTCAAAAATAAGGGAAAATCAATTTTCTTGGTATTTTTTCTAAAAATCACCAAAAATAGTAGAACCTTCCGGAACTCGTGCCCCACTACTTCGTACGGCTCGTCACTAATCTAAATAGGGCTCTAACAGAGACAAACCTGGTTACGCTCGCAGAAATACCCTATTTTTCCCAAAATATCCCATTTTTGCCCAAAACCCAAGGCTATAGCACACGGGTTTTCGACTTCTCTTGGTGGCTTCCGAATTTTCTCCCAATTTCTTGTAGGGCTGTACGACACGCCGTCCGCATCGGGTAAACGATGCCACAGTGAAGAAGCACGGGTCCTGCTTTCGAACCTTCGCTTGATTTTTACTTGATTTTTTTCAAAAATAAGGAAAAATCAATTTTGTTGGTATTTTTTCTAAAAATCACCAAAAATAGTAGAACCTTCCGGAACTCAGGCTCCACTACTTCGCATCGGCTCGTCACTAATCCAAATAGGGCTCTAACAGAGACAAACCGAGTTACGCTCAGTAGAATACCCTATTTTTCCCAAAATATCCCATTTTTGGCCCAAAACCCAAGGCTATACCGCACGGGTTTTCGACTTCTCTTGGTGGCTTCCGAATTTTCTCCCAATTTCTTGTAAGGTCATGCGACACGCAGTCCAGACTGGTAAACGATGCCACAGTGAAGAAGCACGGTCTGCTTTGAACCTTCGCTTGATTTTTACTTGATTTTTTTCAAAAATAAGTGAAAAATCAATTTTGTTGGTATTTTTCTAAAAATCACCAAAAAATAGTAGAACCTTCCGGAACTCGTGCTCTCACTACTTCGCACGTGCTCGTCACTAATCCAAATAGGGCTCTATCCCAAGCTATATAGCACACTAGGTTTTCGACTTCTCTTTGGTGGCTTCCGAATTTTCTCCCAATTTCTTGTAGGGTCAGTACGACACGCCGTCTGCATCGGGTAAACGATGCCACAGTGAAGAAGCACGGGTCTGCTTTCGAACCTTCGCTTGATTTTTACTTGATTTTTTTCAAAAAATAAGGAAAAATCAATTTTCTTGGTATTTTTCTAAAAATCACCAAAAAATAGTAGAACCTTCCTGAACTCGTGCCCCCACTACTTCAGACGGCTCGTCACTGAATCATAATGGGCTCTAACAGAGACAAACCGAGTTACGCTCACAGTAAATACCATAGTTTTCCCAAAATATCCCATTTTTGGCCCAAAACCCAAGGCTATAGCGACACGGTTTTGACTTCTCTTGGTGGCTTCCGAATTTTCACCCAATTTCATGCAAGGTCGTAGCGACACGCCTCCGATCAGGTACACGATGCCACTGTGAAGAAGCAAGGGTCTGCTTTCGAACCTTCGCTTGATTTTTACTTGATTTTTTTCAAAAATAAGGAAAAATCAATTTTGTTGGTATTTTTTCAAAAAATCACCAAAAAATAGTAGAACCTTCGCGGAACTCAGTGCCTCACTACTTCGCACGGCTCGTCACTAATCCAAATAGGGCTCTAACATAGACAAACCGAGTTACGCTCGCAGAAATACCCTATTTTTCCCAAAATATCCTATTTTTGCCCAAAACCCAAGGCTATAGCACACCGGATTTGACTTCTCTTTGGTGGCTTCCGAATTTTCACCCAATTTCTTGCAGGTCTATGCGACACGCGTCCGCATCTGGTACACGATGCCACAGGAAGAAGCACGGGTCTGTTTCGAACCTTCGTTTGATTTTTACTTGATTTTTTTCAAAAAATAAGGGAAAAATCAATTTTCTTGGTATTTTTTCTAATAAATCACCAAAAAATAGTACAACCTTCCGGGAACTGTGCCCCACTACTTCAGTCGTCTCGTCATGAATCAAATTAGGCTCTAACAGAGACAAACCGGTTACGCTAGCGTAAATACCCTAGTTTTCCCAAAAATATCCTATTTTTGCCCAAAACCCAAGCTATAGCACACTGGTTTTGACTTCTCTTGGTGGCTTATGAATTTTCACCCAATTTCTTACAAGGTTGTGCCAAATGCATCCGCATCGGGTACACGATGCCGCAGGAAGAAGCACGGGTCTGCTTTCGAACCTTCGCTTGATTTTTACTTGATTTTTTTAAAAATAAGGAAAAATCAATTTTCTTGGTATTTTTCTAAAAATCACCAAAAATAGTAGAACCTTCCGGAACTCGTGCCCCACTACTTCAGACGGCTCGTCACTTAATCTAAATTGGCTCTAACAGAGACAAACCGGTTACGCTCGCAGAAATACCATAGTTTTCCCGAAAATATCCCATTTTTGCCCGAAACCCAAGGCTATAGCACACTGGTTTTGACTTCTCTTTGGTGGCTTCCGAATTTTCACCCAATTTCATGCAAGGCCATGCGACACGCCTCTATACAGGGTACACGATGCCACAGGAAGAAGCAAGGGTCTGTTTCGAACCTTCGTTTGATTTTTACTTGATTTTTTCAAAAAATAAGGGAAAATCAATTTTGTTGGTATTTTTTCTAAAAATCACCAAAAATAGTAGAACCTTCCTGGAACTGTGCCCCACTACTTCAGACGGCTCGTCACTAATCCAAATAGGGCTCTAACAGAGACAAACCGGGTTACGTTCGCAGAAATACCCTATTTTTCCAAAAATATCCTATTTTTGGCCCAAAACCCAAGGCTATAGCACACGGGTTTTGGACTTCTCTTGGTGGCTTCCGAATTTTCACCCAATTTCTTGTAGGGCTGTACGACACGCCGTCCGTACTGGGTACACGATGCCACGGGAAGAAGCACGGGTCTGTTTCGAACCTTCGTTTGATTTTTACTTGATTTTTTCAAAAAGTAAGGGAAAATCAATATTCTTGGTATTTTTTTCTAAAAAATCACCAAAAAATAGTAGAACCTTCTGGGAACTGTTCCCCACTACTTCATACGGCTCGTCACGTAATCTTAATGGGCTCTAACGAGACAAACCGAGTTACGCTCACGTAAATACTATAGTTTTCCCAAAATATCCCATTTTTGGCCCAAAACCCAAGGCTATAGCAGCACGTGTTTTGACTTCTCTTTGGTGGCTTCCGAATTTTCACCCAATTTCACGCAAGGCCGTGCGACACGCGTCCGCATCGGGTACACGATGCCACGTGTAGAAGCACGGGTCTGCGTTCCAACCTTCGCTTGATTTTTACTTGATTTTTTTCGAAAAATAAGGAAAAATCAATTTTGTTGGTATTTTTTCTAAAAATCACCAAAAATAGTAGAACCTTCCGGAACTGCGGCTCCACTACTTCGCACGTGCTCGTCACTAATCCAAATAGGGCTCTAACAGAAACAAACCAGGTTACGCTCATAGAAATACTATAGTTTTCCCAAAATATCCTATTTTTGGCCCAAAACCCAAGGCTATAGCACACTGGTTTTCGATTTCTCTTGGTAGCTTCCGAATTTTCTCCCAATTTCTTGTAGGGCTGTACGACACGCCGTCTGCATCTGGTAAACGATGCCACAGTGAAGAAGCAAGGGTCCTGCTTTCGAACCTTCGCTTGATTTTTACTTGATTTTTTCAAAAATAAGGGAAAAATCAATTTTCTTGGTATTTTTTATAAAAATCACCAAAAATAGTAGAACCTTCCTGAACTGCTGCCTCACTACTTCGCATGGCTCGTCACTAATCTATAATGGGCTCTAACAGAGACAAACCGAGTTACGCTCACGTAAATACTATAGTTTTCCCAAAAATATCCCATTTTTGGCCCAAAACCCAAGGCTATAGCACACGTGTTTTGACTTCTCTTGGTGGCTTCCGAATTTTCACCCAATTTCACGCAAGGTCGTGTGACACGCGTCCGCACTGGGTACACGATGCCACAGGTAGAAGCACGGGTCTGTTTCGAACCTTCGTTTGATTTTTACTTGATTTTTTCGAAAAATAAGGGAAAAATCAATTTTGTTGGTATTTTTTCTAAAAAATCACCAAAAATAGTAGAACCTTCCCGGAACTCGTGCCCCACTACTTCGACATGCTCGTCACTAATCCAAATAGGGCTCTAATGTAGACAAACCAGGTTACGCTCGTAGAATACTATAGTTTTCCCAAAATATCCTATTTTGGCCCAAACCCAAGGCTATAGCACACTGGTTTTGACTTTCTTTGGTAGCTTCCGAATTTTCACCCAATTTCTTGTAGGGCCATGCGACACGCGTCCGTACTGGGTAAACGATGCCACAGGAAGAAGCAAGGGTCTGTTTCGAACCTTCGTTTGATTTTTACTTGATTTTTTCAAAAAATAAGGAAAAATCAATTTTGTAGGTATTTTTTCTAAAAATCACCAAAAATAGTAGAACCTTCCGGAACTCGTGCTCCACTACTTCAGACGGCTCGTCACTAATCCATATAGGGCTCTAATAGACACAAACCGGGTTACGTTTGCAGAAATACCATAATTTTCCCAAAAATATCCCATTTTTTGCCCAAAACCCAATGCTACAAAGACACGTGTTTTGGACTTTCTTTGGTGGCTTCCGAATTTTCACCCAATTTCTTGCGTGGCCGTGCGACATGTGTCCGTGATCGTGTACACAATGCCACAAGAAGAGGCACGAGTCTGCTTTGAACCTTCGTTTGATTTTTACTTGATTTTTTCAAAAAATAAGGGAAAATCAATTTTATTAGTATTTTTTCTAAAAATCACCAAAAATAGTAGAACCTTCCGGAACTCGTGCCCCACTACTTCGCATGTCTCGTCACTGAATCAAATTGGGCTCTAATTTAGACAAACCGGTTACGTTCGTAGAATACTCTAGTTTTCCCAAAATATCCCATTTTTGGCCCAAAACCCAACCTATAGCACACGAGTTTTGACTTTTCTTTGGTGGCTCTCGAATTTTCACCCAATTTCTTGCAAGGCCATGCCAAATGCGTCCAGCATCGGTACACGATACCAGAGGAAGAAGCACGGGTCTATTTCAAACCTTCGCTTGATTTTTTACTTGATTTTTTCAAAAATAAGGAAAAATCAATTTTCTTGGTATTTTTTCTAAAAATCACCAAAAATAGTAGAACCTTCCGGGAACTGCAGCTCTCACTACTTCAAACGCCTCGTCACAAATCATAATGGGCTCTAAAATAGACAAACCGAGATACGCTCAGTAAATACCATAGTTTTCCCAAAATATCCCATTGTTGGCCCGAAACCCAAGGCTATAGCACACGTGTTTTGACTTCTCTTGGTGGCTTCCGAATTTTCCCCAATTTCATGCAAGGCCGTGCGACACGCCGTCTGCATCGGGTACACGATGCCACAGTGAAGAAGCACGGGTCTGCTTTCAACCTTCGCTTGATTTTTACTTGAGTTTTTTGAAAAATAATGGAAAACCAATTTTCTTGGTATTTTTTCTAAAGAATCACAAAAAATAGTAGAACCTTCCGGAACTCGTGGCCCCACTACTTCGTGACGGCTCGTCACTTAATCATATTGGGCTTTAACAGAGACAAACCAGGTTACGCTCGCAGAAATACCATAGTTTTCCCAAAATATCACATTTTGGCCCAAAACCCAAGGCTATAGCGCACGGGTTTTGACTTCTCTTGGTGGCTTCCGAATTTTCACCCAATTTCATGCAAGGCCGTGCGACACGCCGTCCGCATCGGGCACATGATGCCACGTGAAGAAGCATGGGTCTGTTTCGAACCTTCGTTTGATTTTTACTTTTTTTTTTTTGAAAAATAATGGAAAAACCAATTTTCTTGGTATTTTTTCTAAAGAATCACCAAAAAATAGTAGAACCTTCCAGGAACTGTGACCCACTACTTCAGACGACTCGTCACGAATCATATTGGGCTTTAACAGAGACAAACCGGGTTACGTTCGCAGAAATAACATAGTTTTCCCAAAAATATCTCATTTTTGTCCCAAAACCCAAGGCTATAGCGCACGGGTTTTGGACTTCTCTTTGGTGGCTTCCGAATTTTCACCCAATTTCATGCAAGGTCGTGCGACAAGCGTCCGTACTGGGTACACGATGCCACAGGAAGATGCACGGGTCTGTTTCGAACCTTCGTTTGATTTTTTACTTGATTTTTTCGAAAAATAAGGAAAAATCAATTTTCTTGGTATTTTTCTAAAAATCACCAAAAATAGTAGAATCTTCCGGAACTGTGCCCCACTACTTCGCATTTACACTTTACGTAATCAAATTGGGCTCTAACAGAGAAAACCTGGTTACGCTCAGAAAAATACTCTAGTTTTCCCAAAAATATCCCATTTTTGGCCCCGAACCCAAGGCTATAGCACACCAAGCTTTGACATCTCTTTGGTGGCTTCCAAATTTTCACCCAATTTCTAGCAGGGCCGTGCGACACGTGTCTGCATCGCATGACTTCAAACGTCTCGTCACCAATCAAATTGGGCTCTAACATAGACAAACCGATTACGTCACAGAATACTCCAGCTTTTCCCAAAAATATCCCATTTTTGGCCAAAACCCAAGCTATAGCACACTGGTTTTGGACTTCTTTAGTGGCTTATGAATTTTCACCCAATTTCTTGCAAGGCACATGCTAATGCACCTGCATCACTGAGTACACGATGTTAGAGGAAGAAGCACGGGTCTGTTTCGAACCTTCGTTTGATTTTTCCTTGATTTTTTTCAAAAAATAAAGGAAAAATCAATTTTCTTGGTATTTTTTCTAAAAAATCACCAAAAAATAGTAGAACATTCCGGGAACTGTGCCCCACTACTTCAGACGACTCGTCACAAATTAAATTGGCCTCTAACACGCATCAAACCGGACTACGCTCGCAGTAAATACCTTAGTTTTCCCAAAAATATCTCATTTTTTGCCCAAAACCCAAGGCTATAGCACACGGGTTTTGGACTTCTCTTTGGTGGCTTCCGAATTTTCACACAATTTCTTGCAGGGTTTTGCGACACGCCGTCTCAGATCGCATACACGATGCCACTGTGAAGAGGCACGGTCCTGTTTCGAAAGTTCATTATATTTTTACTTTATTTTTTCAAAAAGTAAGGGAAAAATCAATTTTGTTGTTATTTTTTCTAAAAAATCACCAAAAAATAGTAGAACCTTCCGGGAACTGTTCCTCACTACTTTAGACGGCTCGTCACGTAATCAAATTGGGATCTAATAGAGACAAACCGGTTACGCTTGCGTAAATACTCCAGCTTTTCCCAAAATAACCTATTTTAGCCCAAAACCCAAGGCTATAGCGCACGGGTTTTGACTCTCTTTGGTGGCTATTTTCACCCAATTTCATGCAATGCCGTGCGACACGCCGTCCGCATCGGGTACACGATGCCACGAAGAAGAAGCACGGGTCCTGTTTCAAACTTCGCTTGATTTTTACTTGATTTTTTCAAAAAATAAGGGAAAATAATTTTCTTGGTATTTTTCTAAAAATCACCAAAAATAGTAGAACCTTCCAGAACTGTGGCCGCACTACTTCAGTACGCCTCGTCACGTAATCAAATTGGGCTCTAACAGAGACAAACCAAAGTTACGCTCAGTAAATACCATAGTTTTTCCAAAATATCAAATTTTTGGCCCAAAGCCCAAGGCTATAGCACACGGGTTTTGACTTCTCTTGGTGGCTTCCGAATTTTCATCCAATTTCATGCAAGGCCATGTGACACGCTGTCTCAGACTGGGTACACGATGACACAGTGAAGAAGCACGGGTCCTGTTTCAACCTTCGCTTGATTTTTATTCGATTTTTTCCAAAAATAAGGAAAAATCAATTTTCTCGCTATTTTTCTAAAAATCACCAAAAATAGTAGAACCTTCCGGAACTCGTGCCCCACTACTTCGCATCGGCTCATCACTGAATCCAAATAGGGTTCTAACAGAGACAAACAGGTTACGCTCAGCGTAAATACCCTAGTTTTTCCAAAAATATCCCATTTTTGGCCCAAAACCCAAGCTATAGCACACGGGTTTTGACTTCTCTTCGGTGGCTTCCAAATTTTCACCCAATTTCTTGCAAGGCCATGCCAAACGCTGTCCATATTGGGTACACGATGCCGGAGGAAGAAGCACTGGTCTTAGACAAACTTCGCTTGATTTTTACTTGATTTTTTCAAAAATAAGGAAAAATCAATTTTCTACGTATTTTTTCTAAAAATCAAAAAATAGTAGAACATTCCGGAACTGTGCCCCACTACTTGCAGACGGCTCGTCATGAATCCAAATATGGCTCGACAGAGACAAACCCAAGTTACGCTAGCGTAAATACCCTAGTTTTCCCAAAATATCCTATTTTGGCCCAAAACCCAAGCTATAGCACACGTGTTTTGACTTCTCTTGGTGGCTTCCGAATTTTCACCCAATTTCTTGCAAGGCCATGCCAAACGCTGTCTCAGACTGGGTACACGATGCCGTAGGAAGAAGCACGGGTCCTAGTTTCAACCTTCGCTTGATTTTTACTTGATTTTTTCAAAAAATAAGGAAAAATCAATTTTCTTGATATTTTTTCTAAAAATCACCAAAAATAGTAGAACCTTCCGGAACTCAGTGCCCCACTACTTTGACGGCTCGTCATGAATCCAAATAGGGCTCTAACAGAGACAAACCAGGTTACGCTTAGCGTAAATACTCTAGTTTTTCCAAAAATATCCCATTTTTGGCCCAAAACCCAAGCTATAGCACACGGGTTTTGGACTTCTCTTTGGTGGCTTCCGAATTTTCACCCAATTTCATGCAAGGCCATGCGACACGCGTCCGTACTGGGTACACGATGCCACAGGAAGAAGCACGGGTCTGTTTCGAACCTTCGTTTGATTTTTACTTGATTTTTTCAAAAATAAGGAAAAATCAATTTTCTTGGTATTTTTCTAAAAATCACCAAAAATAGTAGAACCATTCCGGGAACTCGTGCCCCACTACTTCGTGACAGCACATCACTGAATCAAATTGGGCTCTAACAGAGACAAACCTAGGTTACGCTCGCGTAAATACTCTAGTTTTCCCAAAAATATCCCATTTTTTGCCCAAAACCCAAGGCTATAGCACACGCGTTTTGTACTTCTCTTGGTGGCTTCCAAATTTTCACCCAATTTCTTGCAAGGCCATGCCAAACGCGTCCGTACTGGGTACACAATGCCACAGGAAGAAGCACGGGTCTGTTTCGAACCTTCGCTTGATTTTTACTTGATTTTTTCAAAAATAAGGAAAAATCAATTTTCTTGGAAGTTTTTCTAAAAATCACCAAAAATAGTAGAACCTTCCGGAACTGCGGCCCCACTACTTCGATGACGCACATCACTGAATCAAATTGGGCTATAATAGAGACAAACCAGGTTACGTTCTCATAAATACCATAGTTTTTCCAAAAATATCAAATTTTTGGCCCAAAACCCAAGGCTATAGCACACGGGTTTTGGACTTCTCTTTGGTGGCTTCCGAATTTTCATCCAATTTCATGCAAGGCTATGTGACACGCGTCTGTACTGGGTACACGATGACACAGGAAGAAGCACGGGTCTGTTTCGAACCTTCGTTTGATTTTTATTTGATTTTTTCCAAAAAATAATGGAAAAATCAATTTTCTTGCTATTTTTTCTAAAAAATCACCAAAAAATAGTAGAACCTTCCGGGAACTATGCCCCACTACTTCAGACGGCTCGTCACTAATCCAAATAGGGTTCTAACAGAGGCAAACAGGGTTACGTTCGCAGAAATACCCTATTTTTCTCAAAAATATCCCATTTTTTGCCCAAAACCCAAGTTATAGCACACGGGTTTTGGACTTCTCTTTGGTGGCTTCTGAATTTTCACCCAATTTCTTGCAAGGCCATGCCAAACGTGTCCGTACTGGGTACACGATGCCAGATGAAGAAGCACGGGTCTGTTTTGAACTTTCGTTTGATTTTTACTTGATTTTTTCCAAAAAATAAGGAAAAATCAATTTTCTACGTATTTTTTCTAAAAATCAAAAAATAGTAGAACTTCCCTGGACCTGTGCCCCACTACTTCAGACGGCTCGTCACGAATCCAAATAGGGCTCTGACAGAGACAAACCAGGTTACGTTAGGAGAAATACCCTAGTTTTCCCAAAAATATGCTATTTTTGGCCCAAAACCCAAGCTATAGCACACGTGTTTTGACTTCTCTTGGTGGCTTCCGAATTTTCACCCAATTTCTTGCAAGGCCATGCCAAACGCGTCCGTGACTGGGTACACGATGCCGTATGAAGAAGCACCGGTCTTGTTTCGAACTTTCGCTTGATTTTTACTTGATTTTTTCAAAAATAAGGGAAAATCAATTTTCTACGTATTTTTCTAAAAAATCAAAAAATAGTAGAACATTCCGGGAACTCGTGCCCCACTACTTCGACTGCTCGTCATGAATCCAAATAGGGCTCTGACAGAGACAAACCAGGTTACGCTAGCGTAAATACTCTAGTTTTCCCAAAAATATCCTATTTTGGCCCAAAACCCAAGCTATAGCACACTGGTTTTGACTTCTCTTTGGTGGCTTCCGAATTTTCGCCCAATTTCATGCAAGGACATGCCAAACGCTGTCCGCAGACTGGGTACACGATGCCGATGAAGTAGCACGAATCTGCTTTCGAACCTTCGCTTGATTTTTAATTCGATTTTTTCAAAAAATAAGGAAAAATCAATTTTCTTGGAATTTTTCTAAAAATCACCAAAAAATAGTAGAACCTTCCGGGAACTATGCCCCACTACTTCGAGACAGCACATCACTGAATCAAATTGGGCTCTAACAGAGACAACCCACGTTACGCTCGCAGTAAATACTCTAGTTTTCCCAAAAATATCCCATTTTTGGCCCAAAACCCAAGGCTATAGCACACGCGTTTTGACTTCTCTTGGTGGCTTCCAAATTTTCACCCAATTTCTTGTAAGGCCATGCCAAACACGTCCGTGATTGGGTACACGATGCCGCAGGAAGAAGCACGGGTCTTAGATCAAACTTTCGCTTGATTTTTACTTGATTTTTTCAAAAATAAGGAAAAATCAATTTTCTACGTATTTTTCTAAAAAATCAAAAAAATAGTAGAACATTCCGGAACTCAGTGCCCCACTACTTCGTGACGACTCGTCATGAATCCAAATAGGGCTCTGACAGAGACAAACCGGGTTACGTTAGCGTAAATACCCTAGTTTTCCCAAAATATCCCATTTTTGCCCAAAACCCAAGGCTATAGCACACGCGTTTTGTACTTCTCTTGGTGGCTTCTAAATTTTCAACCAATTTCTTGCAAGGCCATTCCAAACGCTGTCTCAGACTGGGTACACGATGCCGTAGGAAGAAGCACTGGTCTGTTTCGAACTTTCGCTTGATTTTTACTTGATTTTTTCAAAAAATAAGGAAAAATCAATTTTCTACGTATTTTTCTAAAAATCAAAAAAATAGTAGAACATTCCGGAACTGTGCCCCACTACTTGCAGACGGCTCGTCATGAATCCAAATAGGGCTCTAACAGAGACAAACCGTGTTACGTTAGCGTAAATACCCTAGTTTTTCCCAAAATATCCCATTTTTGGCCCAAAACCTAAGCTATAGCACACGGGTTTTGACTTCTCTTGGTGGCTTCCGAATTTTCGCCCAATTTCATGCAAGGACATGCCAAACGCCGTCTGCATCGGGTACAAGATGCCGATGAAGTAGCACGAATCTGTTTCGAACCTTCGCTTGATTTTTAATTCATTTTTTCAAAAAATAAGGAAAAATCAATTTTCTTGGAATTTTCTCTAAAAATCACCAAAAATAGTAGTACCTTCCGGAACTATGCCCCACTACTCGCATGACAGACATCACTGAATCAAATTGGGCTCTAACAGAGACAACCCACGTTACGCTCGCAGTAAATACTCTAGTTTTCCCAAAATATCCCATTTTTGCCCAAAACCCAAGGCTATAGCACACGTGTTTTGACTTCTCTTGGTGGCTTCCGAATTTTCACCCAATTTCTTGTAAGGCCATGCCAAACGCTGTCTCAGATTGGGTACACGATGCCGTAGGAAGAAGCACGGGTCTTAGATCAAACTTTCGCTTGATTTTTACTTGATTTTTTCAAAAATAAGGGAAAATCAATTTTCTACGATATTTTTCTAAAAATCACAAAAATAGTAGAACATTCCGGAACTCGTGCCCCACTACTTCATGACTGCCGTCATGAATCCAAATAGGGCTCTGACAGAGACAAACCTAGGTTACGTTAGCAGTAAATACTCTAGTTTTCCCAAAATATCCTATTTTTGGCCCAAAACCCAAGCTATAGCACACGTGTTTTGACTTCTCTTGGTGGCTTCCGAATTTTCACCCAATTTCATGCAAGGACATGCCAAACGCGTCCAGATCGGGTACACAGATGCCGATGAAGTAGCACGTAATCTGTTTCGAACCTTCGCTTGATTTTTAATTCATTTTTTCAAAAATAAGGGAAAATCAATTTTCTTGGTATTTTTCTAAAAATCACCAAAAATAGTAGAACCTTCCGGAACTGTGCCCCACTACTTCGACAGAGACATCACTGAATCAAATTGGGCTCTAACAGAGACAAACCAAGTTACGCTCGCGTAAATACTCATAGTTTTTCCAAAAATATCCATTTTTGGCCCAAAACCCAAGGCTATAGCACACGGGTTTTGGATTTCTTTGGTGGCTTCCGAATTTTCATCCAATTTCATGCAAGGCTATGTGACACGCGTCTGTATTGGGTACACGATGACACAAGGAAGAAGCACGGGTCTGTTTCGAACCTTCGTTTGATTTTTATTTGATTTTTTCCAAAAAATAAGGGAAAAATCAATTTTCTTGCTATTTTTTCTAAAAAATCACCAAAAAATAGTAGAACCTTCCGGGAACTATGCCCCACTACTTCGACGGCTCGTCACTAATCCAAATAGGGTTCTAACAGAGCAAACCGAGGTTACGCTCAAGTAAATACCCTAGTTTTCTCAAAAATATCCCATTTTTGGCCCAAAACCCAAGTTATAGCACACGCTGTTTTGACTTCTCTTCGTGGCTTCCGAATTTTCACCCAATTTCTTGCAAGGCCATGCCAAACGCTGTCCAGACTGGGTACACGATGCCGATGAAGAAGCACGGTCTCGTTTCAACTTTCGCTTGATTTTTACTTGATTTTTTCAAAAATAAGGGAAAATCAATTTTCTACGTATTTTTCTAAAAATCAAAAAAATAGTAGAACATTCCGGAACTCGTGCTCCACTACTTCGTGACGGCTCGTCATGAATCCAAATAGGGCTCGACAGAGACAAACCAAGTTACGCTAGCAGTAAATACCCTAGTTTTCCCAAAATATCCTATTTTTGGCCCAAAACCCAAGCTATAGCACACCGGTTTTGACTTCTCTTGGTGGCTTCCGAATTTTCGCCCAATTTTATGCAAGGACATGCCAAACGCGTCCAGACATGGGTACAAGATGCCGTATGAAGTAGCACGTAATCTGCTTTCAACCTTCGCTTGATTTTTAATTCATTTTTTCAAAAAATAAGGGAAAATCAATTTTCTTGGAATTTTTCTAAAAATCACCAAAAATAGTAGAACCTTCCGGAACTATGCCCCACTACTTCGACAAAGACATCACTTAATCAAATTGGGCTCTAACAGAGACAACCCACGTTACGCTCGCAGAAATACTCTAGTTTTCCCAAAATATCCCATTTTTGCCCAAAACCCAAGGCTATAGCACACGCTGCTTTGGACTTCTCTTGGTGGCTTCCAAATTTTCACCCAATTTCTTGCAAGGCCATGCCAAACGCGTCCAGTATTGGGTACACGATGCCGGAGGAAGAAGCACCGGTCTTAGACAAACTTTCGCTTGATTTTTACTTGATTTTTTCAAAAAATAAGGAAAAATCAATTTTCTACGTATTTTTCTAAAAATCAAAAAAATAGTAGAACATTCCGGAACTGTGCCCCACTACTTCGCATGGCTCGTCATGAATCCAAATAGGGCTCTGACAGAGACAAACCAGGTTACGCTAGCAGTAAATACCCTAGTTTTCCCAAAAATATCCCATTTTTGCCCAAAACCCAAGGCTATAGCACACGCTGCTTTGTACTTCTCTTTGGTGGCTTCCAAATTTTCACCCAATTTCTTGCAAGGCCATGCCAAACGCTGTCTCAGACTGGGTACACGATGCCGTGAGGAAGAAGCACGGTCTGTTTCGAACTTTCGCTTGATTTTTACTTGATTTTTTCAAAAATAAGGAAAAATCAATTTTCTACGATATTTTTCTAAAAATCAAAAAAATAGTAGAACATTCCGGAACTCAGTGCCCCACTACTTCGCATCGGCTCGTCATGAATCCAAATAGGGCTCTGACAGAGACAAACCAGGTTACGCTTAGCAGTAAATACCCTAGTTTTCCCAAAATATCCCATTTTTGCCCAAAACCCAAGGCTATAGCACACGCTGCTTTGTACTTCTCTTGGTGGCTTCTGAATTTTCACCCAATTTCTTGTAAGGCCATGCCAAACGCTGTCCGTGACTGGGTACACGATGCCGTAGGAAGAAGCACGGTCTTGCTTTAAACTTTCGCTTGATTTTTACTTGATTTTTTCAAAAATAAGGGAAAATCAATTTTCTACGTATTTTTTCTAAAAATCAAAAAAATAGTAGAACATTCCGGAACTGTGCCCCACTACTCGCACGGCTCGTCATGAATCCAAATAGGGCTCTGACAGAGACAAACCGAGTTACGTTAGCGTAAATACCCTAGTTTTCCCAAAAATATCCCATTTTGGCCCAAAACCCAAGCTATAGCACACGGGTTTTGACTTCTCTTGGTGGCTTCCGAATTTTCGCCCAATTTCATGCAAGGACATGCCAAACGCCGTCCGCATCGGGTACAAGATGCCGATGAAGTAGCACGAATCTGCTTTCAACCTTCGCTTGATTTTTAATTCATTTTTTCAAAAATAAGGAAAAATCAATTTTCTTGAATTTTCTCTAAAAATCACCAAAAATAGTAGAACCTTCTGGAACTATGCCCCACTACTTCGATGACAGACATCACTTAATCAAATTGGGCTCTAACAGAGACAACCCACGTTACGCTCGCAGTAAATACTCTAGTTTTCCCAAAATATCCCATTTTTGCCCAAAACCCAAGGCTATAGCACACGCTGCTTTTGACTTCTCTTGGTGGCTTCCAAATTTTCACCCAATTTCTTGCAAGGCCATGCCAAACACGTCCGTATTGGGTACACGATGCCAGAGGAAGAAGCACGGGTCTTAGACAAACTTTCGTTTGATTTTTACTTGATTTTTTTCAAAAAATAAGGGAAAAATCAATTTTCTACGTATTTTTTCTAAAAATCAAAAAAATAGTAGAACATTCCGGAACTGTGCCCCACTACTTCGGACTGACTCGTCATGAATCCAAATAGGGCTCGACAGTAGACAAACCCAGGTTACGCTAGCGTAAATACCCTAGTTTTCCCAAAAATATCCCATTTTTGCCCAAAACCCAAGGCTATAGCACACGCTGCTTTGTACTTCTCTTGGTGGCTTCTAAATTTTCAACCAATTTCTTGCAAGGCCATTCCAAACGCTGTCTCAGACTGGGTACACGATGCCGTGAGGAAGAAGCACTGGTCTTGTTTCAAACTTCGCTTGATTTTTACTTGATTTTTTTCAAAAATAAGGAAAATCAATTTTCTACGTATTTTTCTAAAAATCAAAAAAATAGTAGAACATTCCGGAACTGTGCCCCACTACTTCGTACGGCTCGTCATGAATCCAAATAGGGCTCTAACAGAGACAAACCGTGTTACGTTAGCGTAAATACCCTAGTTTTCCCAAAAATATCCCATTTTTGGCCCAAAACCCAAGCTATAGCACACGGGTTTTGACTTCTCTTGGTGGCTTCCGAATTTTCGCCCAATTTCATGCAAGGACATGCCAAACGCGTCCAGATCGGGTACAAGATGCCGATGAAGTAGCACGAATCTGCTTTCGAACCTTCGCTTGATTTTTAATTCATTTTTTCAAAAAATAAGGGAAAATCAATTTTCTTGGAATTTTCTCTAAAAATCACCAAAAAATAGTAGTACCTTCCGGGAACTATGCCCCACTACATCGGACAAAGACATCACTGAATCAAATTGGGCTCTAACAGAGACAACCCACGCTACGCTCGCAGTAAATACTCTAGTTTTCCCAAAAATATCCCATTTTTGCCCAAAACCCAAGGCTATAGCACACGCTGCTTTGGACTTCTCTTGGTGGCTTCCGAATTTTCACCCAATTTCTTGCAAGGCCATGCCAAACGCTGTCCAGATTGGGTACACGATGCCGGAGGAAGAAGCACGGGTCTTAGACAAACTTTCGCTTGATTTTTACTTGATTTTTTCAAAAAATAAGGAAAAATCAATTTTCTACGTATTTTTCTAAAAATCAAAAAATAGTAGAACATTCCGGAACTGCGGCCCCACTACTTCGCACGGCTCGTCATGAATCCAAATAGGGCTCGACAGAGACAAACCGAGTTACGTTAGCGTAAATACCCTAGTTTTCCCAAAATATCCCATTTTGGCCCAAAACCCAAGCTATAGCACACGTGTTTTGACTTCTCTTGGTGGCTTCCGAATTTTCGCCCAATTTCATGCAAGGACATGCCAAACGCTGTCCGTGACTGGGTACAAGATGCCGATGAAGTAGCACGTAATCTGTTTCGAACCTTCGCTTGATTTTTAATTCATTTTTTCAAAAATAAGGGAAAATCAATTTTCTTGGAATTTTTCTAAAAATCACCAAAAATAGTAGTACCTTCCGGAACTATGCCCCACTACTTCGTACAAAGACATCACTGAATCAAATTGGGCTCTAACAGAGACAACCCACGTTACGCTCGCAGTAAATACTCTAGTTTTCCCAAAAATATCCCATTTTTGCCCAAAACCCAAGGCTATAGCACACGCTGCTTTGGACTTCTCTTTGGTGGCTTCCGAATTTTCACCCAATTTCTTGCAAGGCCATGCCAAACACGTCCAGTATTGGGTACACGATGCCGAGGAAGAAGCACTGGTCTTAGACAAACTTTCGCTTGATTTTTACTTGATTTTTTCAAAAATAAGGGAAAATCAATTTTCTACGTATTTTTCTAAAAAATCAAAAAAATAGTAGAACATTCCGGAACTGTGCCCCACTACTTCGTGACGGCTCGTCATGAATCCAAATAGGGCTCGACAGAGACAAACCGAGTTACGTTAGCGTAAATACCCTAGTTTTCCCAAAATATCCCATTTTTGCCCAAAACCCAAGGCTATAGCACACGTGCTTTGTGACTTCTCTTGGTGGCTTCTAAATTTTCACCCAATTTCTTGCAAGGCCATGCCAAACGCTGTCCAGTATTGGGTACACGATGCCGTGAGGAAGAAGCACGGGTCTTAGATCAAACTTTCGCTTGATTTTTACTTGATTTTTTCAAAAATAAGGGAAAATCAATTTTCTACGTATTTTTCTAAAAATCAAAAAAATAGTAGAACATTCCGGAACTGTGGCCCCACTACTTCAGACGGCTCGTCATGAATCCAAATAGGGCTCTAACAGAGACAAACCGTGTTACGTTAGCGTAAATACCCTAGTTTTCCCAAAATATCCCATTTTTGGCCCAAAACCCAAGCTATAGCACACGCGTTTTGACTTCTCTTGGTGGCTTCCGAATTTTCGCCCAATTTCATGCAAGGACATGCCAAACGCGTCCGTGATCGGGTACAAGATGCCGATGAAGTAGCACGAATCTGCTTTCGAACCTTCGCTTGATTTTTAATTCATTTTTTCAAAAAATAAGGGAAAATCAATTTTCTTGGAATTTTTCTAAAAATCACCAAAAATAGTAGTACCTTCCGGGAACTATGCCCCACTACTTCGTACAAAGACATCACTGAATCAAATTGGGCTCTAACAGAGACAACCCACGTTACGCTCGCAGTAAATACTCTAGTTTTCCCAAAATATCCCATTTTTGCCCAAAACCCAAGGCTATAGCACACGCTGCTTTGGACTTCTCTTTGTGGCTTCCGAATTTTCACCCAATTTCTTGCAAGGCCATGCCAAACGCGTCCAGTATTGGGTACACGATGCCGTAGGAAGAAGCACTGGTCTTAGACAAACTTTCGCTTGATTTTTACTTGATTTTTTTCAAAAATAAGGAAAAATCAATTTTCTACGTATTTTTCTAAAAATCAAAAAAATAGTAGAACATTCCGGAACTGTGCCCCACTACTCGTGACGGCTCATCATGAATCCAAATAGGGCTCTGACAGAGACAAACCCAGGTTACGCTAGCGTAAATACCCTAGTTTTCCCAAAATATCCTATTTTTGGCCCAAAACCCAAGCTATAGCACACGCGTTTTGACTTCTCTTGGTGGCTTCCGAATTTTCGCCCAATTTCTTGCAAGGCCATGCCAAACGCTGTCTCAGATTGGGTACACGATGCCGGAGGAAGAAGCACTGGTCTTAGACAAACTTTCGCTTGATTTTTACTTGATTTTTTTCAAAAATAAGGGAAAATCAATTTTCTACGTATTTTTCTAAAAATCACAAAAAATAGTAGAACATTCCGGGAACTGTGCCCCACTACTTCGCATACGACTCATTATGAATCCAAATAGGGCTCTGACAGAGACAAACCCACGTTACGCTAGCGTAAATACCCTAGTTTTCCCAAAAATATCCCATTTTTGGCCCAAAACCCAAGGCTATAGCACACGCTGTTTTGACTTCTCTTGGTGGCTTCTAAATTTTCACCCAATTTCTTGCAAGGCCATGCCAAACGCGTCCAGTATTGGGTACACGATGCCGGAGGAAGAAGCACTGGTCTTAGACAAACTTTCGCTTGATTTTTACTTGATTTTTTCAAAAAATAAGTGAAAAATCAATTTTCTACGTATTTTTCTAAAAAATCAAAAAATAGTAGAATATTCCGGAATTGTGCCCCACTCACTTCGCACGGCTCGTCATGAATCCAAATAGGGCTCGACAGAGACAAACCGAGTTACGCTAGCGTAAATACTCTAGTTTTCCCAAAATATCCTATTTTTGGCCCAAAACCCAAGCTATAGCACACTGGTTTTGACTTCTTTGGTGGCTTCCGAATTTTCGCCCAATTTCATGCAAGGACATGCCAAACGCTGTCCGGACTGGGTACAAGATGCCAGATGAAGTAGCACGAATCTGTTTCGAACCTTCGTTTGATTTTTAATTCATTTTTTTCAAAAAATAAGGGAAAAATCAATTTTCTTGGAATTTTCTCTAAAAAATCACCAAAAAATAGTAGTACCTTCTGGGAACTATGCCCCACTACTTCAGACAAGACATCACTGAATCAAATTGGGCTCTAACAGAGACAACCCACGTTACGCTCGCAGTAAATACTCTAGTTTTCCCAAAATATCCCATTTTTTGCCCAAAACCCAAGGCTATAGCACACGCGTTTTGGACTTCTCTTTGGTGGCTTCCGAATTTTCACCCAATTTCTTGCAAGGCCATGCCAAACACGTCCGTATTGGGTACACGATGCCAGAGGAAGAAGCACGGTCTTAGACAAACTTTCGCTTGATTTTTACTTGATTTTTTCAAAAAATAAGGAAAAATCAATTTTCTACGTATTTTTCTAAAAATCAAAAAAATAGTAGAACATTCCGGAACTGTGCCCCACTACTTCAGTACGGCTCGTTATGAATCCAAATAGGGCTCTGACAGAGACAAACCGGTTACGTTAGCGTAAATACCCTAGTTTTCCCAAAATATCCCATTTTTGGCCCAAAACCCAAGCTATAGCACACGCTGTTTTGACTTCTCTTGGTGGCTTCCGAATTTTCGCCCAATTTCTTGCAAGGCCATGCCAAACGCCGTCCGTATTGGGTACACGATGCCGGAGGAAGAAGCACTCGGTCTTAGACAAACTTTCGCTTGATTTTTACTTGATTTTTTTCAAAAATAAGGAAAAATCAATTTTCTACGTATTTTTCTAAAAAATCAAAAAAATAGTAGAACATTCCGGAACTGTGCCCCACTACTTCGTACGGCTCATCATGAATCCAAATAGGGCTCGACAGAGACAAACCAAGTTACGCTAGCGTAAATACCCTAGTTTTCCCAAAATATCCCATTTTGGCCCAAAACCCAAGGCTATAGCACACGCTGTTTTGACTTCTCTTGGTGGCTTCCGAATTTTCACCCAATTTCTTGCAAGGCCATGCCAAACGCGTCCGTGATTGGGTACACGATGCCGGAGGAAGAAGCACGGTCTTAGACAAACTTTCGCTTGATTTTTACTTGATTTTTTTCAAAAAATAAGGAAAAATCAATTTTCTACGTATTTTTCTAAAAATCAAAAAATAGTAGAATATTTCGGGAATTGTGCCCCACTGCTTCGCACTGGCTCGTCATGAATCCAAATAGGGCTCGACAGAGACAAACCGAAGTTACGTTAGCAGTAAATACCCTAGTTTTCCCAAAAATATCCCATTTTTGGCCCAAAACCCAAGCTATAGCACACGGGTTTTGACTTCTCTTGGTGGCTTCCGAATTTTCGCCCAATTTCATGCAAGGACATGCCAAACGCTGTCCGCATCGGGTACAAGATGCCGATGAAGTAGCATGAATCTGTTTCAACCTTCGCTTGATTTTTAATTCATTTTTTCAAAAATAAGGGAAAATCAATTTTCTTGGAATTTTTCTAAAAATCACCAAAAATAGTAGAACCTTCCGGGAACTATGCCCCACTACTTCGTGACAAGACATCACTGAATCAAATTGGGCTCTAACAGAGACAACCCACGCTACGCTCGCAGTAAATACTCTAGTTTTCCCAAAATATCCCATTTTTGCCCAAAACCCAAGGCTATAGCACACGCTGCTTTGACTTCTCTTTGGTGGCTTCCGAATTTTCACCCAATTTCTTGCAAGGCCATGCCAAACGCGTCTCGTGATTGGGTACACGATGCCGTGAGGAAGAAGCACTGGTCTTAGACAAACTTTCGCTTGATTTTTACTTGATTTTTTTCAAAAAATAAGGGAAAATCAATTTTCTACGTATTTTTCTAAAAATCAAAAAAATAGTAGAATATTTCGGGAATTGTGCCCCACTACTTCGCATGACTCGTCATGAATCCAAATAGGGCTCGACAGAGACAAACCCAGGTTACGCTAGCAGTAAATACCCTAGTTTTCCCAAAAATATCCCATTTTTGCCCAAAACCCAAGGCTATAGCACACGCGTTTTGTACTTCTCTTTGGTGGCTTCTAAATTTTCAACCAATTTCTTGCAAGGCCATGCCAAACGCGTCCGTATTGGGTACACGATGCCGTGAGGAAGAAGCACCGGTCTTAGATCAAACTTTCGCTTGATTTTTACTTGATTTTTTCAAAAATAAGGGAAAATCAATTTTCTACGTATTTTTCTAAAAATCAAAAAAATAGTAGAATATTTCGGGAATTGTGCCCCACTGCTTCGTGACGGCTCGTCATGAATCCAAATAGGGCTCGACAGAGACAAACCGAGTTACGTTAGCGTAAATACCCTAGTTTTCCCAAAAATATCCCATTTTTGGCCCAAAACCTAAGCTATAGCACACTGGTTTTGACTTCTCTTTGGTGGCTTCCGAATTTTCGCCCAATTTCATGCAAGGACATGCCAAACGCGTCCGGACTGGGTACAAGATGCCGATGAAGTAGCACTGAATCTGCTTTCGAACCTTCGCTTGATTTTTAATTCATTTTTTCAAAAAATAAGGAAAAATCAATTTTCTTGGAATTTTCTCTAAAAATCACCAAAAATAGTAGAACCTTCCGGGAACTATGCCCCACTACTTCATGACAAGACATCACTGAATCAAATTGGGCTCTAACAGAGACAACCCACGTTACGCTCGCAGTAAATACTCTAGTTTTCCCAAAATATCCCATTTTTGCCCAAAACCCAAGGCTATAGCACACGCTGCTTTGGACTTCTCTTGGTGGCTTCCGAATTTTCACCCAATTTCTTGCAAGGCCATGCCAAACGCGTCCAGTATTGGGTACACGATGCCGTAGGAAGAAGCACGGTCTTAGACAAACTTTCGCTTGATTTTTACTTGATTTTTTCAAAAATAAGGAAAAATCAATTTTCTACGTATTTTTCTAAAAAATCAAAAAAATAGTAGAACATTCCGGGAACTGTGCCCCACTACTTCGCATCGGCTCGTCATGAATCCAAATAGGGCTCTGACAGAGACAAACCCAAGTTACGTTAGCAGTAAATACCCTAGTTTTCCCAAAAATATCCCATTTTTGCCCAAAACCCAAGGCTATAGCACACGCTGTTTTGACTTCTCTTTGGTGGCTTCTAAATTTTCACCCAATTTCTTGTAAGGCCATGCCAAACGCGTCCAGATCGGGTACACGATGCCGTGAGGAAGAAGCACGGTCTTAGATCAAACTTTCGCTTGATTTTTACTTGATTTTTTCAAAAATAAGGAAAAATCAATTTTCTACGTATTTTTCTAAAAATCAAAAAAATAGTAGAATATTCCGGAACTGTGCCCCACTACTTCGTGACGGCTCGTCATGAATCCAAATAGGGCTCGACAGAGACAAACCGAGTTACGTTAGCGTAAATACCCTAGTTTTCCCAAAATATCCTATTTTTGGCCCAAAACCTAAGCTTATAGCACACGGGTTTTGACTTCTCTTGGTGGCTTCCGAATTTTCGCCCAATTTCATGCAAGGACATGCCAAACGCGTCCGCGACTGGGTACAAGATGCCGATGAAGTAGCACTGAATCTGCTTTCGAACCTTCGCTTGATTTTTAATTCATTTTTTCAAAAATAATGGAAAAATCAATTTTCTTGGAATTTTCTCTAAAAATCACCAAAAATAGTAGAACCTTCCGGGAACTATGCCCCACTACTTCAGACAAAGACATCACTGAATCAAATTGGGCTCTAACAGAGACAACCCACGTTACGCTCGCAGTAAATACTCTAGTTTTCCCAAAATATCCCATTTTTGCCCAAAACCCAAGGCTATAGCACACGCTGCTTTGGACTTCTCTTGGTGGCTTCCGAATTTTCACCCAATTTCTTGCAAGGCCATGCCAAACGCTGTCCAGTATTGGGTACACGATGCCGTGAGGAAGAAGCACGGGTCTTAGACAAACTTTCGCTTGATTTTTACTTGATTTTTTCAAAAATAAGGAAAAATCAATTTTCTACGATTTTTTCTAAAAATAAAAAAATAGTAGAATATTCCGGAATCGTGCCCCACTACTTCGCACTGGCTCGTCATGAATCCAAATAGGGCTCGACAGAGACAAACCGAGTTACGCTAGCGTAAATACCCTAGTTTTCCCAAAATATCCCATTTTTGGCCCAAAACCCAAGCTATAGCACACGTGTTTTGACTTCTCTTTGGTGGCTTCCGAATTTTCGCCCAATTTCATGCAAGGACATGCCAAACGCTGTCTGCGACTGGGTACAAGATGCCGATGAAGTAGCACGAATCTGCTTTCAACCTTCGCTTGATTTTTAATTCATTTTTTCAAAAAATAAGGGAAAATCAATTTTCTTGGAATTTTCTCTAAAAATCACCAAAAATAGTAGAACCTTCCGGGAACTATGCCCCACTACTTCGTACAAGACATCACTGAATCAAATTGGGCTCTAATGCAGACAACCCACGTTACGCTCAGC
Organism: Murraya koenigii; assembly: GCA_025617385.1. Lineage (NCBI taxonomy): Eukaryota > Viridiplantae > Streptophyta > Magnoliopsida > Sapindales > Rutaceae > Murraya > Murraya koenigii. Next base: position 37,296,351 of record CM046815.1, read on the forward strand.
AGTAAATACTCTAGTTTTCCCAAAAATATCCCATTTTTTGCCCAAAACCCAAGGCTATAGCACACGCTGCTTTGACTTCTCTTTGGTGGCTTCCAAATTTTCACCCAATTTCTTGCAAGGCCATGCCAAACGCTGTCCAGATTGGGTACACGATGCCGGAGGAAGAAGCACGGGTCTTAGACAAACTTTCGCTTGATTTTTACTTGATTTTTTCAAAAATAAGGGAAAATCAATTTTCTACGTATTTTTCTAAAAAATCAAAAAAAATAGTAGAACATTCCGGGAACTGTGCCCCACTACTTCAGACGGCTCGTCATGAATCCAAATAGGGCTCTGACAGAGACAAACCGGGTTACGTTAGCGTAAATACCCTAGTTTTCCCAAAATATCCCATTTTTGCCCAAAACCCAAGGCTATAGCACACGCGTTTTGTACTTCTCTTGGTGGCTTCTAAATTTTCACCCAATTTCTTGCAAGGCCATGCCAAACGCGTCCGTCATTGGGTACACGATGCCGGAGGAAGAAGCACGGTCTGTTTCGAACTTTCGCTTGATTTTTACTTGATTTTTTCAAAAATAAGGGAAAATCAATTTTCTACGATTTTTCTAAAAAATCAAAAAAATAGTAGAATATTTCGGGAATTGTGCCCCACTACTTGCAGACGGCTCATCATGAATCCAAATAGGGCTCTGACAGAGACAAACCGAGTTACGTTAGCAGTAAATACTCTAGTTTTCCCAAAATATCCCATTTTTGGCCCAAAACCCAAGCTATAGCACACGTGTTTTGACTTCTCTTTGGTGGCTTCCGAATTTTCGCCCAATTTCTTGCAAGGCCATGCCAAACGCGTCCGTGATTGGGTACACGATGCCGTGAGGAAGAAGCACGTGTCTTAGACAAACTTTCGCTTGATTTTTACTTGATTTTTTCAAAAAATAAGGAAAAATCAATTTTCTACGTATTTTTCTAAAAAATCACAAAAATAGTAGAACATTCCGGAACTATGCCCCACTACTTCGCATGGCTCGTCATGAATCCAAATAGGGCTCGACAGAGACAAACCCAAGTTACGCTAGCGTAAATACCCTAGTTTTCCCAAAAATATCCCATTTTTGCCCAAAACCCAAGGCTATAGCACACGCGCTTTTGACTTCTCTTTGGTGGCTTCTAAATTTTCACCCAATTTCTTGCAAGGCCATGCCAAACGCGTCCAGTATTGGGTACACGATGCCGGAGGAAGAAGCACGGGTCTTAGACAAACTTTCGTTTGATTTTTACTTTATTTTTTTCAAAAAATAAGGAAAAATCAATTTTCTACGTATTTTTTCTAAAAAATCAAAAAAAATAGTAGAACATTCCGGAACTGTGCCCCACTACTTCGCATCGACTCATCATGAATCCAAATAGGGCTCTGACAGAGACAAACCAGGTTACGCTAGCGTAAATACTCTAGTTTTCCCAAAAATATCCGATTTTTGGCCCAAAACCCAAGCTATAGCACACGCGGTTTTGACTTCTCTTGGTGGCTTCCGAATTTTCACCCAATTTCTTGCAAGGCCATGCCAAACGCCGTCCAGTATTGGGTACACGATGCCGAGGAAGAAGCACGGGTCTTAGACAAACTTCGCTTGATTTTTACTTGATTTTTTCAAAAATAAGGAAAAATCAATTTTCTTGATATTTTTCTAAAAATCACCAAAAATAGTAGAACATTCCGGAACTATGCCCCACTACTTCAGACAGCTACATCATGAATCCAAATAGGGCTCTGACAGAGACAAACCACGTTACGTTAGCAGTAAATACTCTAGTTTTCCCAAAAATATCCTATTTTTGGCCCAAAACCCAAGCTATAGCACACGTGTTTTGACTTCTCTTTGGTGGCTTCCGAATTTTCACCCAATTTCTTGCAAGGCCATGCCAAACGCTGTCCAGTATTGGGTACACGATGCCGTAGGAAGAAGCACGGGTCTTAGACAAACTTTCGCTTGCTTTTTACTTGATTTTTTCAAAAATAAGGGAAAATCAATTTTCTACGTATTTTTTCTAAAAATCAAAAAAATAGTAGAATATTCCAGAATTGTGCCCCACTGCTTCGCACTGGCTCGTCATGAATCCAAATAGGGCTCGACAGAGACAAACCAGGTTACGTTAGCAGTAAATACCCTAGTTTTCCCAAAATATCCCATTTTTGGCCCAAAACCTAAGCTATAGCACACGGGTTTTGACTTCTCTTTGGTGGCTTCCGAATTTTCACCCAATTTCTTGCAAGGACATGCCAAACGCTGTCTGCATCTGGGTACACGATGCCGGATGAAGTAGCACGAGTCTGTTTCGAACCTTCGCTTGATTTTTAATTGATTTTTTCAAAAATAAGGAAAAATCAATTTTCTTGGAATTTTTCTAAAAATCACCAAAAATAGTAGAACCTTCTCGGAACTATGCCCCACTACTTGCAGAGCACATCACGAATCAAATTGGGCTCTAATAGAGACAAACTAGGTTACGCTCAGCAGAAATACTCTAGTTTTCCCAAAAATATCCCATTTTTGCCCAAAACCCAAGGCTATAGCACACGCGTTTTGACTTCTTTGCGACTTCAATTTCGCCATCCAAGTCACTCTGCATACACGATGCAATGAGGAAGAGGCACGGGTCTGTTTCGAACCTTCGCTTGATTTCTATTTGATTTTTTCAAAAAATAATGGAAAATCAATTTCCTTGGTATTTTTTCTAAAAATCACCAAAAATAGTAGAACCTTCCGGAACTATGCCCCACTACTTGCACTGACTCGTCACTGAATCCAAATAGGGCTCTAACAGAGACAAACCGAGGTTACGCTCGCAGTAAATACCCTAGTTTTCCCAAACAATCTCCATTTTTGGCCCAAAACCCAAGCTATAGCACACGGGTTTTGACTTCTCTTGGTGGCTTCCGAATTTTCACCCAATTTCTTGCAAGGCCATGCCAAACGCGTCCGCATCTGGGTACACGATGCCGGAGGAAGAAGCACGGTCTCGCTTCAAACTTTCGCTTGATTTTTACTTGATTTTTTCAAAAATAAGGGAAAATAAATTTTCTTGGTATTTTTTCTAAAAATCACCAAAAATAGTAGAACCTTCCGGAACTGTGCCCCACTACTTCAGACGGCTCGTCATGAATCCAAATAGGGCTCTGACAGAGACAAACCGGGTTACGTTCGCAGAAATACCCTAGTTTTCCCAAAAATATCCCATTTTTGGCCCAAAACCTAAGCTATAGCACACGGGTTTTGGACTTCTCTTTGGTGGCTTCCGAATTTTCACCCAATTTCTTGCAAGGGCACGCCAAACGCGTTCGTATTGGGTACACGATGCCAGATGAAGTGGCACGGGTCTGTTTCGAACCTTCGTTTGATTTTTAATTGATTTTTTTCAAAAAATAAGGGAAAAATCAATTTTCTTGGAATTTTTTTAAAATTCACCAAAAATTAGTAGAACCTTCTACGAACTATGCCCCACTACTTCAGAGAGCACATCACGAATCAAATTGGGCTCTAATAGAGACAAACTAGGTTACGTTCGCAGAAATACTCTAGTTTTCCCAAAAATATCCCATTTTTTGCCCAAAACCCAAGGCTATAGCAAACGTGTTTTGCGACACGCATCCGTACTGCATACACGATGCAACAGGAAGAGGCACGGGTCTGTTTCGAACCTTCGTTTTATTTCTATTTGATTTTTTTCAAAAAATAATGGAAAAATCAATTTCCTTGGTATTTTTTTCTAAAAAATCACCAAAAAATAGTAGAACCTTCCGGGAACTATGCCCCACTACTTCAGACGGCTCGTCACTAATCCAAATAGGGCTCTAACAGAGACAAACAGGGTTACGTTCGCAGAAATACCCTATTTTTCTAAACAATATCCAATTTTTGGCCCAAAACCCAAGCTATAGCACACGGGTTTTCGACTTCTCTTTGGTTGCTTCAGAATTTTCACCCAATTTCTTACAGGACTGTGCGACACGTGTCCGTACTGGGTACACGATGCCAGAGGAAGAAGAACGGGTCTGCTTCAAACTTTCGTTTGATTTTTACTTGATTTTTTTCAAAAAATAAGGGAAAAATAAATTTTCTTGGTATTTTTTCTAAAAAATCACCAAAAAATAGTAGAACCTTCCGGGAACTGTGCCCCACTACTTCAGACGGCTCGTCATGAATCCAAATAGGGCTCTGACAGAGACAAACTGGGTTACGTTCGCAGAAATACCCTAGTTTTCCCAAAAATATCCCATTTTTGGCCCAAAACCCAGGCTATAGCACACGGGTTTTGGACTTCTCGTTGGTGGCTTCCGAATTTTCACCCAATTTCTTGCAAGGCCATGCCAAACACGTCTGTACTTAGTACACAATGCCACAGGAAGAAGCACGGGTCTGCTTCAACCTTCGCTTGATTTTTACTTGATTTTTTCAAAAATAAGGAAAAATCAATTTTCTTGGTATTTTTCTAAAAATCACCAAAAATAGTAGAACCTTCCGGAACTCGTGCCCCACTACTTCGCAGACAGCCGTCATGAATCCAAATAGGGCTCTAACAGAGACAAACCAGGTTACGCTCGCAGAAATACTCTAGTTTTCCCAAAAATATCCCATTTTTTGCCCAAAACCCAAGCCTATAGCACACGCTGTTCTGGACTTCTCTTCGTCGGCTTCCAAATTTTCACCTAATCTCTTGCAGGGCCGTGCGACACATGTCCGTACTGCGTACACGATGCAACAGGAAGAGGCACAGGTCTGTTTCGAACCATCGTTTCATTTTTATTTGATTTTTTCAAAAATAAGGAAAAATCAATTTTCTTGGTATTTTTCTAAAAATCACCAAAAATAGTAGAACCTTCCGGGAACTGTGCCCCACTACTTCAGACGGCTCGTCACTAATCCAAATAGGGCTCTAACAGAGACAAACCGGGTTACGTTCGCAGAAAGACCCTATTTTTCTAAAAAATATCCCATTTTTGGCCCAAAACCCAAGCTATAGCACACTGGTTTTGGACTTCTCTTTGGTGGCTTCTTAATTTTCGCCCAATTTCTTGCAAGGCCATGCCAAACGCGTCCGTACTGGGTACACGATGCCACAGGAAAAGGCACGGGTCTGTTTCGAACCTTCGTTTGATTTTTACTTCATTTTTTTCAAAAAATAAGGGAAAAATCAATTTTGTTGTTATTTTTTCTAAAATATCACCAATAAATAGTAGAAACTTCCTGGAACTGTGCCCCACTACTTCAGACGGCTCGTCACGAATCCAAATAGGGCTCTAACAGAGGAAACCGGGTTACGTTCGCAGAAATACCCTATTTTTCCAAAAAAATCCCATTTTTTGCCCAAAACCCAAGCTATAGCACACGAGTTTTGGACTTCTCTTTGGTGGCTTCCGAATTTTCACCTAATTTCTTGCAAAGCCATGCCAAACGCGTCCGTACTGGGTACACAATGCCAGAGGAAGAAGCACGGGTCTGTTTCGAACCTTTGTTTGATTTTTACTTGAGTTTTTTCAATAAATAAGGGAAAAATCAATTTTCTTGGTATTTTTTCTAAAAAATCATCAAAAAATAGTAGAACGTTCTGAAAACTGTGCCTCACTTCTTCAGACGGCTCGTCAGGAATCCAAATTAGGCTCTGACAGAGACAAACTGCGTTACGTTCGCAGAAATACCATAGTTTTCCAAAAAATATCCCATTTTTGGCCAAAAACCTAATGTTATAGCACACGGGTTTTTGACTTCTCTTTAGTGGCTTTCGAATTTTCGGCCAATCTCTTGCAGGGTCATGCGACACGCATCCGTACTGGGTACACGATGCCACAGGGAGAGGCACGGGTCTGTTTCGAACCTTCGTTTGATTTTTACTTGATTTTTTTCAAAAAATAAGGGAAAAATCAATTTTCTTGGTATTTTTGCTAAAAAAATCACCAATAAATAGTAGAATCTTCTGAAAACTATGCCCCACTATTTCAGATGGCTCGTCACGAATCCAAATAAGGTTGTGACAGAGACAAACCGGGTTACGTTCGCAGAAATACCCTAATTTTCGAAAAAATATCCCATTTTTGGCGCAAAACCTAAGGCTGTAGGACACAGGTTTTGGACTTCTCTTTGGTGGCTTCTGAATTTTCACCCAATTTCTTGCAGGGCCATGCCAAACACGTCCGTACTGGGTACACGATGCCACAAGAAGAGGCACGGGTCTGTTTCGAACCTTCGTTTCATTTTTACTTGATATTTTTCAAAAAATAAGGAAAAATCAATTTTCTACGTATTTTTCTACAAAATCACAAAAAATAGTAGAACATTCCGGAACTGTGGCCCCACTACTTCGTGACGGCTCTTCATGAATCCAAATAGGGCTCTAACGGAGACAAGCCGGGTTACGTTCGCAGAAATACCCTATTTTTCTAAAAAATATCCCATTTTTGGCCCAAAACCCAAGCTATAGCACACGGGTTTTGGACTTCTCTTTGGTGGCTTCCGAATTTTCACCCAATTTCTTGCAAGGCCATGCCAAATGCGTCCGTACTGGGTACACGATGCCAGAGGAAGAAGCACTGGTCCGTTTCGAACCTTTGTTTGATTTTTACTTGAGTTTTTTCAATAAATAAGGGAAAATCAATTTTCTTGGTATTTTTTCTAAAAATCACAAAAAATAGTAGAACCTTCCGGAACTCAGTGCCCCACTACTTCGTGACGTCTCATCACTGAATCAAATTGGGCTCTAACAGAGACAAACCAGGTTACGTTCGCAGAAATACCATAGTTTTCCCAAAAATATCAAATTTTTGGCCCTAAACCCAAGGCTATAGCGCATGGGTTTTGACTTCTCTTGGTGGCTTCCGAATTTTCGCCCAATCTCTTGCGTGGTCGTGCGACACGCATCCGTGACTCGGGTACACGATGCCACGTGGAGAGGCACGGGTCCGTTTCGAACCTTCGCTTGATTTTTACTTGATTTTTTCAAAAATAAAGGAAAAATCAATTTTCTTGGTATTTTTGCTAAAAAATCACCAAAAATAGTAGAAACTTCCGGAACTCGTGCTCCACTACTTGCACTGACTCGTCACTGAATCCAAATAGGGCTCTAACAGAGGAAACCAGGTTACGCTCCGTAAATACCTTATTTTTCCCAAAAAAATCCCATTTTTGCCCAAAACCCAAGCTATAGCACACGGGTTTTGGACTTCTCTTTGGTGGCTTCCGAATTTTCACCTAATTTCTTGAAAGGCCATGCCAAACGCTGGTCCGCATCTAGGTACATAAGGCAAGAGGAAGAAGCACGGGTCTGTTTCGAACCTTTGTTTGATTTTTACTTGAGTTTTTTCAATAAATAAGGGAAAAATCAATTTTCTTGGCATTTTTTTCTAAAAAATCACAAAAAAATAGTAGAACCTTCCGGGAACTGTGCCCCACTACTTCAGACGGCTCTTCATGAATCCAAATAGGGCTCTAACGGAGACAAGCCGAGTTACGCTCAGTAAATACCCTATTTTTCTAAAAAATATCCCATTTTTGGCCCAAAACCCAAGCTATAGCACACGGGTTTTGGACTTCTCTTTGGTGGCTTCCGAATTTTCACCCAATTTCTTGCAAGGCCATGCCAAATGCGTCCGTACTGGGTACACGATGCCAGAGGAAGAAGCACGGGTCTGTTTCGAACCTTTGTTTGATTTTTACTTGAGTTTTTTCAATAAATAAGGGAAAAATCAATTTTCTTGGTATTTTTTCTAAAAAATCACAAAAAAATAGTAGAACCTTCCGGGAACTGTGCCCCACTACTTCAGACGTCTCGTCACGAATCAAATTGGGCTCTAACAGAGACAAACCAGGTTACGTTCGCAGAAATACCATAGTTTTCCCAAAAATATCAAATTTTTGGCCCAAAACCCAAGGCTATAGCGCATGGGTTTTGGACTTCTCTTTGGTGGCTTCCGAATTTTCGGCCAATCTCTTGCAGGGTCGTGCGACACGCATCCGTACTGGGTACACGATGCCACAGGGAGAGGCACGGGTCTGTTTCGAACCTTCGCTTGATTTTTACTTCATTTTTTCAAAAATAAGGGAAAATCAATTTTATTGTTATTTTTCTAAAAATCACCAATAAATAGTAGAAACTTCCGGAACTCGTGCCCCACTACTTCGCACTGGCTCGTCACGAATCCAAATAGGGCTCTAACAGAGGAAACCGGGTTACGTTCCCAGAAATACCCTATTTCTCCCAAAAAAATCCCATTTTTTGCCCAAAACCCAAGCTATAGCACACGGGTTTTGGACTTCTCTTTGGTGGCTTCCGAATTTTCACCTAATTTCTTGAAAGGCCATGCCAAACGCGTCCGTACTAGGTACATAATGCCAGAGGAAGAAGCACGGGTCTGTTTCGAACCTTTGTTTGATTTTTACTTGAGTTTTTTCAATAAATAAGGGAAAAATCAATTTTCTTGGCATTTTTTTCTAAAAAATCACAAAAAAATAGTAGAACCTTCCGGAACTGCGGCTCCACTACTTCGGACGTCCTCGTCACTGAATCAAATTGGGCTCTAACAGAGACAAACCGAGTTACGTTCATAGAATACCATAATTTTCCCAAAAATATCAATTTTGGCCCAAAACCCAAGGCTATAGCGCATGGGTTTTGGACTTCCTTGGTGGCTTCCGAATTTTCACCCAATTTCTTGCAAGGCCATGCCAAACACGTCCAGACTCGGGTACACGATGCCACGTGAATAGGCACGGGTCTGCTTTCGAACCTTCGTTTCATTTTTACTTGATTTTTTTCAAAAATAAGGAAAAATCAATTTTCTACGTATTTTTCTACAAAATGAAAAAAATAGTAGAACATTCCGGAACTCGTGCCCCACTACTTCAGACGGCTCTTCATGAATCCAAATAGGGCTCTAACGGAGACAAGCCGAGTTACGCTCGCAGTAAATACCCTATTTTTCTAAAAATATCCTATTTTTGGCCCAAAACCCAAGCTATAGCACACTGGTTTTGGACTTCTCTTGGTGGCTTCCGAATTTTCACCCAATTTCTTGCAAGGCCATGCCAAATGCGTCCGTGACTGGGTACACGATGCCGGAGGAAGAAGCACGGGTCCTGTTTCAACCTTTGTTTGATTTTTTACTTGAGTTTTTTCAATAAATAAGGAAAAATCAATTTTCTTGGTATTTTTCTAAAAAATCACAAAAAATAGTAGAACCTTCCGGAACTGTGGCTCCACTACTTCGGACGCCTCGTCACGAATCAAATTGGGCTCTAACAGAGACAAACCGAGTTACGCTCGTAGAAATACCATAGTTTTCCCAAAAATATCAAATTTTTGGCCCTAAACCCAAGGCTATAGCGCATGGGTTTTGGACTTCTCTTTGGTGGCTTCCGAATTTTCGGCCAATCTCCTGCAGGGTCGTGCGACACGCATCCGTACTGGGTACACGATGCCACAGGGAGAGGCACGGGTCTGTTTCGAACCTTTGTTTGATTTTTACTTGATTTTTTTCAAAAAATAAAGGAAAAATCAATTTTCTTGGTATTTTTGCTAAAAAAATCACCAAAAAATAGTAGAATCTTTTGAAAACTGTGCCCCACTATTTCAGATGGCTCGTCATGAATCCAAATAAACCTAAGGTTATAGCACACAGGTTTTCGACTTCTCTTTGGTGGCTTCTGAATTTTCACCCAATTTCTTGCAGGGCCATGCCAAACGCGTCCGTCATCGGGTACACATTGCCACAGTGAAGAGGCACGGTCCTGTTTCGAACCTTCGCTTGATTTTTATTTCATTTTTTTTCAAAAAATAAGGAAAAATCAATTTTGTTGTTATTTTTTCTAAGAAATCACCAAAAATAGTAGAATCTTCCGGAATTGTGCCCCACTACTCGGACGGCTCGTCACTAATCCAAATAGGGCTCTAACAGAGACAAACCGGGTTACCTTCGCAGGAATACCCTATTTTTCTCAAAAATATCCAATTTTTAACCCAAAACCCAAGCAATAGCACACGGGTTTTGGACTTCTTTTTGGTGGCTTCCGAATTTTCACCCAATTTCTTGCAAGGCCATGCCAAACGCGTTCGTAATGGGTACATGATGCCATAAGAAGAAAAAAGGGTCTGTTTCGAACTTTCGTTTGATTTTTACTTGATATTTTTCAAAAAATAAGGGAAAAATCAATTTTCTTGGTATTTTTTCTAAAAAATCACCAAAAAATAGTAGAACCTTCCAGGAACTGTGCCCCATTAATTCAGATGGCTTGTCACGTAATCAAATTGGGCTCTAACAGAGACAAACCGAGTTACGCTCGCAGAAATACTCTAGTTTTCCCAAAATATCCTATTTTGGCCCAAAACCCAAGGCTATAGCACACGGGTTTTGACTTCTCCTTGGTGGCTTCCAAATTTTCACCCAATTTCTTGCAGGGCCGTGCTACACGCGTCTTTACTGCATACACGATGCCACAAGAAGAGGCACATGTCTGTTTCGAACCTTCCTTTGATTTTTCCCTTATTTTTCCAATTTTCTTGGTATTTTCTAAAAATCACCCAAAAATAGTAGAACTTTCTGAAAATTGTGCCACACTACTTCGTACTGCTCTTCACGAATCAAATTGGGCTTTAACAGAGACAAACCAGAGTTACGCTCATAGAATGCTATAGTTATCCCAAAAATATCCACTTTTGGCACAAAACCCAAGGATATAGCACACGGGTTTTGGACTTCTCTTTGGTGGCTTCCGAATTTTCACCCAATTTCTTACAGGACTTACGACACGTGTCTGTACTAGGTACACGGTGCCACAAGAAGAGGCACGTGTCTGTTTCGAACCTTCGCTTGATTTTTACTTGAATTTTTCTAAAAATAAGGGAAAATTAATTTTCTTGGTATTTTTCTAAGAAATCACCAAAAATAGTAGAATCTTCCGGAACTCGTGCTCCACTACTTCGCACTGACTCGTCACTAATCCAAATAGGGCTCTAACTGAGACAAACCCAAGTTATGTTCATAGGAATACCCTATTTTTCTCAAAAATATCTCATTTTTGGCCCAAAACCAAGCTATAGCACACGGGTTTTGCACTTCTCTTTGGTGGTAATTTTCACCCAATTTCTTACAGTGGCATGCGACAAGGGTCCGTGATCGCATACACGATGCCACAAGAACAGTGCACTGGTCCTGTTTCGAACCTTTTTTATTTTTACTTGATTTTTTAAAAAATAAGGAAAAATCAATTTTCTTGGTATTTTTCTAAAAAATAACCAAAAATAGTAGAACCTTCCGGAACTGCGGCCTCACTACTTCATACCGCTCATCAAGAATCAAATTGGGCTCTAACGAGACAAACCGGATTACGCTCACAGAATATCATTGTTTTCCCAAAAATATCCTATTTTGGCACAAAACCCAAGGCTATAGCACACGGGTTTTGGACTTCTCTTAGTGGCAATTTTCACCCAATTTCTTGCAAGGCTGCATGCGACAAGCGTCCGGATCGCATACACATCGATGCCACAAGAATGTGCATGGGTCCGTTTTAACATTCCTTTGATTTTTACTTGAATTTTTCAAAAAATAAGGGAAAATAAATTTTTTGGTATTTTTTCTAAAAAATAACCAAAAATAGTAGAACCTTCCGGAACTATGCCCCACTACTTCGCACTGACTCGTCACTAATCCAAATAGGGTTCTAACAGAGGCAAATAGGGTTACGCTCGCAGAATACCCTATTTTTCTCAAAAATATCCCATTTTTGACCTAAAACCCAAGCTATAGCACACGGTTTTGGACTTTTCTTTGGTGGCTTCCGAATTTTCAACCAATTTCTTGTAAGGCCATGCCAAACGCTGCTCAGACTGGGTACACGATGCCATAAGAAGAAACAAAGGTCTGTTTCGAACTTTTGTTTGATTTTTACTTGATATTTTTCAAAAAATAAGGAAAAATCAATTTTCTTGGTATTTTTCTAAAAATCACCAAAAATAGTAGAACCATCCGGAACTGCAGACTCCACTACCTCGTACTGCTCGTCACTAATCCAAATAGGGCTCTAACAGAGACAAACAGGTTACGCTTATGTAAATACCCTATTTTTCTCAAAAATATCCTGATTTTGGCCCAAAACCCAAGCTATAGCCCATGGGTTTTGACTTCTCTTGGTGGCTTCCGAATTTTCACCCAAATTCATGCAAGGTCGATGCGACACGCATCGAGATCGGGTACACGATGCCACAGTGAAGAAGCACGGTCTGCTTTCGAACTTTCGCTTGATTTTTTCAAAAATAAGGAAAAATCAATTGTCTTGGTATTTTTCCTCAAAAATCACCAAAAATAGTAGAACCTTCCGGAACTGTTCCTCACTACTTCGCATTGCTCATCACTAATCCAAATAGGGCTCTAACAGAGACAAACCCAGGTTACGCTCATAGAATACCATAGTTTTCCCAAAATACCCTATTTTGGCCCAAAACCCAAGGCTATAAGCAGCACGGGTTTTAGACTTCTCTTTGGTGGCTTCCGAATTCTCACCCAAATTCATGCAAGGCTATGCGACACGCATCAAGATCTGGGTACACGATGCCACAGTGAAGAAGCACGGTCTGTTTTGAACCTTCGCTTGATTTTTTCAAAAATAAGGAAAAATCAATTGTCTTGGTATTTTTCCTAAAAATCACCAATAAATAGTAGAACCTTCCGAGAACTTTCCCCCACTATTTAGGCCGCCCCTTCACGTATAAAATTGGGCTCTAACAGAGACAAACCATGTTACGCTCATAGAATACAATAGTTTTCCCAAAAATATCAAATTTTTGGCCCAAAACATAAGGCTATAGCACACGGGTTATGGACTTCTCTTTGGTGGCTTCCGAATTTTCACCCAATTTCTTGCAGGACCGTGCGACACGTGTCTGTACTGGGTACACGATGCCAGAGAAAGAAGCACGGGTCTGTTTCGAACCTTCGTTTCATTTTTACTTGATTTTTTTCAAAAAATAAGGGAAAAATCAATTTTGTTGGTATTTTTTCCAAAAAATCACCAAAAAAAGTAGAACCTTCCGGGAACTGTGCCCCACTACTTCGCATCGACTCGTCACCAATCCAAATAGGGCTCTAACAGAGACAAACCGAGTTACGCTCATAGGAATACCCTATTTTTCTCAAAAATATCCCATTTTTGGCCCAAACCCAAGCTATAAGCACACCGGTTTTGCACTTCTCTTTGGTTGCTTCCGAATTTTCACCCAATTTCTTGCAAGGCCATGCCAAACGCTGCTCAGTACTAGGTACACGATGCCGTAGGAAGAAGCACGGGTCTATTTCAAACCTTCGCTCAATTTTTACTTGATATTTTTCAAAAAATAAGGAAAAATCAATTTTCTTGGTATTTTTCTAAAAATCACCAAAAATAGTAGAACCTTCCGGAACTGCAGACCTCACTACCTCAAACGGCTCGTCACTAATCCAAATAGGGCTCTAACAGAGACAAACAGGTTACGCTTCGTAGAATACCCTATTTTTCTCAAAAATATCCTATTTTGGCCCAAAACCCAAGCTATAGCCCATGGGTTTTGGACTTCTTTGGTGGCTTCCGAATTTTCACCCAAATTCATGCAAGGTCATGCGACACGCATCGAGATCGGGTACATGATGCCACGTGAAGAAGCACGGTCTGCTTTCGAACTTTCGCTTGATTTTTTTCAAAAAATAAGGGAAAAATCAATTGTCTTGGTATTTTTCCTCAAAATCACCAAAAATAGTAGAACCTTCCGGAACTGCTCCTCACTACTTCGGACGGCTCGTCACTAATCCAAATAGGGCTCTAACAGAGACAAACCGAGTTACGCTCGTAGAATACCATAGTTTTCCCAAAATACTCTATTTTGGCCCAAAACCCAAGGCTATAGCGCACGGGTTTTAGACTTCTCTTTGGTGGCTTCCGAATTCTCACCCAAATTCATGCAAGGCCATGCGACACGCATCAGTACTGGGTACACGATGCCACTGTGAAGAAGCACGGGTCCTGTTTCAACCTTCGCTTGATTTTTTTCAAAAATAAGGGAAAATCAATTGTCTTGGTATTTTTCCTAAAAATCACCAATAAATAGTAGAACCTTCCGAGAACTGCGGCCCCACTACTTCGTACGCCTCGTCACGAATCAAATTGGGCTCTAACAGAGACAAACCGAAGTTACGTCATAGAAATACCATAGTTTTCCCAAAAATATCAAATTTTTGCCCAAAACATAAGGCTATAGCACACGGGTTATGGACTTCTCTTTGGTGGCTTCCGAATTTTCACCCAATTTCTTGCAGGACTGCAGCGACACGTGTCTCAGACTGGGTACACGATGCCGCAGAAAGAAGCATGGGTCCGTTTCAACCTTCGTTTCATTTTTACTTGATTTTTTTCAAAAATAAGGAAAAATCAATTTTGTTGGTATTTTTCCAAAAATCACCAAAAAAGTAGAATCTTCCGGAACTGTGCCCCACTACTTCATGACGCTCGTCACCAATCCAAATAGGGCTCTAACAGAGACAAACCGAGTTACGCTCAGTAGAATACCGTATTTTTCTCAAAAATATCCCATTTTTGGCCCAAACCCAAGCTATAGCACACGGGTTTTGCACTTCTCTTTGGTTGCTTCCGAATTTTCACCCAATTTCTTGCAAGGCCATGCCAAACGCTGTCCGCATCTAGGTACACGATGCCGTGAGGAAGAAGCACGGTTCTATTTCGAACCTTCGCTCAATTTTTACTTGATATTTTTCAAAAATAAGGAAAAATCAATTTTCTTGGTATTTTTTCTAAAAATCACCAAAAATAGTAGAACCTTCCGGAACTGCGACTCCACTACCTCAAACGGCTCGTCACTAATCCAAGTAGGGCTCTAACAGAGACAAACAGAGTTACGCTTGCAGAATACCCTATTTTTCTCAAAAATATCCTATTTTGGCCCAAACCCAAGCTATAGCCCATGGGTTTTGACTTCTCTTGGTGGCTTCGAATTTTCACCCAAATTCATGCAAGGTCATGCGACACGCATCAAGATCGGGTACACGATGCCACAGGAAGAAGCACGGGTCTGTTTCGAACTTTCGCTTGATTTTTTTCAAAAAATAAGGAAAAATCAATTGTCTTGGTATTTTTCCTCAAAAATCACCAAAAAATAGTAGAACCTTCCGGGAACTGTTCCCCACTACTTTAGACGGCTCGTCACTAATCCAAATAGGGCTCTAACAGAGACAAACCCAAGTTACGCTCGTAGAATACCATAGTTTTCCCAAAAATATCCTATTTTTGGCCCAAAACCCAAGCTTATAGCACACGGGTTTTGCACTTCTCTTTGGTGGCAATTTTCACCCAATTTCTTACAGGGCCGTGCGACAAGCGTCCGTACTGCATACACGATGCCACAAGAACAGGCACGGGTCTGTTTCGAACCTTTTTTTGATTTTTACTTGATTTTTTTCAAAAATAAGGGAAAAATCAATCTTCTTAGTATTTTTTCTAAAAAATAACCAAAAAATAGTAGAACCTTCCGGGAACTGTGTCCCACTACTTCATACCGCTCGTCAAGAATCAAATTGAGCTCTAACAGAGACAAACCGGATTACGTTCGCAGAAATACTCTTGTTTTCCCAAAAATATCCCATTTTTGGCCCAAAACCCAAGGCTATAGCACACGGGTTTTGGACTTCTCTTTGGTGGCAATTTTCACCCAATTTCTTTCAGGGCCGTGCGACAAGCGTCCGTAGTGCATACACGATGCCACAAGAACAGACACGGGTCTGTTTCGAACATTGCTTTGATTTTTACTTGATTCTTTTCAAAAAATAAGGGAAAAATCAATTTTTTTGGTATTTTTTCTAAAAAATAACCAAAAAATAGTAGAACCTTCCGGGAACTGTGCCCCACTAATTCAGACGGCTCGTCACTAATTCAAATAGGGCTCTAACAGAGACAAATAGGGTTACGTTCGCAGAAATACCCTAATTTTCTCAAAAATATCCCATTTTTTGGCCCAAAACCCAAGCTATAGCCCACGGGTTTTGGACTCCTCTTTGGTGGCTTCCGAATTTTCACCCAAATTCATGCAAGGCCGTGCGACACGCATCAGTACTGGGTACACAATGCCACAGGAAGAAGCACGGGTCTGTTTCGAACTTTCGTTTGATTTTTTTCAAAAAATAAAGGAAAAATCAATTGTCTTGGTATTTTTCCTCAAAAATCACCAAAAAATAGTAGAACCTTCCGGGAACTGTTCCCCACAACTTCAGACGGCTTGCCACGAATCAAATTGGGCTCTAACAGAGACAAACCGGGTTACGCTCATAGAATACCATAGTTTTCCCAAAATACTCCTTATTGGCCCAAACCCAAGGCTATAGCGCACGGGTTTTGACTTCTCTTGGTGGCTTCCGAATTTTCACCCAAATTCATGCAAGGTCAGTGCGACACACATCAAGATCTGGGTACACGATGCCACAGGAAGAAGCACGGGTCTGTTTCAAACCTTCGCTTGATTTTTTTCAAAAAATAAGGGAAAAATCAATTGTCTTGGTATTTTTCCTCAAAAATCACCAAAAAATAGTAGAACCTTCTGAGAACTGTTCCCCACTACTTCAAACAGCTCGTCACTTAATCAAATTGGGCTCTAACAGAGACAAACCGAGTTACGCTCATAGAAATACCATAGTTTTCCCAAAATAACCTTTTGGCACAAAACCCAAGCTATAGCACACGGGTTTTGGACTTCTCTTTGGTGGCTTTGGAATTTTCACCCAATATCTTACAGGACCGTGCGACACGCTGCTCAGACTGGGTACACGATGCCAAAGGAAGAGGCACGGGTCTATTTCGAATCTTCGTTTGATTTTTACTTGATTTTTTTCAAAAAATAAGGGAAAAATAAATTTTCTTGGTATTTTTTCCAAAAAATCACCAAATATATAGTAGAACCTTATGGGAACTGTGCCCCAATACTTCAGACGGCTCGTCACTAATCCAAATAGGGCTCTAACAGAGACAAACAGGGTTACGTTCGCAGAAATACCCTAGTTTTCCCAAAAATATCTCATTTTTGCCCAAAACCCAAGGCTATAGCGCACAGGTTTTGGACTTCCCTTTAGTGGCTTCCGAGTTTTCAGCCAATTTCATGCAAGGTCGTGCGACACGCCGTCCGCACTCGGGTACACGATGCCACAGGAAAAAGCACTGGTCTGTTTCGAACCTTTGTTTGATTTTTACTTGATTTTTTTCAAAAAATAAAGGAAAAATCAATTTTCTTGGTATTTTTTCTAAAAAATACCAAAAATAGTAGAACCTTCCGGGAACTATGCCCCACTACTTCAAACAGCTCGTCACGAATCAAATTGGGCTCTAACAGAGACAAAACGGATTACGTTCGCTGAAATACTCTTGTTTTCCCAAAAATATCCCATTTTTGGCCAAAAACGCAAGGCTATAGCACACGGGTTTTGGACCTCTCTTTGGTTGCAATTTTCACCCAATTTCTTGCAGGGCCGTGCGACAAGCGTCCGTACTGCATACACGATGCCACAAGAAGAGGCACGGGTCTGTTTCAAACCTTCCTTTGATTTTTACTTGATTTTTTTCAAAAATTAAGGGAAACATCAATTTTCTTGGTATTTTTTCTAAAAAATCGCCAAGAAATAGTAGAACCTTCTAGGAACTGTTCCCCACTACTTCAGACTGCTCGTCACGAATCAAATTAGGCTCTAACAAAGACAAACAGGGTTACGTTCGCAGAAATACCATAGTTTTCCCAAATATATCCCTTTTTTGGCCCAAAACCCAAGGCTATAGCGCACGGGTTTTGGGCTTCTCTTTGGTGGCTTCCGAATTTTCACCCAATTTCATGCAAGGCCGTGCGACACGTGTCCGTACTTGGTACATGATGCCACTGGAAGAAGCACGGGTCTATTTCGAACCTTCGTTTGATTTTTTTCAAAAAATAAGGGAAAAAGCAATTTTCTTGGTATTTTTCCTCAAAAATCACCAAAAAATAGTAGAACCTCATGGAACTGTGCCTCTACTACTTCAGCACATCTCGTCACTGAATCTAATTGGCTCTAACGAGACAAACCAGAGTTACGCTCAGAGAAATACTCTAGTTTTTCCAAAATATCCCATTTTTGCCCAAAACCCAAGGCTATAGCGCACGGCTTTTGGACTTCTCTTTGGTGGCTTCTGAATTTTCACACAATTTCTTACAAGGTCATGCTAAATGCGTCCGCAGACTGGGTACACGATAGCATAGGAAGAAGCACGAGTCTGTTTCGAACCTTCGTTTGATTTTTCCTTGATTTTTTCCAAAAAATCAGGTAAAAATCGATTTTCTTGGTATTTTTTTAAGAAATCAACAAAAATAGTAGAAACTTCCAAGAAATGTGCCCCAACACTTCGGACGGCTCGTCACGTAATCATAATGGGCTCTAACGAGACAAACCGAGTTACGCTCGTAGAATACTCTAGTTTTCCCAAAATATACTATTTTTGCCCAAAACCCAAGGATATAGCGCACTGGTTTTGACTTCTCTTGGTGGCTTCCAAATTTTCACCAATTTTCATGCAAGGCCATGCGACACGCCGTCCGCATCTGGGTACACGATGCCACGTGTAGAAGCACGGGTCTGCTTTCGAACCTTCGCTTGATTTTTACTTGATTTTTTCAAAAATAAGGGAAAATCAATTTTGTTGGTATTTTTCTAAAAATCACCAAAAGTAGTAGAACCTTCCGGAACTGTGGCCCCACAACTTCGCATGACTCGTCACTGAATCAAATTGAGCTCTAACAAAGACAAACCGAGTTACGCTCACAGTAAATACCATAGTTTTCCCAAATATATCTCATGTTGGCCCAAAACCCAAGGCTATAGCGCACGGGTTTTGGACTTCTCTTTGGTGGCTTCTAATTTTTCACCTAATTTCATGCAAGGCAGTGCGACACGCGTCCGTACTGGGTACACGATGCCAAAGGAAGAAGCACAGGTCTGTTTCGAACCTTCGTTTGATTTTTACTTGATTTTTTTCAAAAAATAAGGGAAAAATCAATTTTCTTGGTATTTTTTCTAAAAAATCACCAAAAAATAGTAGAACCTTCCGGGAACTGTGCCCCACTACTTTAGACGGCTCGTCACTAATCCACATAGGGCTCTAACAGAGACAAACCGGGTTACGTTCGCAGAAATACCGTAGTTTTCCCAAAAATATCAAATTTTTGGCCCAAAACCCAAGGCTATAGCACACGGGTTTTGGGCTTCTCTTTGGTGGCTTCCGAATTTTCACCCAATTTCTTGCAGGGTAGTGCGACACGCGTCCGTACTGGATACACGATGCCACAGGAAGAAGCACGGGTCTGTTTCGAACCTTCGTTTGATTTTTGATTGATTTTTTTCAAAAAATAAGGGAAAAATCAATTTTCTTGGTATTTTTTCTAAAAAATCACCAAAAAATAGTAGAACCTTCCTGGAATTGTTCCCCACTACTTCAGACGGCTCGTCACTTATCCAAATAGGGCTCTAACAGAGACAAACCGGGTTACGTTCGCAGAAATACCGTAGTTTTCCCAAAAATATCAAATTTTTGGCCCAAAACCCAAGGCTATAGCACACGGGTTTTGGACTTCTCTTTGGTGGCTTCGGAATTTTCACCCAATTTCTTCCAGGGCCATGCGACACGCGTCTGTGCTGGGTACACGATACCACAGGAAGAGGCACGGGCCTGTTTCGAACCTTCGTTTGATTTTTGATTGATTTTTTTCAAAAAATAAGGGAAAAATCAATTTTCTTGGTATTTTTTCTAAAAAATACCAAAAAATAGTAGAACCTTCCTGGAATTGTTCCCCACTACTTCAGACGGCTCGTCACTTATCCAAATAGGGCTCTAACAGAGACAAACCAAGTTACGCTCACAGAATACCATAGTTTTCCCAAAAATATCCCATTTTTGGCCCAAAACCCAAGGCTATAGCGCATGGTTTTGGACTTCTCTTTGGTGGCTTCCAAATTTTCGCTCACTTTCATGCAAAGCCATGCGGCACGCGTCCGTACTGGGTACACGATGCCACAGGAAGAAGCACGTGTCTGTTTCAAACCTTCGTTTGATCTTTACTTGATTTTTTTAAAAAAATAAGGGAAAAATCAATTTTCTTGGTTTTTTTTCTAAAAAATCACAAACAAATAGTAGAACCTTCCGGGAACTGTGCCCCACTACTTCAGACGGCTCGTCACTAATCCAAATAGGGCTCTAACAGAGACAAACCGAGTTACGTTCGCAGGAATACCCTACTTTTACCAAAAATATCCCTTTTTTTACCCAAAACCCAAGGCTATAGCACACGGGTTTTCGACTTCTCTTTGGTGGCTTTCGAATTTTCACCCAATTTCTTGCAGGGCAGTGCGACACGCCGTCCGTCATGCAGGTACACGATGCCACTGTGAAGAGGCACGGTCCTGCTTCGAACCTTCGCTTGATTTTTACTTAATTTTTTCAAAAATAAGGGAAAAATTAATTTTGTTGGTATTTTTCTAAAAATCACCAAAAAAATAGTAGAACCCTCCGGAACTGTGCCCCACTACTTCGCACGGCTCGTCACTTATCCAAATAGGGCTCTAACAGAGACAAACCAAGTTACGCTCGCAGAATACCATAGTTTTCCCAAAAATATCCCATTTTTGGCCCAAAACCCAAGGCTATAGCGCATGGTTTTGGACTTCTCTTTGGTGGCTTCCAAATTTTCGCTCACTTTCATGCAAAGCCATGCGGCACGCGTCCGTACAGGGTACACGATGCCACAGGAAGAAGCACGGGTCTGTTTCGAACCTTCGTTTGATTTTTACTTGATTTTTTTTAAAAAAAATAAGGGAAAAATCAATTTTCTTGGTTTTTTTTCCAAAAAATCACAAACAAATAGTAGAACCTTTCGGGAATTGTTCCCCACTACTTCAGACGGCTCGTCACTAATCCAAATAGGCTCTAACAGAGACAAACCGGGTTACGTTCACAGAAATACCCTAGTTTTCCCAAAAATATCAAATTTTTGGCCCAAAACACAAGGTTATAGCACACGGGTTTCGGACTTCTCTTTGGTGGCTTCGGAATTTTCACCCAATTTCTTCCAGGGCCGTTCGACACGCGTCTATACTGGGTACACGATACCACAGGAAGAGGCACGGGCCTGTTTCGAACCTTCGTTTGATTTTTACTTAATTTTTTTCAAAAAATAAGGGAAAAATTAATTTTGTTGGTATTTTTTCTAAAAATCACCAAAAAAATAGTAGAACCCTCCGGAACTGTGTCCTCACTACTTCGCACTGCCTCGTCACTAATCCAACTAAGGCTCTAACAGAGACAAACCGAGTTACGCTCACGTAAATACCATAGTTTTCCCAAAATATCCTATTTATGGCCCAAAACCCAAGGCTATAGCACACGGGTTTTGACTTCTCTTTGGTTGCTTCGAATTTTCACCCAATTTCTTGCAGGTGCGTGCGACATGCGTCTCATGACTGCATACACGATGCACAAGAAGAGGCACGGGTCTGTTTCGAACCTTCCTTTGATTTTTACTTGAGTTTTTTCAAAAATAAGGGAAAAATCAATTTTCTTAGTATTTTTTCTAAAAAAACACCAAAAAATAGTAGAACCTTCCGAGAACTGTTCCCCACTACTTCAGACGGCTCGTCACGAATCAAATTGGGCTCTAACAGAGACAAACCAGGTTACGTTCACAGAAATACCATAGTTTTCCCAAAAATATCCCATTTTTGGCCCAAAACCCAAGGCTATAGCGCACGGTTTTGGACTTCTCTTTGGTGGCTTCCAAATTTTCGACCACTTTCATGCAAGGCCATGCGGCACGCGTCCGTACTGGGTACACGATGCCACAGGAAGAAGCACGGGTCTGTTTCGAACCTTCGTTTGATTTTTACTTGATTTTTTTAAAAAATAAGGGAAAAATCAATTTTCTTGGTTTTTTTTCTAAAAAATCACAAACAAATAGTAGAACCTTCCGGAACTGTGCCTCACTACTTGCATGACGGCTCGTCTCTAATCCAAATAGGGCTCTAACAGAGACAAACCGAAGTTACGCTCAGTAGAATACCCTATTTTTCCCAAAATATCCCCTTTTTTTGCCCAAAACCCAAGGCTATAGCACACGGGTTTTGGACTTCTCTTTGGTGGCTTCCGAATTTTCACCCAATTTCTTGCAGGGCAGTGCGACACGCGTCCGTACAGGGTACACGATGCTATAGGAAGAAGCACGGGTCTGTTTCGAACCTTCGTTTGATTTTTACTTGAGTTTTTTAAAAAAATAAGGGAAAAATCAATTTTCTTGGTATTTTTTCTAAAAAATCACAAAAAAATAGTAGAACCTTCCAGGAAATGTGCCCCACTACTCGTACTGACTCGTCACTAATCCAAATAGGGCTCTAACAGAGACAAACCGGGTTACATTCGCAGAAATACCATAGTTTTCCTAAAAATATCAAATTTTTGGCCCAAAACCCAAGGCTATAGCACACGGGTTTTGACTTATCTTTGGTGGCTTCGAATTTTCACCCAATTTCTTCCAGTGCTATGCGACACGCTGTGTGTACTCGGGTACACGATACTACGTGAAGAGGCACGGCCCTGCTTTCGAACCTTCGCTTGATTTTTACTTGATTTTTTCAAAAAATAAGGGAAAATTAATTTTGTTTGTATTTTTCTAAAAATCACCAAAAAATAGTAGAACCCTCCGGAAATGTGCCCCACTACTCGCACGGCTCGTCACTAATCCAACTAAGGCTCTAACAGAGACAAACCGGGTTACGTTCACAGAAATACCCTATTTTTCCTAAAAATATCCTATTTTTGGCCCAAAACCCAAGGCTATAGCACACGGGTTTTGGACTTCTCTTGGTTGCTTCCGAATTTTCACCCAATTTCTTGCAGGTCGTGCGACATGCGTCCGTGCATCGCATACACGATGCACAAGAAGAGGCACGGGTCTCAGATCGAACCTTCCTTTGATTTTTACTTGAGTTTTTTCAAAAATAAGGAAAAATCAATTTTCTTGGTATTTTTCTAAAAACACCAAAAATAGTAGAACCTTCCGGAACTGTTCCTCACTACTTCGTACTGGCTCGTCACAAATCAAATTGGGCTCTAACAGAGACAAACCGAGTTACGCTCACAGAAATACCATAGTTTTCCCAAAAATATCTCATTTTGGCCCAAAACCCAAGGCTATAGCGCACGGGTTTTGACTTCTCTTGGTGGCTTCCGAATTTTCACCCAATTTCATGCAAGGCCATGCGACACGCCGTCCGCATCTGGGTACACGATTTTAGAGAAAGAAGCACGGTCTGTTTAAACCTTCGCTTGATTTTTACTTTATTTTTTCAAAAATAAGGGAAAAATCAATTTTCTTGGTATATTTCTAAAAAATCACCAAAAAATAGTAGAACCTTCCGGGAACTGTTCCCCACTACCTCAAACGGCTCGCCACTACCTCACTTTCATGCAAGGCCATGCGACACGCCGTCCGCATCGGGTACACGATGCCACGTGAATAAGCTACTGCTCGCTTTCGGACAATCGCTTGATTTTTACTTGATTTTTTTCAAAAAATAAGGGAAAAATCAATTTTCTTGGTATTTTTTCTAAAAATCACCAAAAAATAGTAGAACCTTCTGGGAACTGTTCCCCACTACTTCAGACGGCTCGTCACGGAATCAAATTGGGCTCTAACAGAGACAAACCGGGTTACGTTCGCAGAAATACCCTAGTTTTCCCAAAAATATCTCATTTTTGGCCCAAAATCTAAGGCTATAGCACACGGGTTTTGGACTTCTCATTTGTGGCTTCCGAATTTTCACCCAATTTCTTGCAGGGCTGCGCGACACGCTGTCCTCATCGTGATACATGATGCCACAGGAAGAGGCACGGGTCTGTTTCGAATCCTCGTTATATTTTTACTTGATTTTTTTCAAAAAATAAGGGAAAAATCAATTTTGTTTGTATTTTTTCTAAAATACAACCAAAAAATAGTAGAACCTTCCGGGAACTGTGCCCCACTACTTCAGACGGCTCGTCACTAATCCAAATAGGGCTCTAACAGAGATAAACCGGGTTACGTTCGTAGAAATACCCTATATTTCCCAAAAATATCCCATTTTTTGCCCAAAACCCAAGGCTATAAGCACACTGGTTTTGAACTTCTTTGGTGGCTTCCGAATTTTCACCCAATTTCTGCAGTAGTCGTGTGACACGCTGTCCGCATCGGATACACGATGCCACGTGAAGAAGCACTGGTCTGCTTTCAACCTTCGCTTGATTTTTACTTGATTTTTTTCAAAAAATAAGGGAAAAATCAATTTTGTTGGTATTTTATCTAAAAAATCACCAAAAAATAGTAGAACCTTCCGGGAAATGTGCCCCAATACTTCAGACGGTTCGTCACTAATCAAAATAGGGCTCTAACAAAGGACAAACCAGGTTACGCTCATAGAATACCTTATTTTTCCCAAAATATCCTATTTTTGCCCAAAACCCAAGGCTATAGCACACTGGTTTTGAACTTCTTTGGTGGCTTCCGAATTTTCACCCAATTTCTTGCAGAGTCGTGTGACACGCTGTCCGCACCGGGTACACGATGCCACGTGAAGAAGCACGGTCCTGTTTCGAACCTTCGTTTGATTTTTACTTGATTTTTTCAAAAAATAAGGGAAAAATCAATTTTCTTGGTATTTTTTCTAAAAATCACCAAAAATAGTAGAACCTTCCGGGAACTGTGCCCCACTACTTCAGACGGCTCGTCACTAATCCAAATAGGGCTCTAACAGAGACAAACCAAGTTACGCTCGCAGAATACCTTAGTTTTCCCAAAATATCCTATTTTGGCCCAAAACCCAAGGCTATAGCACACTGGTTTTGAACTTCTTTGGTGGCTTCCGAATTTTCACCCAATTTCTTGCAGAGTCAGTGCGACACGCGTCCGCATCGGGTACACGATGCCACAGTGAAGAAGCACGGGTCTGCTTTCGAACCTTCGCTTGATTTTTACTTGATTTTTTCAAAAAATAAAGGAAAATCAATTTTCTTGGTATTTTTTCTAAAAATCACCAAAAATAGTAGAACCTTCCGGAACTGTGCCCCACTACTTCAGACGGCTCGTCACTAATCCACATAGGGCTCTAACTGAGACAAACCGAGTTACGCTCACAGAATACCGTAGTTTTCCCAAAAATATCATTTTTGGCCCAAAACCCAAGGCTATAGCACACGGTTTTGACTTCTCTTTGGTGGCTTCCGAATTTTCACCCAATTTCTTCCAGGCTATGCGACACGCTGTCCGTGCTGGGTACACGATACCACTGTGAAGAGGCACGGGTCCTGCTTTCAACCTTCGCTTGATTTTTGATTGATTTTTTCAAAAAATAAGGAAAAATCAATTTTCTTGGTATTTTTCTAAAAATCACCAAAAATAGTAGAACCTTCCGGAATTGTTCCCCACTACTCGCACTGGCTCGTCACTTATCCAAATAGGGCTCTAACAGAGACAAACCGAGTTACGCTCATAGAATACCATAGTTTTCCCAAAATATCCCATTTTTGGCCCAAAACCCAAGGCTATAGCGCATGGTTTTGGACTTCTCTTGGTGGCTTCCAAATTTTCGCTCACTTTCATGCAAAGCCATGCGACACGCGTCCGCATCGGGTACACGATGCCACGTGAAGAAGCACGTGTCTGCTTTCGAACCTTCGCTTGATCTTTTACTTGATTTTTTTAAAAAATAAGGGAAAATCAATTTTCTTGGTTTTTTTCTAAAAATCACAAACAAATAGTAGAACCTTCCGGAACTCGTGCCCCACTACTTCGCACTGGCTCGTCACTAATCCAAATAGGGCTCTAACAGAGACAAACCGAAGTTACGCTCATAGGAATACCCTACTTTTCCCAAAAATATCCTTTTTACCCAAAACCCAAGGCTATAGACACTGGGTTTTGACTTCTCTTTGGTGGCTTCCGAATTTTCACCCAATTTCTTGTAGGCAGTACGACACGCCGTCCGCATGACAGGTACACGATGCCACAGGAAGAGGCACGGGCCTGTTTCGAACCTTCGTTTGATTTTTACTTAATTTTTTTCAAAAAATAAGGGAAAAATTAATTTTGTTGGTATTTTTTCTAAAAATCACCAAAAAAATAGTAGAACCCTCCGGGAACTGTGCCCCACTACTTCAGACGGCTCGTCACTTATCCAAATAGGGCTCTAACAGAGACAAATCGGGTTACGTTCGCAGAAATACCATAGTTTTCCCAAAAATATCCCATTTTTGGCCCAAAACCCAAGGCTATAGCGCATGGTTTTGGACTTCTCTTTGGTGGCTTCCAAATTTTCGCTCACTTTCATGCAAAGCCATGCGGCACGCGTCCGTACAGGGTACACGATGCCACAGGAAGAAGCACGGGTCTGTTTCGAACCTTCGTTTGATTTTTACTTGATTTTTTTTAAAAAAAATAAGGGAAAAATCAATTTTCTTGGTTTTTTTTCCAAAAAATCACAAACAAATAGTAGAACCTTTCGGGAATTGTTCCCCACTACTTCAGACGGCTCGTCACTAATCCAAATAGGCTCTAACAGAGACAAACCGAGTTACGCTCATAGAATACCCTAGTTTTCCCAAAATATCAAATTTTTGGCCCAAAACACAAGGTTATAGCACACGTGTTTTGACTTCTCTTTGGTGGCTTCGAATTTTCACCCAATTTCTTCCAGGCCATTCGACACGCTGTCTATACTGGGTACACGATACTACGTGAAGAGGCACGGTCCTGTTTCAACCTTCGCTTGATTTTTACTTAATTTTTTCAAAAAATAAGGAAAAATTAATTTTGTTGGTATTTTTCTAAAAATCACCAAAAAATAGTAGAACCCTCCGGAACTGTGGCCCCACTACTTCGCGACGGCTCGTCACTAATCCAACTAAGGCTCTAACGAGACAAACCGAGTTACGCTCACGTAAATACCATAGTTTTCCCAAAAATATCCTATTTATGGCCCAAAACCCAAGGCTATAGCACACGGGTTTTGACTTCTCTTTGGTTGCTTCGAATTTTCACCCAATTTCTTGCAGGTGCGTGCGACATGCGTCCGTCATCGCATACACGATGCACAAGAAGAGGCACGGTCCTGCTTTCAACCTTCCTTTGATTTTTACTTGAGTTTTTTCAAAAATAAGGAAAAATCAATTTTCTTAGTATTTTTCTAAAAACACCAAAAATAGTAGAACCTTCCGAGAACTGTTCCCCACTACTTCAGACGGCTCGTCACGAATCAAATTGGGCTCTAACAGAGACAAACCGAAGTTACGCTCACGTAAATACCATAGTTTTCCCAAAAATATCCTATTTTGGCCCAAAACCCAAGGCTATAGCGCACGGTTTTGGACTTCTCTTTGGTGGCTTCCAAATTTTCGCCCACTTTCATGCAAGGCCATGCGGCACGCGTCCGTACTGGGTACACGATGCCACAGGAAGAAGCACGGGTCTGTTTCGAACCTTCGTTTGATTTTTACTTGATTTTTTTTAAAAAATAAGGGAAAAATCAATTTTCTTGGTTTTTTTTCTAAAAAATCACAAACAAATAGTAGAACCTTCCGGGAACTGTGCCCCACTACTTCAGACGGCTTGTCTCTAATCCAAATAGGGCTCTAACAGAGACAAACCGAAGTTACGCTCGCAGAATACCCTAGTTTTCCCAAAATATCATTTTTGCCCAAAACCCAAGGCTATAGCACACGGGTTTTGGACTTCTCTTTGGTGGCTTCCGAATTTTCACCCAATTTCTTGCAGGGCAGTGCGACACGCGTCCGTACAGGGTACACGATGCTATAGGAAGAAGCACGGGTCTGTTTCGAACCTTCGTTTGATTTTTACTTGAGTTTTTTAAAAAAATAAGGGAAAAATCAATTTTCTTGGTATTTTTTTCTAAAAAATCACCAAAAAATAGTAGAACCTTCCTGGAATTGTTCCCCACTACTTCAGACGGCTCGTCACTAATCCAAATAGGGCTCTAACAGAGACAAACCGGGTTACATTCGCAGAAATACCATAGTTTTCCTAAAAATATCAAATTTTTGGCCCAAAACCCAAGGCTATAGCACACGGGTTTTGGACTTATCTTTGGTGGCTTCGGAATTTTCACCCAATTTCTTCCAGGGCCATGCGACACGCGTGTGTACTGGGTACACGATACCACAGGAAGAGGCACGGGCCTGTTTCGAACCTTCGTTTGATTTTTACTTGATTTTTTTCAAAAAATAAGGGAAAAATTAATTTTGTTTGTATTTTTTCTAAAAAATCACCAAAAAAATAGTAGAACCCTCCAGGAAATGTGCCCCACTACTTCAGACGGCTCGTCACTAATCCAACTAAGGCTCTAACAGAGACAAACCGAGTTACGCTCACGTGAATACCCTATTTTTCCTAAAATATCCTGATTTGGCCCAAAACCCAAGGCTATAGCACACGGGTTTTGACTTCTCTTGGTTGCTTCCGAATTTTCACCCAATTTCTTGTAGGTCAGTGCGACATGCGTCCGCACTCGCATACACGATGCACAAGAAGAGGCACGGGTCTCAGATCGAACCTTCCTTTGATTTTTACTTGAGTTTTTTCAAAAATAAGGAAAAATCAATTTTCTTAGTATTTTTCTAAAAACACCAAAAATAGTAGAACCTTCCGGAACTGCTCCTCACTACTTCGGACGGCTCGTCACAAATCAAATTGGGCTCTAACGAGACAAACCAGGTTACGCTCACGTAAATACCATAGTTTTCCCAAAAATATCCCATTTTGGCCCAAACCCAAGGCTATAGCGCACGGGTTTTGACTTCTCTTGGTGGCTTCCGAATTTTCACCCAATTTCATGCAAGGCCATGCGACACGCCGTCCGCATCTGGGTACACGATTTCGTAGAAAGAAGCACGGTCTGTTTAAACCTTCGCTTGATTTTTACTTTATTTTTTCAAAAATAATGGAAAAATCAATTTTCTTGGTATATTTCTAAAAATCACCAAAAATAGTAGAACCTTCCGGAACTGCTCCCCACTACCTCAAACGGCTCGCCACTACCTCACTTTCATGCAAGGCCATGCGACACGCTGTCCGCATCGGGTACACGATGCCACGTGAATAAGCTACTGCTCGCTTTCGGACAATCGCTTGATTTTTACTTGATTTTTTCAAAAAATAAGGAAAAATCAATTTTCTTGGTATTTTTTCTAAAAATCACCAAAAATAGTAGAACCTTCCGGGAACTGTTCCTCACTACTTCGGACGGCTCGTCACTGAATCAAATTGGGCTCTAACAGAGACAAACCAAGTTACGCTCACAGAATACCCTAGTTTTCCCAAAATATCTCATTTTTGGCCCAAAATCCAAGGCTATAGCACACTGGTTTTGACTTCTCATTTGTGGCTTCCGAATTTTCACCCAATTTCTTGCAGTGGCTGCGCGACACGCTGTCCTCATCGTGATACATGATGCCACGTGAAGAGGCACGGGTCCTGTTTCAATCCTCGTTATATTTTTACTTGATTTTTTCAAAAATAAGGAAAATCAATTTTGTTTGTATTTTTCTAAAATACAACCAAAAAATAGTAGAACCTTCCGGAACTCGTGCCCCACTACTTCGCACTGCTCGTCACTAATCCAAATAGGGCTCTAACAGAGATAAACCGGTTACGCTCAGAGAAATACCCTATATTTCCCAAAAATATCCTATTTTTGCCCAAAACCCAAGGCTATAGCACACGGGTTTTGAACTTCTCTTGGTGGCTTCCGAATTTTCACCCAATTTCTTGCAGAGCTGCAGTGACACGCCGTCCGCATCGGGTACACGATGCCACGTGAAGAAGCACGGGTCTGTTTCTAACCTTCGCTTGATTTTTACTTGATTTTTTCAAAAATAAGGAAAAATCAATTTTGTTGGTATTTTATCTAAAAATCACCAAAAATAGTAGAACCTTCCGGAAATGTGCCCTAATACTTCAGACGGTTCGTCACTAATCAAAATAGGGCTCTAATAAAGGACAAACCGAGTTACGCTCGTAGAATACCTTATTTTTCCCAAAATATCCCATTTTTGCCCAAAACCCAAGGCTATAGCACACCGGTTTTGAACTTCTCTTGGTGGCTTCCGAATTTTCACCAATTTCTTGCAGAGTCATGTGACACGCTGTCTCAGACCGGGTACACGATGCGACTGTGAAGAAGCACGGGTCCTGTTTCAACCTTCGCTTGATTTTTACTTGATTTTTTCAAAAATAAAGGAAAAATGAATTTTCTTGGCATTTTTCTAAAAAATCACCAAAAATAGTAGAACCTTCCGGAACTGTGCCCTCACTACTTTAGACGGCTCGTCACTAATCCACATAGGGCTCTAACAGAGACAAACCCAAGTTACGCTCATAGAATACCGTAGTTTTCCCAAAATATCATTTTTGGCCCAAAACCCAAGGCTATAGCACACGGGTTTTGGGCTTCTTTGGTGGCTTCCGAATTTTCACCCAATTTCTTGCAGGTAGTGCGACACGCGTCCGCATCGGATACACGATGCCACAGTGAAGAAGCACTGGTCCGCTTTCGAACCTTCGCTTGATTTTTGATTGATTTTTTCAAAAATAAGGGAAAATCAATTTTCTTGGTATTTTTCTAAAAATCACCAAAAATAGTAGAACCTTCCCGGAATTGTTCCCCACTACTTCGCACGGCTCGCCACTTATCCAAATAGGGCTCTAACAGAGACAAACCGAGTTACGCTCACAGAATACCGTAGTTTTCCCAAAAATATCACTTTTGGCCCAAAACCCAAGGCTATAGCACACTGGTTTTGACTTCTCTTGGTGGCTTCTGAATTTTCACCCAATTTCTTCCAGGCCATGCGACACGCTGTCTCGTGCTGGGTACACGATACTACTGTGAAGAGGCACTGGCCTGTTTCGAACCTTCGCTTGATTTTTGATTGATTTTTTCAAAAATAAGGGAAAATCAATTTTCTTGGTATTTTTTCTAAAAATACCAAAAATAGTAGAACCTTCCGAGAACTGCTCCCCACTACTTCAGACTGGCTCGTCACTTAATCCAAATAGGGCTCTAACAGAGACAAACCAAGTTACGCTCACAGAAATACCATAGTTTTCCCAAAATATCCCATTTTTGGCCCAAAACCCAAGGCTATAGCACACTGGTTTTGGACTTCTCTTTGGTGGCTTCCAAATTTTCGACCCACTTTCATGTAAGCCATGCGACACGCTGTCCGCACTGGGTACACGATGCCACTGTGAAGAAGCACGGTCTCTGCTTCGAACCTTCGCTTGATTTTTACTTGATTTTTTTAAAAAATAAGGAAAAATCAATTTTCTTGGTTTTTTTTCTAAAAATCACAAACAAATAGTAGAACCTTCCGGAACTATGCCCCACTACTTCAGACGGCTCGCCACTAATCCAAATAGGGCTCTAACAGAGACAAACCGAGTTACGCTCATAGAATACCCTATTTTTCCCAAAATATCCTTTTTGCCCAAAACCCAAGGCTATAGCACACTGGTTTTGACTTCTCTTGGTGGCTTCCGAATTTTCACCCAATTTCTTGCAGGCGCATGCGACACGCTGTCCGTACAGTGGTACACGATGCCACTGTGAAGAGGCACGGCCTGCTTTCAACCTTCGCTTGATTTTTTACTTAATTTTTTCAAAAATAAGGAAAAATTAATTTTGTTGGTATTTTTCTAAAAATCACCAAAAATAGTAGAACCCTCCGGGAACTGTGCCCCACTACTTCAGACGGCTCGTCACTTATCCAAATAGGGCTCTAACAGAGACAAACCGGGTTACGTTCACAGAAATACCATAGTTTTCCCAAAAATATCCCATTTTTGGCCCAAAACCCAAGGCTATAGCGCATGGTTTTGGACTTCTCTTTGGTGGCTTCCAAATTTTCGCTCACTTTCATGCAAAGCCATGCGGCACGCGTCCGTGCATGTGGTACACGATGCCACAGGAAGAAGCACGGGTCTGTTTCGAACCTTCGTTTGATTTTTACTTGATTTTTTTAAAAAATAAGGGAAAAATCAATTTTCTTGGTTTTTTTCTAAAAATCACAAACAAATAGTAGAACCTTCCGGAATTGTTCCTCACTACTTCGCACGGCTCGTCACTAATCCAAATAGGCTCTAACAGAGACAAACCGAGTTACGCTCACAGAATACCCTAGTTTTCCCAAAATATCAAATTTTTGGCCCAAAACACAAGGTTATAGCACACGTGTTTTGGACTTCTCTTGGTGGCTTCCGAATTTTCACCCAATTTCTTCCAGGACCGCTCGACACGCTGTCTATACTGGGTACACGATACCACTGTGAAGAGGCACGGGCCTGTTTCGAACCTTCGTTTGATTTTTACTTAATTTTTTCTCAAAAAATAAGGGAAAAATTAATTTTGTTGGTATTTTTCTAAAAATCACCAAAAATAGTAGAACCCTCCCGAACTGCTGGCCCCACTACTTCGCACTGCCGTCACTAATCCAACTAAGGCTCTAACAGAGACAAACCGGTTACGCTCACGTAAATACCATACTTTTCCCAAAAATATCCTATTTATGGCCCAAAACCCAAGGCTATAGCACACGGGTTTTGGACTTCTCTTGGTGGCTTCGAATTTTCACCCAATTTCTTCGCAGGCCATGCGACACGCTGGTCTCGTACTGGGTACACGATGCTACAGTGAAGAGGTACACGGTCTGCTTTCGAACCTTCGCTTGATTTTTGACTTGATTTTTTTCAAAAAATAAGGAAAAATCAATTTTCTTGGTATTTTTCTAAAAATCACCAAAAATAGTAGAACCTTCCCGAACTTGTTCCCCACTACTTCAGCACTGCTCGTCACTTATCCAAATAGGGCTCTAACAGAGACAAACCAAGTTACGCTCACAGTAAATACCATAGTTTTCCCAAAATATCCTATTTTTGGCCCAAAACCCAAGGCTATAGCGCACTGGTTTTGGACTTCTCTTTGGTGGCTTCCAAATTTTCGCCCACTTTCATGCAAGCCATGCGACACGCCGTCCGCATCTGGGTACACGATGCCACGTGAAGAAGCACGGGTCCTGCTTTCGAACCTTCGCTTGATCTTTTACTTGATTTTTTTAAAAATAAGGAAAAATCAATTTTCTTGGTTTTTTTTCTAAAAATCACAAACAAATAGTAGAACCTTCCGGAACTGTGCCTCACTACTTCAGCACTGGCTCGTCACAAATCCAAATAGGGCTCTAACAGAGACAAACCGAGTTACGCTCACAGAAATACCCTACTTTTCCCAAAAATATCAAATTTTGGCCCAAAACCCAAGGTTATAGCACACGGTTTTGGACTTCTCTTTGGTGGCTTCGAATTTTCACCCAATTTCTTGCTAGGCTGCTCGACACGCTGCCTCATACTGGGTACACGATACCACGTGAAGAGGCACGGCCTGCTTTCGAACCTTCGCTTGATTTTTACTTAATTTTTTCAAAAATAAGGAAAAATTAATTTTGTTGGTATTTTTTCTAAAAATCACCAAAAAAATAGTAGAACCCTCCGGGAACTGTGCCCCACTACTTCAGACGGCTCGTCACTAATCCAACTAAGGCTCTAACAGAGACAAACCGGGTTACGTTCACAGAAATACCATAGTTTTCCCAAAAATATCCTATTTATGGCCCAAAACCCAAGGCTATAGCACACGGGTTTTGGACTTCTCTTTGGTTGCTTCAGAATTTTCACCCAATTTCTTGCAGGGCCGTGCGACATGCGTCCGTACTGCATACACGATGCACAAGAAGAGGCACGGGTCTGTTTCGAACCTTCCTTTGATTTTTACTTGAGTTTTTTCAAAAATAAGGGAAAAATCAATTTTCTTAGTATTTTTTCTAAAAAAACACCAAAAAATAGTAGAACCTTCCGAGAACTGTTCCCCACTACTTCAGACGGCTCGTCACGAATCAAATTGGGCTCTAACAGAGACAAACCAGGTTACGTTCACAGAAATACCATAGTTTTCCCAAAAATATCCCATTTTTGGCCCAAAACCCAAGGCTATAGCGCACGGTTTTGGACTTCTCTTGGTGGCTTCCAAATTTTCGCCCACTTTCATGCAAGGCCATGCGAGCACGCCGTCCGCATCGGGTACACGATGCCACAGGAAGAAGCACGGGTCTGTTTCGAACCTTCGTTTGATTTTTACTTGATTTTTTTAAAAATAAGGGAAAAATCAATTTTCTTGGTTTTTTTTCTAAAAAATCACAAACAAATAGTAGAACCTTCCGGAACTGTGGCTCCACTACTTCGTGACGGCTCGCCTCTAATCCAAATAGGGCTCTAACAGAGACAAACCGAAGTTACGCTCGTAGAATACCCTATTTTTCCCAAAAATATCCCTTTTTTTTGCCCAAAACCCAAGGCTATAGCACACGGGTTTTGGACTTCTTTGGTGGCTTCCGAATTTTCACCCAATTTCTTGTAGGGCAGTGCGACACGCTGTCCGCACTGGGTACACGATGCTATAGGAAGAAGCACGGGTCTGTTTCGAACCTTCGTTTGATTTTTACTTGAGTTTTTTAAAAAATAAGGAAAAATCAATTTTCTTGGTATTTTTTCTAAAAATCACCAAAAATAGTATAACCTTCCCGGAATTGTTCCTCACTACTTCAGACGGCTCGTCACTAATCCAAATAGGGCTCTAACAGAGACAAACCGAGTTACATTCGCAGAATACCATAGTTTTCCTAAAAATATCAATTTTGGCCCAAAACCCAAGGCTATAGACACACTGGTTTTGGACTTATCTTTGGTGGCTTCGAATTTTCACCCAATTTCTTCCAGGGCTATGCGACACGCGTGCTGTACTGGGTACACGATACTACAGTGAAGAGGCACCGGCCTGCTTTCGAACCTTCGCTTGATTTTTACTTGATTTTTTCAAAAATAAGGGAAAAATTAATTTTGTTTGTATTTTTTCTAAAAATCACCAAAAAAATAGTAGAACCCTCCAGGAAATGTGCCCCACTACTTCAGACGGCTCGTCACTAATCCAACTAAGGCTCTAACTGAGACAAACCGGGTTACGTTCACAGAAATACCCTATTTTTCCCAAAAATATCCTATTTTTGGCCCAAAACCCAAGGCTATAGCACACGGGTTTTGGACTTCTCTTTGGTTGCTTCCGAATTTTCACCCAATTTCTTGCGTGGCCGTGCGACATGCGTCCGTACTGGGTACACGATGCCACAGGAATAAGCGCTGTTCTGTTTCGGACAATCGTTTGATTTTTACTTGATTTTTTCCAAAAAATAAGGGAAAAATCAATTTTCTTGGTATTTTTTCTAAAAATCACCAAAAAATAGTAGAACCTTCCGGAACTGTTCCTCACTACTTCAGACGGCTCGTCACGAATCAAATTGGGCTCTAACAGAGACAAACCGGGTTACGTTCGCAGAAATACCCTAGTTTTCCCAAAAATATCTCATTTTTGGCCCAAAATCCAAGGCTATAGCACACGGGTTTTGGACTTCTCATTTGTTGCTTCTGAATTTTCACCCAATTTCTTGCAGGGCTGTGCGACACGCGTCCTCATCGCGATACATGATGCCACAGGAAGAGGCACGGGTCTGTTTCGAATCCTCATTATATTTTTACTTGATTTTTTTCAAAAAATAAGGGAAAAATCAATTTTGTTTGTATTTTTTCTAAAATACAACCAAAAAATAGTAGAACCTTCCGGGAACTGTGCCCCACTATTTCAGACGGCTCGTCACTAATCCAAATAGGGCTCTAACAGAGATAAACCGGGTTACGTTCGTAGAAATACCCTATATTTCCCTAAAATATCCCATTTTTTGCCCAAAACCCAAGGCTATAGCACACGGGTTTTGAACTTCTCTTTGGTGGCTTCCGAATTTTCACCCAATTTCTTGCAGAGCTGTGTGACACGCGTCCGTACTGGGTACACGATGCCACAGGAAGAAGCACGGGTCTGCTTTCAACCTTCGCTTGATTTTTACTTGATTTTTTCAAAAATAAAGGAAAAATCAATTTTCTTGGCATTTTTTCTAAAAATCACCAAAAATAGTAGAACCTTCCGGAACTGTGCCTCACTACTTTAGACGGCTCGTCACTAATCCAAATAGGGCTCTAACAGAGACAAACCGAGTTACGCTCGTAGAAATACCGTAGTTTTCCCAAAAATATCCATTTTGGCCCAAAACCCAAGGCTATAAAGACACTGGTTTTGAGCTTCTTTGGTGGCTTCCGAATTTTCACCCAATTTCTTGCAGGTAGTGCGACACGCCGTCCGCATCGGATACACGATGCCACTGTGAAGAAGCACTGGTCTGCTTTCAACCTTCGCTTGATTTTTGACTTGATTTTTTCAAAAATAAGGGAAAAATCAATTTTCTTGGTATTTTTTCTAAAAATCACCAAAAATAGTAGAACCTTCCCGGAATTGTTCCCCACTACTTCGCACTGGCTCGTCACTTATCCAAATAGGGCTCTAACAGAGACAAACCAAGTTACGCTCATGAGAATACCATAGTTTTCCCAAAAATATCCCATTTTTGGCCCAAAACCCAAGGCTATAGCGCATGGTTTTGGACTTCTTTGGTGGCTTCCAAATTTTCGCTCACTTTCATGCAAAGCCATGCGACACGCGTCCGCACTCAGGTACACGATGCCACGTGAAGAAGCACTAGTCTGCTTTCGAACCTTCGCTTGATCTTTTACTTGATTTTTTCAAAAATAAGGGAAAATCAATTTTCTTGGTATTTTTTCTAAAAATCACAAACAAATAGTAGAACCTTCCGGAACTGTGCCCCACTACTTCGCATCGGCTCGTCACTAATCCAAATAGGGCTCTAACGAGACAAACCGAGTTACGCTCACGTAAATACCCTACTTTTCCCAAAATATCCAATTTTTGCCCAAAACCCAAGGTTATAGCACACTGGTTTTGACTTCTCTTGGTGGCTTCTGAATTTTCACCCAATTTCTTCCAGGGTCGCTCGACACGCTGTCTATACCGGGTACACGATACCACGTGAAGAGGCACGGTCCTGCTTTCAACCTTCGCTTGATTTTTACTTAATTTTTTCAAAAAATAAGGAAAAATTAATTTTGTTGGTATTTTTCTAAAAATCACCAAAAAATAGTAGAACCCTCCGGAACTGTGCCCCACTACTTCGCACTGGCTCGTCACTAATCCAACTAAGGCTCTAACAGAGACAAACCGAGTTACGCTCACGTAAATACCATAGTTTTCCCAAAATATCCTATTTATGGCCCAAAACCCAAGGCTATAGCACACGGGTTTTGGACTTCTCTTGGTTGCTTCTGAATTTTCACCCAATTTCTTGCAGGCTGCAGCGACATGCGTCCGTATCTGCATACACGATGCACAAGAAGAGGCACTGGTCTGCTTTCGAACCTTCGCTTTGATTTTTACTTGAGTTTTTTCAAAAATAAGGGAAAAATCAATTTTCTTAGTATTTTTTCTAAAAATCACCAAAAATAGTAGAACCTTCCGAGAACTGTTCCTCACTACTTCGCATCGGCTCGTCACTAATCAAATTGGGCTCTAACAGAGACAAACCAAGTTACGCTCACGTAAATACCATAGTTTTCCCAAAAATATCCCATTTTTGGCCCAAAACCCAAGGCTATAACGCACGGTTTTGGACTTCTCTTTGGTGGCTTCCAAATTTTCGCCCACTTTCATGCAAGGCCATGCGGCACGCGTCCGTACCGGGTACACGATGCCACGTGAAGAAGCACGGTCTGCTTTCAACCTTCGCTTGATTTTTACTTGATTTTTTTAAAAAGTAAGGAAAAATCAATTTTCTTGGTTTTTTTTCTAAAAATCACAAA
Organism: Murraya koenigii; assembly: GCA_025617385.1. Lineage (NCBI taxonomy): Eukaryota > Viridiplantae > Streptophyta > Magnoliopsida > Sapindales > Rutaceae > Murraya > Murraya koenigii. Next base: position 37,334,343 of record CM046815.1, read on the forward strand.
CAAATAGTAGAACCTTCCGGAACTCGTGCCCCACTACTTCGGACTGGCTCGTCTCTAATCCAAATAGGGCTCTAACAGAGACAAACCGAAGTTACGCTCAGTAGAATACCCTATTTTTCCCAAAATATCCTTTTTTGCCCAAAACCCAAGGCTATAGCACACGGGTTTTGACTCTCTTTGGTGGCTTCCGAATTTTCACCCAATTTCTTGTAGGCAGTGCGACACGCCGTCCGTGACAGTGGTACACGATGCTATAGGAAGAAGCACGGTCTGCTTTCAACCTTCGCTTGATTTTTACTTGAGTTTTTTAAAAAAATAAGGGAAAAATCAATTTTCTTGGTATTTTTTTCTAAAAAATCACCAAAAAATAGTAGAACCTTCCTGGAATTGTTCCCCACTACTTCAGACGGCTCGTCACTAATCCAAATAGGGCTCTAACAGAGACAAACCGGGTTACATTCGCAGAAATACCATAGTTTTCCTAAAAATATCAAATTTTTGGCCCAAAACCCAAGGCTATAGCACACGGGTTTTGGACTTATCTTTGGTGGCTTCGGAATTTTCACCCAATTTCTTCCAGGGCCATGCGACACGCGTGTGTACTGGGTACACGATACCACAGGAAGAGGCACGGGCCTGTTTCGAACCTTCGTTTGATTTTTACTTGATTTTTTTCAAAAAATAAGGGAAAAATTAATTTTGTTTGTATTTTTTCTAAAAATCACCAAAAAAATAGTAGAACCCTCCAGGAAATGTGCCCCACTACTTCAGACTGGCTCGTCACTAATCCAACTAAGGCTCTAATCGAGACAAACCGGGTTACGTTCACAGAAATACCCTATTTTTCCCAAAAATATCCTATTTTTGGCCCAAAACCCAAGGCTATAGCACACGGGTTTTGGACTTCTCTTTGGTTGCTTCCGAATTTTCACCCAATTTCTTGCAGGGCCGTGCGACATGCGTCCGTACTGCATACACGATGCACAAGAAGAGGCACGGGTCTGTATCGAACCTTCCTTTGATTTTTACTTGAGTTTTTCAAAAAAAAGGAAAAATCAATTTTCTTGGTATTTTTTCTAAAAAAACACCAAAAAGTAGTAGAACCTTCCGGGAACTGTTCCTCACTACTTCAGACGGCTCGTCACAAATCAAATTGGGCTCTAACAGAGACAAACCGGGTTACGTTCACAGAAATACCATAGTTTTCCCAAAAATATCTCATTTTTGGCCCAAAACCCTAGGCTATAGCGCACGGGTTTTGGACTTCTCTTTGGTGGCTTCCGAATTTTCACCCAATTTCATGCAAGGCCATGCGACACGCGTCCGTACTGGGTACACGATTTCGGAGAAAGAAGCACTGGTCTGTTTCAAACCTTCGCTTGATTTTTACTTTATTTTTTCAAAAATAAGGGAAAAATCAATTTTCTTGGTATATTTCTAAAAAATCACCAAAAAATAGTAGAACCTTCCGGGAACTGTTCCCCACTACCTCAAACGGCTCGCCACTACCTCACTTTCATGCAAGGCCATGCGACACGCGTCCGTACTGGGTACACGATGCCACAGGAAGAAGCACGGGTCTGTTTCGATCCTTCGTTTGATTCTTACATGATTTTTTTCAAAAAATAAGGGAAAAATCAATTTTCTTTGTATTTTTTCTAAAAAAATCACCAAAAAATAGTAGAACCTTTCGAGAACTGTGCCCCACTACTTTAGACAGCTCGTCACGAAACAAATTGGGCTCTAACAGAGACAAACCGTGTTACGTTCACAGAAATACCATATTTTTCCCAAAAATATCCCCTTTTTTGCCCAAAACCCAAGGCTATAGCACACTGGTTTTGGACTTCTCTTTGGTGGCTTCGGAATTTTCACCCAATTTCTTGCAGGGCAGTGCGACAAGCGTCCGTATTGGGTACACGATGCCACAGGAAGAAGCACGGGTCTGTTTCGAACCTTCGTTTGATTTTTACTTGATTTTTTTAAAAAAAATAAGGGAAAAATCAATTTTCTTGGTTTTATTTCTATAAAATCACAAACAAATAGTAGAACCTTCCGGGAATTGTTCCCCACTACTTCGCACTGCTCATCACAAATCAAATTGGGCTCTAACATAGACAAACCAGGTTACCTTCGCAGAATACCATAGTTTTCCCAAAATATCGCATTTTTGGCCCAAAACCCAAGGGTATAGCGCACGAGTTTTGACTTCTCTTTGGTGGCTTCCGAATTTTCACCCAATTTCATGCAAGGCCATGCGACACGCCGTCCGCGACTCGGGTACACGATTTCATAGAAAGAAGCACGGTCTCGTTTCAAACCTTCGCTTGATTTTTACTTTATTTTTTCAAAAATAAGGGAAAAATCAATTTTCTTGGTATATTTCTAAAAATCACCAAAAATAGTAGAACCTTCCGGAACTATTCCCCACTACTTCAAACGGCTCGTCACTTAATCAAATTGGGCTCTAACAGAGACAAACCGGGTTACGCTCGCAGAAATACCATAGTTTTCCCAAAATATCCTATTTTGGCCCAAAACCCAAGACTATAGCGCACGGGTTTTGACTTCTCTTGGTGGCTTCCGAATTTTCACCCAATTTCATGCAAGGCCATGCGACACGCCGTCCGCACCGGGTACACGATTTCATAGAAAGAAGCACGGTCCTGCTTTCGAACCTTCGCTTGATTTTTACTTGATTTTTTTCAAAAATAAGGAAAAATCAATTTTCTTGGTATATTTCTAAAAATCACCAAAAATAGTAGAACCTTCCGGAACTGTTCCCCACTACTTCAAACGGCTCGTCACTGAATCAAATTGGGCTCTAACAAAGACAAACCGGTTACGCTCGCAGAAATACCATAGTTTTCCCAAAATATCCCATTTTTGGCCCAAAACCCAAGGCTATAGCGCACGGGTTTTGACTTCTCATTGGTGACTTCCGAATTTTCACCCAATTTCATGTAAGGCCATGCGACACGCGTCCGCATCTGGGTACACGATTTCATAGAAAGAAGCACGGTCTGCTTTCGAACCTTCGCTTGATTTTTACTTGATTTTTTCGAAAAATAAGGAAAAATCAATTTTCCTGGTATATTTCTAAAAATCACCAAAAATAGTAGAACCTTCCGGAACTATTCCCCACTACTTCAAACGGCTCGTCACGAATCAAATTGGGCTCTAACAAAGACAAACCGAGTTACGCTCAGTAAAATACCATAGTTTTCCCAAAATATCCCATTTTTGGCCCAAAATCCAAGGCTATAGCGCACCGGGTTTTGACTTCTCTTGGTGGCTTTCGAATTTTCACCCAATTTCATGCAAGGCCATGCGACACGCTGCTCAGATCTGGTACACGATGCCATAGCAAGAAGCACTGGTCCTGTTTCGAACCTTCGCTTGATTTTTACTTGATTTTTTCAAAAATACGGAAAAATCAATTTTCTTCGTATTTTTCTCAAAAATCACCAAAAATAGTAGAACCTTCCGGAACTGTTCCCACTACTTCAAACGGCTCGTCACGTAATTAAATTGGGCTCTAACGGAGACAAACCGAGTTACGCTCATAGAACACCATAGTTTTCCCAAAAATATCCTATTTTTGGCCCAAACCCAAGGCTATAGCAGCACTGGTTTTGGACTTCTCTTGGTGGCTTCCGAATTTTCACCCAATTTCATGCAAGGTCATGGCGACACGCGTCAGTACTCGGGTACACGATGCCATAGCAAGAAGCACGGGTCCTGTTTCGAGCCTTCGTTTGATTTTTGCTTGATTTTTTTCAAAAAATAAGGGAAAAATCAATTTTCTTGGTATTTTTTCTAAAAAATCACCAAAAAATAATAGAACCTTCCGGAACTGTGCCCTACTACTTTAGACGGCTCGTTACGAAACAAATTTGGCTCTAACAGAGACAAAACCGTGTTACGTTCACAGAAATACCCTATTTTTCCCAAAAATATCCCTTTTTTTGCCCAAAACCAAGGCTATAGCACACAGGTTTTCGACTTCTCTTTGGTGGCTTCCGAATTTTCACCCAATTTCATGCAAGGCCGTGTGACACGCGTTCGTACTAGGTACATAATGCCACAGGAAGAAGCACGGGTCTGTTTCGATCCTTCGCTTGATTCTTACATGATTTTTTCAAAAATAAGGAAAAATCAATTTTCTTTCTATTTTTTCTAAAAAATCACCAAAAATAGTAGAACCTTTCCGAGAACTGTGCCTCACTACTTTAGACAGCTCGTCACGTAAACAAATTGGGCTCTAATAGAGACAAACCGTGTTACGCTCACGTAAATACCATATTTTTCCCAAAAATATCCCTTTTTGCCCAAACCCAAGGCTATAGCACACCGGTTTTGGACTTCTCTTGGTGGCTTCGAATTTTCACCCAATTTCTTGCAAGGCAATGCGACAAGCGTCCAGATTGGGTACACGATGCCATGTGAAGAAGCACCGGTCCTGTTTCGAACCTTCGCTTGATTTTTACTTGATTTTTTAAAAAATAAGGAAAAATCAATTTTCTTGGTTTTCTTTCTAAAAATCACAAACAAATAGTAGAACCTTCCGGAATTGTTCCCACTACTTCAGACGGCTCGTCACAAATCAAATTGGGCTCTAACATAGACAAACCGGTTACGCTCGCAGAAATACCATAGTTTTACCAAAATATCCGATTTTGGCCCAAAACCCAAGGCTATAGCGCACGGGTTTTGACTTCTCTTTGGTGGCTTCCGAATTTTCACCCAATTTCATGCAAGGCCATGCGACACGCGTCCGTACTGGGTACACGATTTCATAGAAAGAAGCACGGTCTGTTTCAAACCTTCGTTTGATTTTTACTTTATTTTTTTCAAAAAATAAGGGAAAAATCAATTTTCTTGGTATATTCTAAAAAATCACCAAAAAATAGTAGAACCTTCCGGGAACTATTCCCCACTACTTCAAACGGCTCGTCACGAATTAAATTGGGCTCTAACAGAGACAAACCGAGTTACGCTCACGTAAATACCATAGTTTTCCCAAAATATCCCTTTTTGCCCAAAACCCAAGACTATAGCGCACGGGTTTTGGACTTCTCATTGGTGACTTCCGAATTTTCACCCAATTTCATGCAAGGCCATGCGACACGCGTCCGTACTGGGTACACGATTTCATAGAAAGAAGCACGGTCTGTTTCGAACCTTCGTTTGATTTTTACTTGATTTTTTGGAAAAAATAAGGGAAAAATCAATTTTCCTGGTATATTTCAAAAAATCACCAAAAAATAGTAGAACCTTCCGGGAACTATTCCCCACTACTTCAAACGGCTCGTCACGAATCAAATTGGGCTCTAACAAAGACAAACCGGGTTACGTTCGCAAAAATACCATAGTTTCCCAAAAATATCCCATTTTTGGCCCAAAATCCAAGGCTATAGCGCACGGGTTTTGGACTTCTCATTGGTGACTTCCGAATTTTCACCCAATTTCATGCAAGGCCATGCGACACGCGTCCGTACTGGGTACACGATTTCATAGAAAGAAGCACGGTCTGTTTCGAACCTTCGTTTGATTTTTACTTGATTTTTTTGAAAAAATAAGGGAAAAATCAATTTTCCTGGTATATTCTAAAAAATCACCAAAAAATAGTAGAACCTTCCGGGAACTATTCCCCACTACTTCAAACGGCTCGTCACGAATCAAATTGGGCTCTAACAAAGACAAACCGGGTTACGTTCGCAAAAATACCATAGTTTCCCAAAAATATCCCATTTTTGGCCCAAAATCCAAGGCTATAGCGCACGGGTTTTGGACTTCTCTTTGGTGGCTTCCGAATTTTCACCCAATTTCATGCAAGGCTGGGCGACACGCTGTTCAGATCTGGGTACACGATGCCATAGCAAGAAGCACGGTCCTGTTTCGAACCTTCGTTTGATTTTTACTTGATTTTTTCAAAAATACGGAAAAATCAATTTTCTTCGTATTTTTCTCAAAAATCACCAAAAATAGTAGAACCTTCCGGAACTGCTCCCCACTACTTCAAACGGCTCGTCACGTAATTAAATTGGGCTCTAACGGAGACAAACCAGGTTACGCTCACGAAACACCATAGTTTTCCCAAAATATCCTGATTTTTGCCCAAAACCCAAGGCTATAAGCGCACGGGTTTTGGACTTCTCTTTGGTGGCTTTCGAATTTTCACCCAATTTCATGCAAGGCTGAGCGACACGCTGCTCAGACTGGGTACACGATGCCATAGCAAGAAGCACGGTCTGCTTTCGAGCCTTCGCTTGATTTTTGCTTGATTTTTTCAAAAATAAGGAAAAATCAATTTTCTTGGTATTTTTCTAAAAATCACCAAAAATAATAGAACCTTCCGGAACTGCGGCCCCACTACTTTAGATCGGCTCGTTACTGAAACAAATTTGGCTCTAACAGAGACAAACCGTGTTACGCTCACGTAAATACCCTATTTTTCCCAAAAATATCCTTTTTTGCCCAAAACCCAAGGCTATAGTACACTGGTTTTGACTTCTCTTGGTGGCTTCCGAATTTTCACCCAATTTCTTCCAGAGGCAGTGCGACACGCGTCCGTATCGGGTACACGATGCTACAGTGAAGAAGCACGTGTCTGTTTCGAACCTTCGCTTGATTTTTACTTTATTTTTTAAAAAATAAGAGAAAAATAAATTTTCTTGGTTTTTTTCTAAAAATCACAAACAAATAGTAGAACCTTCCGGAACTGTTCACCACTACCTCGGACTGGCTCATCACTAATCCAAATAGGGCTTTAACAGAGACAAACAGGGTTACGCTCGCAGAATACCCTATTTTTCTCAAAAATATCCTATTTTGGCCCAAAACCCAAGGCTATAGCAGCACGGGTTTTGGACTTCTCTTTGGTGGCTTCCGAATTTTCACCCAATTTCATGCAAGGCCATGGGACACGCGTCCGTACTGGGTACACGATGACACAGGAAGAAACACGGGTCTGTTTCGAACCTTCGTTTGATTTTTACTTGATTTTTTTCAAAAAATAAGGGAAAAATCAATTTTCTTGGTATTTTTTCTAAAAAATCACCAAAAAATACTAGAACCTTCCGGGAACTGTGCCCCACCACTTAATGACGGCTCGTCACGAATCAAATTGGGATCCAACGGAGACAAACCGGGTTACGTTCGCAGAAATACTCTAGTTTTCCCAAAAAATATCCCATTTTTGTCCAAAACCCAAGGCTATAGCGCACGGGTTTTGGACTTCTCTTTGGTGGCTTTCGAATTTTCACCCAATTTCATGCAAGGCTGGGCGACACGCTGCTCAGATCTGGGTACACGATGCCATAGCAAGAAGCACGGTCTGCTTTCGAGCCTTCGCTTGATTTTTGCTTATTTTTTCAAAAATAAGGGAAAAATCAATTTTCTTGGTATTTTTCTAAAAATCACCAAAAATAATAGAACCTTCCTGAATCTGTGCTCTACTACTTTAGACTGCTCGTTACTTAAACAAATTTGGCTCTAACAGAGACAAACCGTGTTACGCTCACAGAAATACCGTATTTTTCCCAAAAATATCCCTTTTTTTACCCAAAACCAAGGCTATAGCACACAGGTTTTCGACTTCTCTTTGGTGGCTTCCGAATTTTCACCTAATTTCATGCAAGGCCGTGTGACACGCGTTCGTACTAGGTACATAATGCCACAGGAAGAAGCACGGGTCTGTTTCAAACCTTCGTTTGATTTTTACTTGATTTTTTTTAAAAAATAAGGGAAAAATCAATTTTCTTGGTTTTTTTTTCTAAAAAATCACAAACAAATAGTAGAACCTTCCGGGAACTGTGCCCCACTACTTCAGACGGCTCGTCACTAATCCAACTAAGGCTCTAACAGAGACAAACCGGGTTACGTTCACAGAAATACCCTATTTTTCCCAAAAATATCCTATTTTTGGCCCAAAACCCAAGGCTATAGCACACGGGTTTTGGACTTCTCTTTGGTTGCTTCCGAATTTTCACCCAATTTCTTGCAGGGCCGTGCGACATGCGTCCGTACTGCATACACGATGCACAAGAAGAGGCACGGGTCTGTTTCGAACCTTCCTTTGATTTTTACTTGAGTTTTTTCAAAAATAAGGGAAAAATCAATTTTCTTAGTATTTTTTCTAAAAAAACACCAAAAAATAGTAGAACCTTCCGAGAACTGTTCCCCACTACTTCAGACGGCTCGTCACGAATCAAATTGGGCTCTAACAGAGACAAACCAGGTTACGTTCACAGAAATACCATAGTTTTCCCAAAAATATCCCATTTTTGGCCCAAAACCCAAGGCTATAGCGCACGGGTTTTGGACTTCTCTTTGGTGGCTTCCGAATTTTCACCCAATTTCATGCAAGGCTGGGCGACACGCATTCGTACTGGGTACATGATGCCATAGCAAGAAACACGGGTTTGTTTCGAACCTACGTTTGATTTTTACTTGATTTTTTTTCAAAAAATAAGGGAAAAATCAATTTTCTTGGTATTTTTTCTAAAAAATCACCAAAAAATAATAGAACCTTCCGGGAACTGTGCCCCACTACTTTAGACGGCTCGTTACGAAACAAATTTGGCTCTAACAGAGACAAACCATGTTACGCTCACGTAAATACCCTTTTTTCCCAAAATATCCTTTTTGCCCAAAACCCAAGGCTATAGCACACGGGTTTTGACTTCTCTTGGTGGCTTCCGAATTTTCACCCAATTTCTTACAGTAGTGCGACACGCATCCGTATCTGGTACACGATGCTACAGGAAGAAGCACGGGTCTGTTTCGAACCTTCGTTTGATTTTTACTTGATTTTTTTAAAAAAATAATGGAAAAAATAAATTTTCTTGGTTTTTTTTCTAAAAAATCACAAACAAATAGTAGGACCTTTCGGGAACTGTTCACCACTACTTCAGACGGCTCGTCACGGAATCAAATTGGGCTCTAACAGAGACAAACCGGGTTACGTTCGCAGAAATACCATAGTTTCCCAAAAATATCCATTTTTGGCCCAAAACCCAAGGCTATAGCGCACGGGTTTTGGACTTCTCTTTGGTGGCTTCCGAATTTTCACCCAATTTCATGCAAGGCCATGGGACACGCTGTCCAGATCTGGGTACACGATGACACAGTGAAGAAACACGGGTCTGCTTTCGAACCTTCGTTTGATTTTTACTTGATTTTTTCAAAAAATAAGGAAAAATCAATTTTCTTGGTATTTTTTCTAAAAATCACCAAAAATACTAGAACCTTCCGGAACTGTGGCCTCACCACTTATGACTGCTCGTCACTGAATCAAATTGGGATCCAACGGAGACAAACCGAGTTACGCTCGCAGAAATACTCTAGTTTTCCCAAAAATATCCTATTTTGTCCAAACCCAAGGCATAGCGCACTT
>CM046815.1:37349947-37419380 GCA_025617385.1 Murraya koenigii
GGATTTCACCCAATATCACGAAGCGTCGACACACCTCGTACGAGTACGATGCGGAGGAAGAAGCGCAGTGCATTTGAACCGTTTGATTTTTACTTGATTTTTCGAAAAATAAGGGAAAAATTAATTTTGTTAGTATTTTTTCAAAAAATAACCAAAAATAGTAGAACCTTCAGGAGCTGTGCCCTACTACTTGAGACGACTCGTCACTAATCCAAATAGGGCTCTACGAGAGACAAGCCAGGGTTACGTTCGCGAAATACCCAATTTTTCCCAAAATATCCCATTTTGGCCCAAAACCCAAGGCTATAAGCGCCACGGGTTTTGGACTTCTCTTTAGTGGCTTCGAATTTTCACCCAATTTCATGCAAGGCCGTGCGACACGCATCTGTCATGGGTACGCGATGCCACGGGGAAGAAGAAATGGTGCATTTCGAACCTTCGTTTGATTTTTACTTCATTGTTTTCGAAAAATAAGGGAAAAATTAATTTTGTTGGTATTTTTTCAAAAAATAACTAAAAAATAGTAGAACCTTCAAGGGCGTAGCCCACTACTTGAGACGACTCGTCACTAATCCAAATAGGGCTCCAATAGAGACAAAGCTGGGTTACGTTCGCGAAATACCCTATTTTCCCAAAAATATCCCATTTTTGCACTAAAACCAAGGCTATAGCACTACGGGTTTTCGACTTCTCTTTAGTGGCTTAGAATTTTCTCCCAATTTCTTGTAGGGCATGTCGACCAGCGTCCGTCTTGGGTAAGCGATGCCAAAGAGCGAAGCACGCAGTGCATTTCGAACCTTCGTTTGATTTTTACTTGATTTTTCGAAAAATAAGGGAAAAATCAATTGTCTTAATATTTTTCTAAAAATCACCAAAAATATTAGAACCTTCAGGGAGCTGTGCCCTACTACTTGAGACTGACTCGTCACGAATATAATGGGCTCTATGAGAGAAAGCAGGGTTACGTTCGCGAAATACCCTATTTTTCCCAAAATATCCCATTTTGGCCCCAAAACCCAAGGCTATAGCGCTACGGGTTTTGGACTTCTCTTTAGTGGCTACGAATTTTCACCCAATTTCATGCAAGGCAGTGCGACACGCCTCCGTCTTGGGTACACGATGCCACAGGGAAGAAGCACGAGTGCATTTCGAACCATTGTTTGATTTTCAATTGATTTTTCAAAAATAAGGGAAAAATCAATTTTCTTAGTTTTTTCTAAAAATCACCAAAAATAGTAGAACCTTAAGGAACTATGCCTTGCTACTTGAGACGGCTCGTCACTAATCCAAATAGAGCTCTACGAGACAAACCGGTTTACGTTCCCGAAATACCTAGTCTACCCAAAATTTCCCATTTTGGCCCAAAACTAAGCTATAGCACTACGGGTTTTGGACTTCTCTTCAGTGGCTACGAATTTTCACCTAATTTCTTGCAAGGCAGTGCCGAATGCGTCCGTCTTGGGTACACGATACCGATGGAAGAAGCACGGGTCTATTGCGAACCTTCGAGGCTGTGCCCCACTACTTGAGACGGCTCGTCACTAATCCAAATAGGGCTCCAATAGAGACAAAGCGGGTTACGTTCGCGAAATACCTATTTTTCCCAAAAATATCCAATTTTGGCCCAAAACCAAGGCTATAGCATCACGGGTTTCGACTTCTCTTTAGTGGTTTCGAATTTTCTCCCAATTTCTTGTAGGGCTATGCGACCGCAGCGTTACGTCTTGGGTACCGCGATGCCGAGAGGAAGAAATGCGGGTCCATTTCGAGACCTTCGTTTTATTTTTACTTTATTTTTCAAAAATAAGGGAAAAATCAATTTTTAGTATTTTTATAAAAATAACCAAAAATAGTAGAACACTTCAGGAGCTGTGCCTCACTACTTGAGACGGCTCGTCCACGAATCATAATGGGCTCTACGAGAGACAAACCTGAATTACGTTCGCGAAATACCTTTATTATCCTAAAAATATCTCATTTTGGCCCAAAACCCAAAGCGCCACGGGTTTTGGACTTCTCTTTAGTGGCTTCGAATTTTCACCCAATTTCTTGCAGGACTGTGCGACGCAGCGTCCGTCTTGGGTACCGCGATGCCACGGGGAAGAAGCACGGGTGCATTTGAACCTTCGTTTGATTTTTACTTTATTTTTTCAAAAAATAAGGGAAAAATCAATTTTCTTAATATTTTTCTAAAAATCACCAAAAATAGTTGAACCTTCAGGAGCTGTGCCCTACTACTTGAGACGGCTCGATCACGAATTAAATTGGGATCTAGCAGAGACAAACCGAGTTACGTTCGCGAAATACCATAGTTTTCCCAAAAATATCCCATTTTAGCCCAAAACCAAAGGCTATAGCACACGGGTTTTGGACTTCTCTTTAGTTGGCTTAGAATTTTCGCCAAATTTCTTGTAGCGCCATGCGAAGCAGCGTCCGTCTTGCGTACGCGATGCCATAAGAAGAAGCGCAGGTGCATTTCAAATCTTCGTTTGATTTTTACTTGTTTTTCAAAAATAAGGGAAAAATCAATTTTCTTAGTACTTTTCTAAAAAATAACCAAAAAAGTAGAACCTTCATGACTGTGCCCACTACTTGAGACGGCTCAGTCCACGAATATAATGGGCTCTAACGAGAGACAAGCAGGGTTACGTTCGCGAAATTCCTATTTTTCCCAAAATATCCCATTTTTGGCCCAAAACCCAAGGCTATAAGCGCACGGGTTTTGGACTTCTCTTCAGTGGCTTCGAATTTTCACCCAATTTCATGCAAGGTCGTGCGACACGCCTCGTCATCGGTGGACACGATGCCACGGGAAGAAGCAATGCTGCATTTGAACCTTCGTTTGATTTTTACTTGATTTTTCGAAAAATAAGGGAAAAATCAATTTTGATTAGTATTTTTTCAAAAAATAACCAAAAATAGTAGAACCTTGAGAGCTGTGCCCTACTACTTGAGACGGCTCGTCACTAATCCAAATAGGGCTCTAGCGAGACAAAGCGAGGTTACGTTCGCGAAATACCCAATTTTTCCCAAAATATCCCATTTTTGCACAAAACCCAAGGCTATAGCACTACGGGTTTTCGACTTCTCTTTAAGTGGCTTCGAATTTTCTCCCAATTTCTTGTAGGGCTGTGCGACGCAGCGTCCGTCTTGGGTAGCGATGCCACGAGGAAGAAGCCGCAGGTCTTTTCGAACCTCCGTTTGATTTTTACTTGATTTTTCAAAAATAACGGAAAATTCAATTTTGTTAGTATTTTTCTAAAAATCACCAAAAAAGTAGAACCTTCATGAGCTGTGCCCACTACTTGAGACGGCTCAGTCACGAATATAATGAGCTCTAAAGAGACAAAGCAGGGTTACGTTCGCGGAAATACCCTATTTTTCCCAAAAATATCCCATTTTGCCCAAAACCCAAAGCTATAGCACACGGGTTTCGACTTCTCTTTAGTGGCTTCGAATTTTCTCCCAATTTCTTGTAGGGCTGTGCGACCAGCGTCCGTCTTGGGTACGCGATGCCACGGGGAAGAAGCACGGGTGCTGTTTGAACCTTCGTTTGATTTTTACTTGATTTTTTCAAAAATAAGGGAAAAATCAATTTTATTAATATTTTTCTAAAAATCACCAAAAATAGTAGAACCTTCAGGGAGCTGTGCCCCACTACTTGAGACGACTCGTCCACGAATATAATGAGCTCTAAAAGAGACAAAAATCGGGTTACGTTCGCAGAAATACCTATTTTCCCAAAAATATCCCATTTTTGCCTAAAACCCAAGGCTATAGCACCACGGGTTTCGACTTCTCTTTAGTTGGCTTCGAATTTTCTCCCAATTTCTTGTAGGGCTATGCGACCAGCGTCCGTCTTGGGTAAGCGATGCCACGAGGAAGAAGCACGGATGCATTTCGAACCTTCGTTTGATTTTTACTTGATTTTTCGAAAAATAAGGGAAAAATCAATTTTGATTAATATTTTTTCTAAAAATCACCAAAAAAAGTAGAACCTTCATGAGCTGTGCCCTACTACTTGAGACGGCTCATCACGAATATAATGAGCTCTAAAAGAGACAAGCAGGGTTACGTTCGCGAAATACCTATTTTCCCAAAAATATCCATTTTTGCACAAAACCAAGGCTATAGCACCACGGGTTTTCGACTTCTCTTTAGTGGCTTCGAATTTTCTCCCAATTTCTTGTAGGGCTGTGCGACCAGCGTCCGTCTTGGGTAGCGATGCCACGGGAAGAAGCGCAGGTGCTATTTCGAACCTTCGTTTGATTTTACTTGATTTTTCGAAAAATAAGGGAAAAATCAATTTTGTTAATATTTTTCTAAAAATCACCAAAAATAGTAGAACCTTCAGGAGCTGTGCCCACTACTTGAGACGGCTCGTCCACGAATATAATGGGCTCTAACGAGAGAAAGCAGGATTACGTTCGCGAAATACCCTATTTTTCCCAAAATATCCCATTTTGGCCCAAAACCCAAGGCTATAAGCGCACGGGTTTTGGACTTCTCTTTAGTGGCTTCGAATTTTCATCCAATTTCATGCAAGGCAGTGCGACACGCCTCCGTCTTGGGTACACGATGCCACGAGGAAGAAGCACGGATGCATTTCGAACCATTGTTTGATTTTCAATTGATTTTTTCAAAAATAAGGGAAAAATCAATTTTCTTAGTTTTTTCTAAAAATTCGCCAAAAATAGTAGAACCTTAGGGAGCTGTGCCCCACTACTTGAGACGGCTCGTCACTAATCCAAATAGAGCTCTACGAGAGACAAACAGGTTTACGTTCCCGAAATACCCTACTCTTCCCAAAAATATCCCATTTTGACCCAAAACCCATGCTTATAGCACTACGGGTTTTGGACTTCTCTTTAGTGGCTTCGAATTTTCACCTAATTTCTTGCAAGGCTGTGCCAAATGCGTCCGTCTTGGGTACACGATACCGGAGGAAGAAGCTCGGGTCTATTGCGAACCTTCGTTTGATTTTTACTTGAATTTTTCGAATAATAAGGGAAAAATCAATTTTCTTAGTATTTTTCTAAAAATCACCAAAAATAGTAGAACCTTAGGGAGCTGTGCCCTTGCTACTTGAGACGGCTCGTCCACGAATATAATGGGCTCTAATAGAGAAAGCAGGGTTACGTTCGCGAAATACCTATTTTCCCAAAATATCCCATTTTGGCCCTAAACCCAAGGCTATAAGCGCCACGGGTTTTGGACTTCTCTTTGGTGGCTTCGAATTTTCACCCAATTTCATGCAAGGCAGTGCGACACGCCTCCGTCTTGGGTACACGATGCCACGAGGAAGAAGCACGAGTGCATTTCGAACTATCGTTTGATTTTCAATTGATTTTTTTCAAAAAATAAGGGAAAAATCAATTTTCTAGTATTTTTTCTAAAAATCACCGAAAAATAGTAGAACCTTCAGGAACTATGCCCGCTAATTCGAGACGGCTCGTCACGAATATAATGGGCTCTAACGAGAGAAAGCAGGGTTACGTTCGCGAAATACCATAGTCTTCCCAAAAATATCCCATTTTGGCCCAAAACTAATGCTTATAGCACACGGGTTTCGACTTCTCTTTAAGTGGCTTCGAATTTTCTCCCAATTTCTTGTAGGGCTGTCGACCGCAGCGTCCGTCTTGGGTAAGCGATGCCACGGGGAAGAAGCACGAGCTGTTTGAACCTTCGTTTGATTTTTACTTGATTTTTTGAAAAATAAGGGAAAAATCAATTTTGTTAGTATTTTTTCAAAAAATAACCAAAAAATAGTAGAACCTTGAGGCTGTGCCCTACTACTTGAGACGGCTCGAATCACTAATCCAAATAGGGCACTACGAGAGACAAAGCGGGTTACGTTCGCGAAATACCCTATTTTCCCAAAAATATCCGATTTTTTGCCCAAAACCAATGCTATATAGCATCACGGGTTTCGACTTCTCTTTAGTGGCCTTCGAATTTTCTCCCAATTTCTTGTAGGGCTATGCGACACGCGTCCGTCTTGGGTAAGCGATGCCACGAGGGAAGAAGCAGGTGCTGTTTTGAATATTCGTTTGATTTTTACTTGATTTTTTCGAAAAATAAGGGAAAAATCAATTTTCTTAATATTTTTCTAAAAATCACCAAAAATAGTAGAACCTTCAGGGAGCTGTGCCCACTACTTGAGACGGCTCGTCCACGAATATAATGGGCTCTAACGAGAGAAAGCAAGGTTACGTTCGCAGAAATACCTATTTTTCCCAAAATATCCCATTTTGGCCCCAAAACCCAAGGCTATAAGCGCTACGGGTTTTGGACTTCTCTTTAGTTGGCTTCGAATTTTCACCCAATTTCATGCAAGGCCGTGCGACACGCCTCCGTCTTGGGTACACAATGCCACGGGGAAGAAGCGCAGGTGCATTTGAACCATCGTTTGATTTTCAATTAATTTTTTCAAAAATAAGGGAAAAATCAATTTTCTTAGTTTTTTTCTAAAAATCACCAAAAATAGTAGAACCTTAGGGAGCGTGCCTTGCTACTTGAGACGACTCGTCACTAATCTAAATAGATCTCTAACGAGAGACAAACCAGGTTGGCGTTCCCGAAATACCTAGTCTTCCCAAAAATATCCCATTTTGGCCCGATACTAAGCTATAGCACACGGGTTTTGGACTTCTCTTTGGTGGCTTCTGAATTTTCACCTAATTTCTTGCAAGGCCGTGCCAAATGCGTCCGTACTGGGTACACGATACCAGAGGAAGAAGCACGGGTCTATTGTGAACCTTCGTTTGATTTTACTTGATTTTTCAAAAATAAGGGAAAAATCAATTTTCTTAATATTTTTCTAAAAATCACCAAAAATAGTAGAACCTTAGGAGCTGTGCCCTGCTAATTGAGACGGCTCGAATCACGAATATAATGAGCTACATGAGAGAAAGCCGGGTTACGTTCGCAGAAATACCATAGTCTTCCCAAAATATCCCATTTTTGGCCTAAAACCCAAGCTATAGCACACGGGTTTTGGACATCTCTTTGGTGGCTTCTGAATTTTCACCAAATTTCTTGCAAGGCCGTGCCAAATGCGTCCGTACTGGGTACACGATACCAGAGGAAGAAGCACGGGTCTATTGCGAACCTTCGTTTGATTTTTACTTGATTTTTTTCTAAAAATAAGGGAAAAATCAATTTTCTTGGTATCTTTTCTAAAAGATCACCAAAAAATAGTAGAACCTTCTGGGAACTGTGCCCCACTACTTCAGATGGCTCGTCACGAATATAATGGGGTCTAACGAGAGACAAAGCAGGGTTACGTTCGCAGAAATAGCATAGTTTTCCCAAAAATATCCCATTTTGGCCCAAAACCAAGGCTATAGCGCCGCGGGTTTTGGACTTCTCTTTGGTGGCTTCCGAATTTTCACCCAATTTCATGCAAGGCCGTGTGACACACCTCTATCTGAGGTACCACGATGCCACGGGGAAGAAGCAAGGTGCTATTTGAACCTTCGTTTGATTTTTACTTGATTTTTTGAAAAATAAGGGAAAAATCAATTTTGTTAGATTTTTTAAAAAATCACTAAAAATAGTAGAACCTTGAGGAACTATGCCCTACTACTTGAGACGGCTCGTCACTAATCCAAATAGGGCTCTATGAGAGACAAAGCGGGTTCAGATTCGCGAAATACCTAGTTTCCCAAAAATATCCCATTTTTTGCCCAAAACCAAGGCTATATAGCACCACGGGTTTTCGACTTCTCTTTAGTTGGCTTCGAATTTTCTCCCAATTTCTTGTAGGGCTATGCGACGCAGCGTCCGTCTTGGGTAAGCGATCCACAGGGAAGAAGCACGGATGCATTTCGAGACCTTCGTTTGATTTTTACTTGATTTTTTCAAAAATAAGGGAAAAATCAATTTTGTTAGTATTTTTCTAAAAATCACCAAAAATAGTAGAACCTTCAGGGAGCTGTGCCCACTACTTCAGACGGCTCGTCCACGAATATAATGGGCTCTAACGAGACAAAGCCGGGTTACGTTCGCGAAATACCCTATTTTTCCCAAAAATATCCCATTTTTGCCCAAAACCAAGGCTATAGCACTACGGGTTTCGACTTCTCTTTGGTGGCTTCGAATTTTCTCCCAATTTCTTGTAGGGCTGTGCGACGCAGCGTCCGTCTTGGGTAAGCGATGCCACGGGGAAGAAGCGCAGGTGCTATTTGAACCTTCGTTTGATTTTTACTTGATTTTTTGAAAAATAAGGGAAAAATCAATTTTGTTAATATTTTTTCAAAAATCACCAAAAATAGTAGAACATACAGGAGCTGTGCCCACTACTTCAGACGGCTCGTCACTAATCCAAATAGGACTCTACGAGAGACAAAGCAGGGTTACGTTCGCAGAAATACCCTATTTTCCCAAAAATATCACATTTTTGCCCAAAACCCAAGGCTATAGCACACGGGTTTCGACTTCTCTTTAGTGGCTTAGAATTTTCTCCCAATTTCTTGTAGGGCTGTGCGACCGCAGTCCATCTTGGGTAAGCGATGCCACGAGGAAGAAGCAGAGTGCATTTGAACCTTCGTTTGATTTTTACTTGATTTTTTCAAAAATAAGGGAAAAATCAATTTTGTTAATATTTTTCTAAAAAATCACCAAAAAAGTAGAACCTTCAGGAGCTGTGCCCACTACTTGAGACGGCTCGTCACGAATATAATGAGGCTCTATGAGAGACAAGCCGGGTTACGTTCGCGAAATACCCTATTTTCCCAAAAATATCCCATTTTTGCCCAAAACCAAGGCTATAACACACGGGTTTTCGACTTCTCTTTAGTAGCTTCGAATTTTCTCCCAATTTCTTGTAGGGCTGTGCGACCAGCGTCCGTCTTGGGTAAGCGATGCCACGAGGAAGAAGCACGGGTGCTATTTCGAACCTTCGTTTGATTTTTACTTGATTTTTTCAAAAATAAGGGAAAAATCAATTTTATTAATATTTTTTCAAAATAATAACCAAAAATAGTAGAACCTTAGGAGGCTGTGCCCTACTACTTGAGACGGCTCGTCACTAATCCAAATAGGGCTCTAGCGAGACAAAGCGGGTTACGTTCGCGAAATACCCTATTTTCCCAAAATATCCCATTTTGGCCCAAAACCCAAGGCTATAGCGCACGGGTTTTGGACTTCTCTTTAGTGGCTTCGAATTTTCACCCAATTTCATGCAGGCAGTGTGACACACCTCTGTCTCGAGGTACACGATGCCACGGGGAAGAAGCAAGGTGCATTTCGAACCTTCGTTTGATTTTTACTTGATTTTTTGAAAAATAAGGGAAAAATCAATTTTGTTGATATTTTTCAAAAAATCACCAAAAATAGTAGAACCTTGAGGAGCTATGCCCACTACTTGGACGGCTCAGTCACTAATCCAAATAGGGCTCTACGAGAGACAAAGCTGGGTTACGTTCGCGAAATACCCTATTTTCCCAAAAATATCCCATTTTTGCCCAAAACCAAGGCTATATAGCACACGGGTTTCGACTTCTCTTTAGTGGCTTCAGAATTTTCTCCCAATTTCTTGTAGGGCTGTGCGACCAGCGTCCGTCTTGGGTAAGCGATGCCACGAGGAAGAAGCGCAGATGCATTTCGAACCTTCGTTTGATTTTTACTTGATTTTTTCGAAAAATAAGGGAAAAATCAATTTTGTTAATATTTTTCTAAAAAATCACCAAAAATAGTAGAACCTTTTGGGAGCTGTGCCTGCTAACTCGGACTGCTACGTCCACGAATATAATGGGCTCTATGAGAGACAAAGCTGGGTTACGTTCGCGAAATACCATAGTCTTCACAAAAATATCCCATTTTGGCCCGAAACCCAAGGCTATAGCGCACGGGTTTTGGACTTCTCTTTAGTGGCTTCGAATTTTCACCCAATTTCATGCAAGGCCGTGCGACACGCCTCCGTCTTGGGTACACGATGCCACGAGGAAGAAGCAAGGTGCATTTCGAACCTTCGTTTGATTTTACTTGATTTTTCGAAAAATAAGGGAAAAATCAATTTTGTTAGTATTTTTTCAAAAAATCACTAAAAATAGTAGAACCTTCGAGGGCTGTGCCCCATTACTTGAGACGGCTCGTCCACTAATCCAAATAGGGCTCTACGAGAGACAAAGCAGGATTCACGTTTGCAAAAATACCTATTTTTCCCAAAATATCCCATTTTGGCCCAAAACCAAGGCTATAAGCGCTGCGGGTTTTGGACTTCTCTTTAGTGGCTTCGAATTTTCACCCAATTTCATGCAAGGCCGTCGACACACCTCTGTCTGGGTACCACGATGCCACGAGGAAGAAGCAATGAGTGCATTTCGAACCTTCGTTTGATTTTTCGAAAAATAAGGGAAAAATCAATTTTGTTGGTATTTTTTCAAAAAAATCACTAAAAATAGAAGAACCTTGAGGGCTGTGCCCCATTACTTGAGACGGCTCGTCCACTAATCCAAATAGGGCTCTACGAGAGACAAAGCCGGTTTACGTTCGTGAAATACCATAGTCTTCCCAAAAATATCCCATTTTGGCCCAAAACTAAGCTATAGCACTACGGGTTTTGGACTTCTCTTCAGTGGCTTCGAATTTTCACCCAATTTCTTGCAAGGCCGTGCCAAATGCGTCCGTCTTGGGTACACGATGCACGGAGGAAGAAGCACGGGTCTATTTCGAACCTTCGTTTGATTTTTACTTGATTTTTTTTCTAAAAATAAGGGAAAAATTAATTTTCTTGGTATTTTTTCTAAAAATTACCAAAAAATAGTAGAACCTTCCGGGAACTGTGCCCCACTACTGCAGACGGCTCGTCACGAATATAATGGGCTCTAACGAGAAAGCCGGGTTACTTTCGCGAAATACCATAGTCTTCCCAAAAATATCCCATTTTGGCCAAAAACCAAGACTATAGCACTACGGGTTTTCGACTTCTCTTTGAGTGGTTTCAGAATTTTCTCCCAATTTCTTGTAGGGCTATGCGACGCAGCGTCCGTCTTGGGTAAGCGATGCCACGAGGAAGAAGCACGGGTGCATTTCGAACCTTCGTTTGATTTTTACTTGATTTTTCGAAAAATAAGGGAAAAATCAATTTTCTTATATTTTTCTAAAAATCACCAAAAATAGTAGAACCTTAGGGAGCTGTGCCCACTACTTGAGACGGCTCGTCCACGAATATAATGGGCTCTAACGAGACAAGCAGGGTTCGTTCGCGACAATAGCATAGTTTTCCCAAAAATATCCCATTTTGGCCCAAAACCAAGGCTATAGCGCGCGGGTTTTGGACTTCTCTTTGGTGGCTTCAAATTTCATGCAAGGCCGTGCGACACGCATCCGTCTTGGGTACCGCGATGCCACGGGGAAGAAGCACGGTGCTATTTCGAACCTTCGTTTGATTTTACTTGATTTTTTCGAAAAATAAGGGAAAAATCAATTTTGTTAATATTTTTCAAAAAATAACCAAAAATAGTAGAACCTTGAGAGCTGTGCCCACTACTTCGGATGGCTCATCACTATTCCAAATAGGGCTCTATGAGAGACAAAGCCAGGGTTACGTTCGCGAAATTCCTATTTTCCCAAAATATCCCATTTTTGGCCCGAAACCCAAGGCTATAGCGCACGGGTTTTGGACTTCTCTTTAGTGGCTTCGAATTTTCACCCAATTTCATGCAAGGCAGTGCGACACGCCTCCGTCTTGGGTACGCGATGCCACGAGGAAGAAGCAAGGTGCTATTTCGAACCTTCGTTTGATTTTTACTTGATTTTTTCGAAAAATAAGGGAAAAATCAATTTTGTTAGTATTTTTTCAAAAAATCACTAAAAATAGTAGAACCTTCGAGGAGCGGTGCCCCATTACTTGAGACGGCTCGTCACTAATCCAAATAGGGCTCTAGCGAGACAAAGCAGGGTTACGTTTGCAAAAATACCCTATTTTCCCAAAATATCCCATTTTGGCCCAAAACCCAAGGCTATAAGCGCTACGGGTTTTGGACTTCTCTTTAGTGGCTTCGAATTTTCACCCAATTTCATGCAGCAGCCGTGCGACACACCTCTGTCACGAGGTACACGATGCCACAGGGAAGAAGCAATGAGTGCATTTCGAACCTTCGTTTGATTTTTTCGAAAAATAAGGGAAAAATCAATTTTGTTGGTATTTTTCAAAAAATCACAAAAAATAGAAGAACCTTGAGGAGCTGTGCCCCATTACTTGAGACGGCTCGTCACTAATCCAAATAGGGCTCTACGAGAGACAAAGCAGGTTTACGTTCGCGAAATACCATAGTCTTCCCAAAAATATCCCATTTTTGTCCCAAAACCAAGCTATAGCACTACGGGTTTTGGACTTCTCTTCAGTGGCTTCGAATTTTCACCCAATTTCTTGCAAGGCCGTGCCGAATGCGTCCGTCTTGGGTAGCGATGCCACGGGGAAGAAGCACGGGTCTATTTGAACCTTCGTTTGATTTTTACTTGATTTTTTGAAAAATAAGGGAAAAATCAATTTTCTTAGTATTTTTCTAAAAATCACCAAAAAATAGTAGAACCTTAGGGAGCTGTGCCCACTACTTGAGACGGCTCGTCCACGAATATAATGGGCTCTACGAGAGACAAGCAGGGTTACGTTCGTAGCAATACCATAGTTTTCCCAAAAATATCCCATTTTGGCCCAAAACCAAGGCTATAGCGCTGCGGGTTTTGGACTTCTCTTTGAGTGGCTTTCAAATTTCATGCAAGGCTAGTGCGACACGCCTCCGTCTTGGGTACCGCGATGCCACGGGGAAGAAGCAGAGTGCATTTCGAACCTTCGTTTGATTTTTACTTGATTTTTTCGAAAAATAAGGGAAAAATCAATTTTATTAGTATTTTTTCAAAAAATCACTAAAAATAGTAGAACCTTGAGGAGCGGTGCCCCATTACTTGAGACGGCTCGTCCACTAATCCAAATAGGGCTCTACGAGAGACAAGCAGGATTACGTTTGCAAAAATACCTATTTTTCCCAAAATATCCCATTTTGGCACAAAACCCAAGGCTATAAGCGCTGCGGGTTTTGGACTTCTCTTTAGTGGCTTCGAATTTTCACCCAATTTCATGCAGCAGCCGTCTGACACACCTCTGTCATGGGTACTACGATGCCACGAGGAAGAAGCAATGAGTGCATTTCGAACCTTCGTTTGATTTTTTGAAAAATAAGGGAAAAATCAATTTTGTTGGTATTTTTTCAAAAAATCACAAAAAATAGAAGAACCTTGAGGCTGTGCCCCATTACTTGAGACTGACTCGTCACTAATCCAAATAGGGCTCTAACGAGACAAAGCCGGTTTACGTTCGCGAAATACCATAGTCTTCCCAAAAATATCCCATTTTGGCCCAAAACTAAGCTATAGCACTACGGGTTTTGGACTTCTCTTGATGGCTTCGAATTTTCACCCAATTTCTTGCAAGGCCGTGCCAAATGCGTCCGTCTTGGGTACACGATACCGGAGGAAGAAGCACGGGTCTATTTCGAACCTTCGTTTGATTTTTACTTGATTTTTTCTAAAAATAAGGGAAAAATTAATTTTCTTAGTATTTTTCTAAAAATACCAAAAATAATAGAACCATAGGAGCGTGCTCCACTACTTGAGACGGCTCAAGTCCACGAATATAATGGGCTCTAACGAGAGAAAGCAGGTTACTTTCGCGAAATACCATAGTCTTCCCAAAAATATCCCATTTTGGCCAAAACTAAGACTATAGCACACGGGTTTCGACTTCTCTTTAGTGGTTTCGAATTTTCTCCCAATTTCTTGTAGGGCTGTGCGACACGCGTCCGTCTTGGGTAAGCGATGCCACAGGGAAGAAGCGCAGGTGCATTTGAGACCTTCGTTTGATTTTACTTGATTTTTCGAAAAATAAGGGAAAAATCAATTTTCTTAGTATTTTTCAAAAATCACCAAAAAATAGTAGAACCTTAGGAGGCTGTGCCCTACTACTTGAGACGGCTCGTCCACGAATATAATGGGCTCTAACGAGACAAAGCAAGGTTACGTTCGCGAAATAGCATAATTTTCCCAAAAATATCCCATTTTGGCCCAAAACCAAGGCTATAAGCGCTACGGGTTTTGGACTTCTCTTTAGTGGCTTCCAAATTTCATGCAAGGCCGTGCGACGAGGCCACCGTACTAGGTACTGCGATGCCACGAGGAAGAAGCGCAGATGCATTTCGAGACCTTCGTTTGATTTTTACTTGATTTTTCGAAAAATAAGGGAAAAATCAATTTTATTAATTTTTCAAAAAATAACCAAAAATAGTAGAACCTTGAGGCTGTGCCCCACTACTTGAGACGGCTCGTCACTAATCCAAATAGGGCTCTATGAGAGACAAAGCCAGGATTCGTTCGCGAAATACCATAGTTTTCCCAAAATATCCCATTTTGGCCCAAAACCAAGGCTTTTCCACGGGGTTTCGATTTCTCTTTGGTAGCTTCGAATTTTCTCCCAATTTCTTGTAGGGCTGTACAACACGCGTCCGTCTTGGAGTAAGCGATGCCACGGGGAAGAAGCAGGGTGCATTTCGAACCTTCGTTTGATTTTTACTTGATTTTTTCGAAAAATAAGGGAAAAATTAATTTTGTTATTATTTTTTCTAAAAATCACCAAAAATAGTAGAACCTTCAGGAGCTGTGCCTCGATACTTGAGACGGCTCGTCACGAATATAATGGGCTCTACGAGAGACAACCAGGGTTACGTTCGCGAAATAGCATAGTTTTCCCAAAAATATCCCATTTTTGCCCAAAACCCAAGGCTATAAGCGCTACGGGTTTTGGACATCTCTTTAGTGGCTTCGAATTTTCACCCAATTTCATACAAGGCCATGCGACACGCCTCCGTCTTCGGGTACGCGATGCCACGAGAAAGAAGCGCAGGTGCGATTCGAGATCTTCGTTTGGTTTTTACTTGATTTTTCGAAAATAAGGGAAAAATCAATTTTGTTAGTAGTTTTTCTAAAAATCACCAAAAAATAGTAGAACCTTCAAGGCTGTGCCCACTACTTGAGACTGACTCGTCAATAATCCAAATAGGGCTCTACGAGAGACAAGCAGGGTTACGTTCGCGAAATACCCTATTTTCCCAAAAATATGCCATTTTTGCCCAAAGCATGAGGCTATAGCACACGGGTTTTCGACTTCTCTTTGGTGGCTTGAATTTTCTCCCAATTTCTTGTAGGGCATGTCGACCACGGCGTCCGTCTTGGGTAAGCGATGCCACGGGGAAGAAGCAGAGTGCATTTCGAACCTTCGTTTGATTTTTACTTGATTTTTTCGAAAAATAAGGGAAAAATCAATTTTCTTAATATTTTCTAAAATATCACCAAAAATAGTAGAACCTTAAGGAGCTGTGCCTTACTACTTGAGACGACTCGTCACTAATCCAAATAGGGCTCTATCCCAAGCTATAGCACACGGGTTTCGACTTCTCTTTGGTGGCTTCGAATTTTCTCCCAATTACTTGTAGGGCATGTCGACCGCAGCGTCCTTGCTTGGGTAGCGATGCCACGGGGAAGAAGCGCGGATGCATTTGAACCTCGTTTGATTTTTACTTGATTTTTTCAAAAATAAGGGAAAAATCAATTTTCTTAGTATTTTTCTAAAAATCACCAAAAATAGTAGAACCTTCAGGAGCTGTGCCCACTACTTGAGACTGACTCGTCCACGAATATAATGGGCTCTAACGAGACAAGCAGGGTTACGTTCGCGAAATAGCATAGTTTTCCAAAAATATCCCATTTTGGCCCAAAACCCAAGGCTATAAGCGCACGGGTTTTGGACTTCTCTTTAGTGGCTTCGAATTTTCACCCAATTTCATACAAGGCCGTGCGACACGCCTCCGTCTTGGGTCCACGATGCCACGGGGAAGAAGCAGAGTGCATTTCGAATCTTCGTTTGATTTTACTTGATTTTTCGAAAAATAAGGGAAAAATCAATTTTATTAGTATTTTTTCTAAAAATCACCAAAAATAGTAGAACCTTCAGAGGCTGTGCCCACTACTTGAGACGGCTCGTCAATAATCCAAATAGGGCTCTACGAGAGACAAGCAGGGTTACGTTCATGAAATACCTATTTTTCCCAAAAATATGCCATTTTTGCCCAAAGCATAAGGCTATAGCACCACGGGTTTCGACTTCTCTTTGGTGGCTTCGAATTTTCTCCCAATTTCTTGTAGGGCTGTACGACACGCGTCCGTCTTGGGTAAGCGATGCCACGGGGAAGAAGCGCAGGTGCATTTGAACCTTCGTTTGATTTTTACTTGATTTTTTCAAAAATAAGGGAAAAATTAATTTTGTTAGTATTTTTCTAAAAATCACCAAAAATAGCAGAACATCAGGAATTGTGCCCTACTACTTGAGACGGCTCGTCACGAATATAATGGGCTCTAGCAGAGACAAGCGGGTTTCGTTCGCGAAATACCATTGTTTTCCAAAAATATCCCATTTTGGCCCAAAACCAAGGCTATAGCACACGGGTTTTCGACTTCTCTTTAGTGGCTTCGAATTTTCTCCCAATTTCTTGTAGGGCTGTGCGACCAGCGTCCGTATTGGGTAAGCGATGCCACGGGGAAGAAGCACGAGTGCATTTCGAACCTTCGTTTGATTTTTACTTGATTTTTTCAAAAATTAGGGAAAAATTAATTTTGTTAGTATTTTTCTAAAAATCACCAAAAATAGTAGAACCTTACAGGAATTGTGCCCTACTACTTGAGACGGCTCGTCCACGAATATAATGGGCTCTAACGGAGACAAAGCTGGGTTTCGTTCGCGAAATACCACAGTTTTCCAAAAATATCCCATTTTGGCCCAAAACCAAGAGCTATAGCACCACGGGTTTCGACTTCTCTTTAGTGGCTTCGAATTTTCTCCCAATTTCTTGTAGGGCTGTGCGACCTAGCGTCCGTCTTGGGTAAATGATGCCATAGGGAAGAAGCACGAGTGCATTTTGAATCTTCGTTTGATTTTTACTTGATTTTTTCGAAAAATAAGGGAAAAATCAATTTTCTTAGTATTTTTCTAAAAATCACCAAAAATAGTAGAACCTTCAGAAGCTGTGCCCACTACTTGAGACTGACTCGTCACTAATCCAAATAGGGCTCTACTGAGACAAAGCAGGGTTACGTTCGCGAAATACCATATTTTTCCCAAAAATATCCCATTTTTGCCCAAAACCCAAGGCTATAGCACTACGGGTTTCGACTTCTCTTTAGTGGCTTCGAATTTTCTCCCAATTTCTTGTAGGGCTGTACGACACGCGTCCGTCTTGGGTAAGCGATGCCATAGGAAGAAGCGCAGGTGCATTTCGAACCTTCGTTTGAGTTTTACTTGATTTTTTCAAAAATAAGGGAAAAATTAATTTTGTTGGTATTTTTCTAAAAATCACCAAAAATAGTAGAACCTTAGAGGCTGTGCCCCATTACTTGAGACGGCTCAGTCCACTAATCCAAATAGGGCTCTAACGAGAGACAAGCCAGGTTACGTTCAGCGAAATACCATAGTTTTCCGAAAATATCCCATTTTTGCGAAACCAAAGGCTATAGCGCGCAGGTTTTGGACTTCTCTTTAGTGGCTTCAATTTTCACCAAATTTCATGCAAGGCCGTGCGACACGCCTCGTCATGCAGGTACTACGATGCCACGGGGAAGAAGCAAGAGTGCATTTGAACCTTCGTTTGATTTTACTTGATTTTTTCGAAAAATAAGGGAAAAATCAATTTTGTTAGTATTTTTTCAAAAAATCACCAAAAATAGTAGAACCTTAGAGGCTGTGCCCACTACTTGAGACGGCTCGTCACTAATCCAAATAGGGCTCTAACGAGAGAAAAAGCAGGTTACGTTCGCGAAATACCCTATTTTTCCCAAAATTTCCCATTTTTGCCCAAAACCAAGGCTATACCACACGGGTTTTCGACTTCTATTTGGTGGCTTCAGAATTTTTCCCAATTTCTTCTAGGGCTGTGCGACCACGAGTCCGTCTTGGGTAAGCGATGCCGCTTGGAAGAAGAGCGAGTGCATTTCGAACCTTCGTTTGATTTTTACTTGATTTTTCAAAAATAAGGGAAAAATTAATTTTGTTAGTATTTTTCTAAAAAATCACCAAAAATAGTAGAACCTTCAGTGAATTGTGCCCACTACTTGATGACTCGTCACAAATTAAATTCGGCTATATGAGAGACAAAGCCAGGGTTACGTTCGCAGAAATACCATAGTTTTCCCGAAAATATCCCATTTTTTGCCCGAAACCAAAGGCTATAGCGCACGGGTTTTGGACTTTTCTTTGGTGGCTTCCGAATTTTCACCCAATTTCATGCAAGGCCGTGCGACACGCCTGCATGCAGGGTACGCGATGCCACGAGGAAGAAGCAAGAGTGCATTTCGAACCTTCGTTTGATTTTTACTTGATTTTTCGAAAAATAAGGGAAAAATCAATTTTATTAGTATTTTTCTAAAAATCACCAAAAAATAGTAGAACCATCAGGAGCTGTGCCCTACTACTTGAGACTGACTCGTCACTAATCCAAATAGGGCTCTATCCCAAGCTATAGCACCACGGGTTTCGACTTCTCTTTGGTGGCTTCAGAATATTCTCCCAATTACTTGTAGGGCTCTCGACGCAGCGTCCGTCTTGGGTAAGCGATGCCACGGGGAAGAAGCCGCAGTGCATTTCGAACCATCGTTTGATTTTTACTTGATTTTTTCGAAAAATAAGGGAAAAATCAATTTTCTTAGTATTTTTCTAAAAATCACCAAAAATAGTAGAACCTTCTCGGAGCTGTGCCCCACTACTTGAGACGGCTCGTCCACGAATATAATGGGCTCTAACGAGAGACAAATCGGATTACGTTCGCAGAAATACCATAGTTTTCCCAAAAATATCCCATTTTGGCCCAAAACCAAGGCTATAAGCGCGCGGGTTTGGACTTCTCTTTAGTGGCTTCGAATTTTCACCCAATTTCATGCAAGGCCATGCGACACGCCTCTGTCACGAGGTACCACGATGCCACGAGGAAGAAGCAAGAGTGCATTTCGAACCTTTGTTTGATTTTTACTTGATTTTTTGAAAAATAAGGGAAAATCAATTTTGTTTATATTTTTCAAAAAAATCACCAAAAATAGTAGAACCTTCAAGGAGCGTGCCTCACTACTTGAGACGACTCGTCACTAATCCAAATAGGGCTCTAACATGAGACAAACCGAGGTTACGTTCGCGAAATACCCTATTTTTCCCAAAAATATCCCATTTTTGCCCAAAACCAAGGCTATAGCACTGCAGGATTTGGACTTCTCTTTAGTGGCTTCGAATTTTCACCGAATTTCTTGCGGGGCTGTGCGACAGCGTCCGTCTTGGGTACACGATGCCACGAGGAAGAAGCGCAGGTGCATTTCGAACCTTCATTTGATTTTTACTTGATTGTTTTCAAAAATAAGGGAAAAATCAATTTTCTTCAGTATTTTTCTAATAAATCACCAAAAATAGTACAACCTTAGGAGCTGTGCCCCACTACTTGATCGTCTCGTCATGAATCAAATTAGGCTCTAGCGAGACAAAGCCGGTTTACGTTAGCGAAATACCCTAGTTTTCCCAAAAATATCCCATTTTTGCCCAAAACCCAAGCTATAGCACACGGGTTTTGGACTTCTCTTCAGTTGGCTTATGAATTTTCACCCAATTTCTTACAAGGCCATGCCAAATGCATCCGTCTTGGGTACACGATGCGGAGGAAGAAGCAGGTGCTATTTGAACCCTCGTTTGATTTTTACTTGATTTTTTAAAAATAAGGGAAAAATCAATTTTCTTAATATTTTTCTAAAAAATCACCAAAAATAGTAGAACCTTCAGGAGCTGTGCCCACTACTTGAGACGGCTCAAATCACGAATATAATGGGCTCTAATGAGAGAAAGCAGGGTTACGTTCGCAGAAATACCCTAGTTTTCCCAAAATATCCCATTTTGGCCCTAAACCCAAGGCTATAAGCGCGCGGGTTTTGGACTTCTCTTTAGTTGGCTTCGAATTTTCACCCAATTTCATGCAAGGCAGTGCGACACGCCTCCGTCTTGGGTACGCGATGCCACGGGGAAGAAGCAAGAGTGCATTTCGAACCTTCGTTTGATTTTTACTTGATTTTTCGAAAAATAAGGGAAAAATCAATTTTATTAGTTTTTTCAAAAAATCACCAAAAATAGTAGAACCTTGAGGAGCTGTGCCCACTACTTGAGACGGCTCGTCACTAATCCAAATAGGGCTACTACGAGAGACAAAGCGGGTTACGTTCGCGAGAATACCCTATCTTTCCCAAAAATATCCCATTTTTGCCCAAAACCAAGGCTATAGCACTACAGGTTACGAACATCTCTTTAGTGGCTTCGAATTTTGACCCAATTTCTTGTAGGGCTATGCGACACGCGTCCGTCTTGAGTACACAATGCCACAACAAGAACGCAGGTGCATTTCGAACCTTCGTTTGATTTTACTTGATTTTTCAAAAATAAGGGAAAAATCAATTTTCTTAGTATTTTTCTAAAAATCACCAAAAAAAGTAGAACCTTAAGGAGCTGTGCCCATGACTTGAGACGGCTCAGTCCACGAATCATAATGGGCTCTAAAACACACAAACCGAGGATACGTTCGTAGAAATGCCATAGTTTTCCCAAAAATATCAATTGTTGGCCGAAACCCAAGGCTATAAGCGCACGAGGTTTTGGACTTCTCTTTAGTGGCTTGAATTTTCACCCAATTTCTTATAGGGCAGTGCTACAGCGTCTGTCTTGGGTACATGATACTAAAGGAAGAGGCCGCAGTCTGTTTCGAACCTTATTTGATTTTTGCTTGATTTTTTCAAAAATAAGGGAAAAATCAATTTTCTTAGTTTTTCTAAAAATCACCAAAAATAGTAGAACCTTAGGAGGCTGTGCCCACTACTTGAGTGACACTTCACGAATCAAATTGGGCTCTACGAGAGACAAAGCGGGTTACGTTTGCGAGAAATATTCTAGTTTTCCCAAAACCCAATTTTTGCCTAACAATGCTGCTATAGCACATGAGCTTTGGAATTCTCTTTGGTGGCTTAGAATTTTCACCCAATTTCCATAAGGCAGTGTGACACGCGTCCGTCTTGGGTACTGCGATGCCACGGGTAGAAGCACGAGTGCATTTCCAACCTTCGTTTGATTTTTACTTGATTTTTCGAAAAATAAGGGAAAAATCAATTTTGATTAGTATTTTTTCTAAAAATCACCAAAAATAGTAGAACCTTCAAGGAGCTGTGCCCTCTACTTGAGACGGCTCGTCACTTAATCCATATAGGGCTCTAATAGAGACAAAGCAGGGTTACGTTTGCGGAAATACCATAATTTTCCCAAAAATATCCATTTTTGCCCAAAACCAATGCTTCTGACCGCGGGTTTTGGACTTCTCTTCAGTGGCTTAGAATTTTCACCCAATTTCTTGCGGGGCTGTGCGACATGTGTCCGTCTTGTGTACACAATGCCACGAAGAAGAGCGCAGGTGCATTTCGAACCTTCGTTTGATTTTTACTTGATTTTTCAAAAAATAAGGGAAAAATCAATTTTATTAATTTTTTCTAATAAATCACCAAAAATAGTAGAACCTTCAGGAGCTGTGCCCACTACTTCGGATGTCTCGTCACGAGTCAAATTGGGCTCTAATTTAGACAAAGCCGGTTTACGTTTTCGCGAAATACCTAGTTTTCCCAAAAATATCCCATTTTGGCCCAAAATCAACCTATAGCACACGGGTTTTGGACTTTTCTTTAGTGGCTCCTGAATTTTCACCCAATTTCTTGCAAGGCCATGCCAAGCAGCGTCCGTCTTGGGTACCACGATGCCACGGGGAAGAAGCACGAGTGCATTTCGAACATTCATTTGATTTTTACTTGATTGTTTTCAAAAATAAGGGAAAAATCAATTTTCTTAGTATTTTTCTAATAAATCACCAAAAATAGTACAACCTTAGGAGCTGTGCCCTACTACTTGATCGTCCAGTCATGAATCAAATTAGGCTCTACGAGAGACAAAGCGGTTTACGTTCGCGAAATACCATAGTTTTCCGAAAATATCCCATTTTTGCGAAACCAAAGGCTATAAGCGCTACGGGTTTTGGACTTCTCTTTAGTGGCTTCGAATTTTCACCAAATTTCATGCAAGGCCGTGCGACACGCCTCTGTCAGGGTACTACGATGCCACGAGGAAGAAGCAAGGGTGCATTTCGAACCTTCGTTTGATGTTTACTTGATTTTTCGAAAAATAAGGGAAAAATCAATTTTGTTGGTATTTTTTCAAAAAATCACCAAAAATAGTAGAACCTTGAGGGCTGTGCCCACTACTTGAGACGACTCGTCACTAATCCAAATAGGGCTCTAACAAAGACAAGCAGGGTTACGTTCGCGAAATACCTTATCTTTCCCAAAATTATCCCATTTTTGCCCAAAACCCAAGGCTATAGCACTACGGGTTTTGAACTTCTCTTTAGTGGCTTCGAATTTTGACCCAATTTCTTGTAGGGCTGTGCGACCTGCGTCCGTCTTGAGTACACAATGCCACAACAAAACGCGGGTCTATTCGAATCTTCGTTTGATTTTTCCTTGATTTTTCAAAAATAAGGGAAAAATCAATTTTCTTAGTATTTTTCTAAAAATCACCAAAAATAGTAGAACCTTCTCGGGCTGTGCCCCACTACTTGAGACGGCTCTTCACGAATATAATGGGCTCTACGAGACAAATCGGGTTACGTTCGCAGAAATACCATAGTTTTCCAAAAATATCCCATTTTTGGCCCAAAACTAAGGCTATAGCGCGCAGGTTTGGACTTCTCTTTAGTGGCTTCGAATTTTCACCCAATTTCACATAAGGCAGTGTGACACGCGTCCGTCTTGGGTACACGATGCCACGGTAGAAACGCAGGTCTGTTTCCAACCTTCGTTTGATTTTACTTGATTTTTCGAAAAATAAGGGAAAAATCAATTTTGATTAATATTTTTCTAAAAATCACCAAAAATAGTAGAACCTTAGGGAGCTGTGCCCACTACTTGAGACGGCTCGTCACTAATCCAAATAGGGCTCTAACAGAAACAAACCGAGGTTACGTTCGCGGAAATACCATAGTTTTCCCGAAATATCCCATTTTGGCCCAAAACCAAGGCTATAGCACACGGGTTTCGATTTCTCTTTAGTAGCTTGAATTTTCTCCCAATTTCTTGTAGGGCTGTACGACCGCAGCGTCCGTCTTGGGTAAGCGATGCCACGGGGAAGAAGCAAGGGTGCATTTCGAGCCTTCGTTTGATTTTACTTGATTTTTTCAAAAATAAGGGAAAAATCAATTTTCTTAGTATTTTTATAAAAAATCACCAAAAATAGTAGAACCTTCAGGGGCTGTTCCCCACTACTTGAGATGGCTCGTGGCCGAATCTTAATGGGCTCTACGAGGGACAAAGCAGGGTTACGTTCACAGAAATACTATAGTTTTCCCAAAAATATCCCATTTTGGCCCAAAACTAAGGCTATAAGCGCACGGGTTTTTGACTTCTCTTTGGTGGCTTCGAATTTTCACCCAATTTCACATGAGGCCGTGTGACACAGCGTCCGTCTTGGGTACCACGATGCCACGGTAGAAGTAGGGATGGCAAAAAGCCGGCCACGATTTAGGCCCGATTAGCTCGGCCCTTATTTTTAGGGCTCGGGCGTAATTTAAGGGCTCGGGCTCGGGCTCGGGCTTATACATATCAAGCCCTTTAAATTCGGGCCAGGGCTCGGGCTTTATATAGCCCGGCCCTGTCCGGCCCGGCCCTAACTTAAAAAAAAAATAAACGTATGTCCATAAGTATTGGAGTAATTTTTTTTTCATGTTGGATTGTAAATTGTCATTTTTAAACTAAAGAACTTCTTGTTTAAATTGTGTAATCGAATTATGTGTTTTTATTTGTTTGTTAAACTAATGAAATCTTTAGTTGGATTATTGAATTAAATAGTATTTTTATTTGAATTAGATCTAATTTTTGTTTGTGCTTAATTATTTATATAATTTATGGTAAAGATGTTGATTAGAATAATTTTTATATTATGTTATTTTAATTTATTTGTTTGTTAAATTAATGAAATCTTTAGTTAGATTATTGAATTGAATTGTGTTTTTATTTGAATTAGATCTAATTTTTGTTTGTGTTTAATTATTTATATAATTTATGGTAAAGATGTTGATTAGAATAATTTTTATATTTATGTTATTTTAATAAGGTTTTAAAGTTTTTAAATATTAATATATTATAATATTTTAAATTGGAATTGTTTAAATATTAAAAAAAAAATTGATCGGGCCCGGATAAAGCCCTAGCCCGGCCCTAATTTTGAACATTCGGGCTTTTATAGGGCTCGGGCTTATGTTTGTAATGTCGGGCTCGGGCTCGGGCTTGGCCAAGCCCTGTCCCGGCCCGGCCCATTGCCATCCCTAGGTAGAAACGCAGGTGCATTTCCAACCTTCGTTTGATTTTTACTTGATTTTTTCGAAAAATAAGGGAAAAATCAATTTTATAAGTATTTTTTCTAAAAATCACCAAAAATAGTAGAACCTTCAGGGAGCTGTGCCCTACTACTTCAGATGTCTCAGTCACCGAATCAAATTGGGCTCTAATTTAGACAAACCGGTTTACGTTCACGGAAATACCTAGTTTTCCCAAAAGTATCCCATTTTGGCCCGAAACCAACCTATAGCACTACGGGTTTTGGACTTTTCTTCTAGTGGCTCTGAATTTTCACCCAATTTCTTGCAAGGCCATGCCAAATGCGTCCGTCTTGGGTACACGATACGGAGGAAGAAGCGGCGGGTCTATTCGAACCTTCGTTTCATTTTACTTGATTTTTTCAAAAATAAGGGAAAAATCAATTTTCTTAGTATTTTTCTAAAAATCACCAAAAATAGTAGAACCTTCAGGAGGCTGTGCCCACAACTTGAGACGGCTCGTCACGAATCATAATGGCCTCTAAAATAGACAAACCGAGGATACGTTCGCGGAAATGCCATAGTTTTCCCAAAAATATCCCATTGTTGGCCGAAGCATAAGGCTATAAGCGCACGGGTTTTGGACTTCTCTTTGGTGGCTTGAATTTTCACCCAATTTCTTACGGGGCCGTGCTACAGCGTCTGTCTTGGGTACATGATACTAAAGGAAGAGGCCGCAGTGCATTTCGAACCTTATTTGATTTTGCTTGATTTTTTCAAAAATAAGGGAAAAATCAATTTTCTTAGTTTTTCTAAAAATCACCAAAAATAGTAGAACATTAGGGGCTGTGCCCTGCTACTTGAGCGACACTTCACGAATCAAATTGGGCTCTACGAGAGACAAAGCGGAGTTACGTTTGTAGAAATATTCTAGTTTTCCCAAAACCCAATTTTTGCCTAACAATACGCTATAGCACCACGAGCTTTGGACATCTCTTTGGTGGCTTCGAATTTTCACCCAATTTCTTGCGGGGCCTTGCGACACGTGTCCGTCTGCGTACGCGATGCCACAAGAAGAGTCGCAGATGCATTTCGAACCTTCGTTTGATTTTTACTTGATTTTTTCAAAAGTTAGGGAAAAATCAATTTTATTAATATTTTTTCTAAAAATCACCTAAAAATAGTAGAACCTTGAGGGCTGTGCCCCACTACTTCAAGCGTCTCGTCAAAAATCAAATTGGGCTCTATGAGAGACAAAGCAGGAGTTACTTCGCGAAATACCATAGTTTTCCCAAAAATATCACATTTTTGCCCAAAACCAAGGCTATAGCACACGGGTTTTGGACTTCTCTTCAGTGGCTTCGAATTTTCCCCAATTTCATGCAAGGCCGATGCGACCAGCGTCCGTCTTGGGTACCGCGATGCCACGGGGAAGAAGCCGCAGGTGCATTTCGAACCTTCGTTTGATTTTACTTGAGTTTTTGAAAAATAATGGAAAAACCAATTTTCTTGGTATTTTTCTAAAGAATCACAAAAAATAGTAGAACCTTATGGGAGCTGTGCCCCACTACTTGAGACGACTCGTCACGAATCATATTGGGCTTTATGAGGAGACAAGCCGGGTTACGTTCGCGAAATACCATAGTTTTCCCAAAAATATCACATTTTGGCCCAAAACCAAGGCTATAAGCGCGCGGGTTTTGGACTTCTCTTTAGTGGCTTCGAATTTTCACCCAATTTCATGCAAGGCCGTGCGACGCAGCGTCCGTCTTGGGCACTACGATGCCACGAGGAAGAAGCATGGTTGCATTTGAACCTTCGTTTGATTTTTACTTTTTTTGAAAAATAATGGAAAAACCAATTTTCTTGGTATTTTTCTAAAGAATCACCAAAAATAGTAGAACCTTCGAGGAGCTGTGACCCACTACTTGAGACGACTACGTCACGAATCATATTGGGCTTTGATGAGACAAAGCCGGGTTACGTTCGTAGAAATAACATAGTTTTCCCAAAAATATCTCATTTTGTCCCAAAACCCAAGGCTATAGCGCCGCGGGTTTTGGACTTCTCTTCAGTGGCTTAGAATTTTCACCCAATTTCATGCAAGGCCGTGCGAAAGCGTCCGTCTTGGGTACCACGATGCCACGAGGGAAGATGCGCAGATGCTATTCACGAACCTTCGTTTGATTTTTACTTGATTTTTCGAAAAATAAGGGAAAAATCAATTTTCTTAGTATTTTTCTAAAAATCGCAAAAAATAGTAGAATATTAAGGAGCTGTGCCCTGCTACTTGAGACGACACTTACTGAATCAAATTGGGCTCTAACGAGAGAAAAAGCTTGAGTTACGTTCGTAAAAATACTCTAGTTTTCCCAAAAATATCCAATTTTGGCCGGAACAAGGCTATAGCACTGCAGACTTTGGACATCTCTTTGGTGGCTTCAAATTTTCACCCAATTTCTAGCGAGGCCGTGCGACACGTGCCGTCTTGCGTACTTCAAATGTCTACGTCACCAATCAAATTGGGCTCTTACATAGAACAAACCGGTTTACGTTCGCGAAATACCCAGTTTTCCCAAAAATATCCCATTTTGGCCAAAAACTAAGCTATAGCACTACGGGTTTTGGACTTCTCTTTAGTGGCTTATGAATTTTCACCCAATTTCTTGCAAGGCCATGCTAATGCACCCGTCTGCGTACACGATGTTAGAGGAAGAAGCACGAGTGCTGTTTCGAACCATCGTTTGATTTTTCCTTGATTTTTCAAAAATAAGGGAAAAATCAATTTTCTTAATATTTTTCTAAAAATCACCAAAAATAGTAGAACTTTCAGGAGCTGTGCCCTACTACTTGAGACGACTCGTCACAAATTAAATTGGCCTCTAACACGAGACAAAGCCGGATTACGTTCGCGAAATACCATAGTTTTCCCAAAAATATCTCATTTTTGCCCAAAACCAAGGCTATAGCTCACGGGTTTTGGACTTCTCGATAGTGGCTTCGAATTTTCACCCAATTTCTTGCGGGGTTTGTGCGACACGCGTCCGTCTTGCATACGCGATGCCACGAGGAAGAGCCGCAGGTGCATTTCGAAAGTTCATTATATTTTTACTTTATTTTTTCAAAAGTAAGGGAAAAATCAATTTTGTTGTTATTTTTCTAAAAATCACCAAAAATAGTAGAACCTTCAGGAACTATTCCCCATCTACTTTGAGCGGCTCGTCACGAATCAAATTGGGATCTATGAGAGACTAGCAAGGTTACGTTTGCGAAATACTCCGGTTTTCCCAAAAATAACCCATTTTAGCTCAAAACCCAAGGCTATAGCGCTGCGGGTTTTGGACTTCTCTTCAGTTGGCTATTTTCACCCAATTTCATGCAATCTTGAGTGCGACCAGCGTCCGTCTTGGGTACCCGATGCCACGACCGAAACGCAGGTGCATTTGAAACTTCGTTTGATTTTTACTTGATTTTTCAAAAATAAGGGAAAAATAATTTTCTTAGTATTTTTCTAAAAATCACCAAAAATAGTAGAACCTTCGAGGCATGCTGCGCTACTTGAGACGTCTACGTCACGAATCAAATTGGGCTCTAACGAGAGACAAACCGAGGTTACGTTCAGTAGAAATACCATAGTTTTCCAAAAATATCAAATTTTTGGCCCAAGCTAAGGCATAGCACACGGGTTTTGGACTTCTCTTTAGTTGGCTTCGAATTTTCATCCAATTTCATGCAAGGCCATGCGACCAGCGTCTGTCTTGGGTACCGCGATGACCACGGGGAAGAAGCACGAGTGCATTTCGAACCTTCGTTTGATTTTTATTCGATTTTTCCAAAAATAAGGGAAAAATCAATTTTCTTACTATTTTTCAAAAAATCACCAAAAAATAGTATAACCATCAGGGAGCTGTGCCCACTACTTGAGACGACTCATCACTAATCCAAATAGGGTTCTAACAGAGGCAAACAGGGTTACGTTCGCAGAAATACCATATTTTTCTAAAAAATATCCCATTTTTGACCTAAAACCAAGTTATAGCACACGGGTTTTGGACTTCTCTTGAGTGGCTTCAAATTTTCACCCAATTTCTTGCAAGGCCATGCCAAGCAGCGTCCATATTGGGTACCGCGATGCGGAGGAAGAAGCACGGGTCTTAGACAAACTTTCGTTTGATTTTTACTTTATTTTTTCAAAAAAAGGGAAAAATCCATTTTCTACGTATTTTTCTAAAAACCAAAAAAATAGTAGAACATTACGGAATTGTGCCTCACTACTTGAGACGGCTCGTCATGAATCCAAATATAGCTCGGCGAAGACAAGCCGGGTTACGTTAGCAGAAATACCCTAGTTTTCCCAAAAATATCTCATTTTGGCCCGAAACCTAAGCTATAGCGCTGCGGGTTTTGGACTTCTCTTCAGTTGGCTTCGAATTTTCACCCAAGTTCTTGCAAGGACATGAAAAGCGTGTTACGTCTTGGGTACCGCGATACCGGATGAAGTAGCGCAGGTGCATTTCGAACCTTCGTTTGATTTTTAATTGATTTTTTCAAAAAAAAGGAAAAATCAATTTTCTTGATATTTTTCTAAAAATCACCAATAAATAGTAGAACCTTAGGGAGCTGTGCCCCACTACTTTGAGGCGGCTCGTCACGAATCAAATTAGGATCTAGCGAGACAAACCGAGGTTACGTTTGCGAAATACTCCAGTTTTCCAAAAATATCCCATTGTTGGCCCAAAACCCACGGCTATAAGCGCACGGGTTTTGGACTTCTCTTCAGTGGCTTTCGCATTTTCACCCAATTTCATGCAATGCCATGCGACGCAGCGTCCGTCTTGGGTGCACGATGCCACGAGCGAAGACGCAGGTGCTATTTGAACCTTCGTTTTTTTACTTGATTTTTTCAAAAATAAGGGAAAAATCAATTTTCTTGGTATTTTTCTAAAAATCACCAAAAATAGTAGAACCTTCTAGGAAGCTGTGCGCTTTACTTGAGGCGTCTACGTCACCGAATCAAATTGGGCTCTAGCGGAGACAAACCGAGGTTACGTTCGCGGAAATACCATAGTTTTCCAAAAATATCAAATTTTTGGCCCCAAGCTAAGGCTATAGCACTACGGGTTTTGGACTTCTCTTTAAGTGGCTTCGAATTTTCATCCAATTTCATGCAAGGCCATGTTACGCAGCGTCTGTCTTGGGTACGCGATGACCACGAGGAAGAAGCACGAGTGCTATTTCGAACCTTCGTTTGATTTTTATTTGATTTTTCCAAAAATAAGGGAAAAATCAATTTTCTTCAAATTTTTTAAAAAACACCAAAAATAGTAGAACCTTACAGGAGCTGTGCCCACTACTTGAACGACACATCACGAGATCAAATTGGGCTCTAGCGAGACAACCTAGAGTTACGTTCGCGAAATACTCTAGTTTTCCCAAAAATATCCCATTTTTGCCCAAAACCCAAGGCTATAGCACTACGCATTTTGTACTTCTCTTGAGTGGCTTCAAAATTTTCACCCAATTTCTTGCAAGGCCATGCGAACAGCGTCCGTCTTGGGTACACGATGCCGGAGGAAGAAGCACGAGTGCATTTGAACCTTCGTTTGATTTTTACTTGATTTTTCAAAAATAAGGGAAAAATCAATTTTCTTGAAGTTTTCTAAAAATCACCAAAAATAGTAGAACCTTACGGGAGCTGTGCCTTGCTACTTGAGACTGACACATCACGAATCAAATTGGGCTATACGAGAGACAAACCGGGTTACGTTCTCGAAATACCATAGTTTTCCAAAAATATCAAATTTTGGCCCGAAACCAAGGCTATAGCACACGGGTTTTGGACTTCTCTTCAGTGGCTTCGAATTTTCATCCAATTTCATGCAAGGCTATGTGACGCAGCGTCTTTCTTGGGTACACGATGACACGGGGAAGAAGCGCGAGTGCATTTCGAACCTTCGTTTGATTTTTATTTGATTTTTCCAAAAATAAGGGAAAAATCAATTTTCTTACTATTTTTCTAAAAATCACAAAAAATAGTAGAACCTTCAGGAACTATGCCTCACTACTTGAGACTGACTCGTCACTAATCCAAATAGGGTTCTATGAGGCAAAGCGAGGGTTACGTTCGCGAAATACCGTATTTTTCTAAAAATATCCCATTTTGGCCCAAACCCAAGTTATAGCACACGGGTTTTGGACTTCTCTTCAGTGGCTTACGAATTTTCACCCAATTTCTTGCAAGGCCATGCCAAGCGTGTCCATCTTGGGTACACGATGCGGATAAAGAAGCACGGATGCTGTTTTGAACCTTCGTTTGATTTTTACTTGATTTTTTCAAAAATAAGGGAAAAATCAATTTTCTTAAATTTTTCTAAAAATCACCAAAAATAGTAGAACCATCAGGGAGCTGTGCCCACTACTTGAGACTGACACATCACGAATCAAATTGGGCTCTAGCGAGAGACAACCTAGGATTACGTTCGCAGAAATACTCTAGTTTTCCCAAAAATATCCCATTTTTGCCCAAAACCCAAGGCTATAGCACTGCGCGTTTTGTACTTCTCTTGAGTGGCTTCAAAATTTTCACCCAATTTCTTGCAAGGCCATGCGAAGCAGCGTCCGTCTTGGGTACATAATGCCGGAGGAAGAAGCACGGGTGCATTTGAACCTTCGTTTGATTTTACTTGATTTTTCAAAAATAAGGGAAAATCAATTTTCTTGGAAGTTTTTCTAAAAATCACCAAAAATAGTAGAACCTTACAGGAGCTGTGCCCTACTACTTGAGACGACACATCACGAATCAAATTGGGCTCTAGCGAGAGACAAACCGAGGTTACGTTCGCGGAAATACCATAGTTTTCCAAAAATATCAAATTTTTGGCCCAAACCAAGAGCTATAGCACACGGGTTTTGGACTTCTCTTTAGTGGCTTCGAATTTTCATCCAATTTCATGCAAGGCCATGTTACACGCGTCTGTCTTGGGTACCACG
Source organism: Murraya koenigii (assembly GCA_025617385.1). Classification (NCBI taxonomy): domain Eukaryota; kingdom Viridiplantae; phylum Streptophyta; class Magnoliopsida; order Sapindales; family Rutaceae; genus Murraya; species Murraya koenigii. Next base: position 37,381,414 of record CM046815.1, read on the forward strand.
ATGACACGGGGAAGAAGCAGGTGCATGTTCGAACCTTCGTTTGATTTTTATTTGATTTTTCCAAAAATAAGGGAAAAATCAATTTTCTTCAAATTTTTCTAAAAATCACCAAAAAATAGTAGAACCTTCAGGAGCTGTGCCCACTACTTGAGACGACACATCACGAATCAAATTGGGCTCTAGCGAGACAACCTAGAGTTACGTTCGCGAAATACTCTAGTTTTCCCAAAAATATCCCATTTTTGCCCAAAACCCAAGGCTATAGCACACGCGTTTTGTACTTCTCTTGAGTGGCTTCAAAATTTTCACCCAATTTCTTGCAAGGCCATGCGAAGCAGCGTCCGTCTTGGGTACACGATGCCGGAGGAAGAAGCACGGTGCATTTCGAACCTTCGTTTGATTTTTACTTGATTTTTTCAAAAATAAGGGAAAAATCAATTTTCTTGAAGTTTTTCTAAAAATCACCAAAAAATAGTAGAACCTTACAGGAGCTGTGCCCACTACTTGAACTGACACATCACGAATCAAATTGGGCTATAGCAGAGACAAACCGAGGTTACGTTCTCGGAAATACCATAGTTTTCCAAAAATATCAAATTTTTGGCCCAAAACCAAGGCTATAGCACTACGGGTTTTGGACTTCTCTTCAGTGGCTTCGAATTTTCATCCAATTTCATGCAAGGCTATGTGACGCAGCGTCTGTCTTGGGTACGCGATGACACGGGGAAGAAGCGCAGATCTGTTCGAACCTTCGTTTGATTTTTATTTGATTTTTTCAAAAATAAGGGAAAAATCAATTTTCTTGCTATTTTTCTAAAAATCACAAAAAATAGTAGAACCTTCAGGAACTATGCCCCACTTACTTGAGACGGCTCGTCACTAATCCAAATAGGGTTCTAGCGAGGCAAAGCGAGGTTACGTTCGCGAAATACTCGTAGTTTTCTAAAAATATCCCATTTTGGCCCAAAACCCAAGTTATAGCACACGGGTTTTGGACTTCTCTTCAGTGGCTTCGAATTTTCACCCAATTTCTTGCAAGGCCATGCCAAGCGTGTCCATCTTGGGTACACGATGCGGATGAAGAAGCACGGGTGCATTTTGAACCTTCGTTTGATTTTTACTTGATTTTTTCAAAAATAAGGGAAAAATCAATTTTCTTGAATTTTTCTAAAAATCACCAAAAATAGTAGAACCATCAGGGAGCTGTGCCTTGCTACTTGAGACTGACACATCACGAATCAAATTGGGCTCTAGCAGAGACAACCTAGGATTACGTTCAGCAGAAATACTCTAGTTTTCCCAAAAATATCCCATTTTTGCCCAAAACCCAAGGCTATAGCACTGCGCGTTTTGTACTTCTCTTGAGTGGCTTCAAAATTTTCACCCAATTTCTTGCAAGGCCATGCGAAGCAGCGTCCGTCTTGGGTACATAATGCCGGAGGAAGAAGCACGGATGCATTTGAACCTTCGTTTGATTTTTACTTGATTTTTTCAAAAATAAGGGAAAAATCAATTTTCTTGGAAGTTTTTCTAAAAATCACCAAAAATAGTAGAACCTTAAGGAGCTGTGCCCTGCTACTTGAGACGACACATCACGAATCAAATTGGGCTCTATGAGAGACAAACCGAGTTACGTTCGCGGAAATACCATAGTTTTCCAAAAATATCAAATTTTTGGCCCAAACTAAGGCTATAGCACACGGGTTTTGGACTTCTCTTTAATTGGCTTCGAATTTTCATCCAATTTCATGCAAGGCCATGTTACCAGCGTCTGTCTTGGGTACACGATGACACGAGGAAGAAGCACGAGTGCATTTCGAACCTTCGTTTGATTTTTATTTGATTTTTCCAAAAATAAGGGAAAAATCAATTTTCTTCAAATTTTTTAAAAAACACCAAAAATAGTAGAACCTTCAGGAGCTATGCCCTACTACTTGAGACTGACACATCACGAATCAAATTGGGCTCTAGCAGAGACAACCTAGGTTACGTTCGCGAAATACTCTAGTTTTCCCAAAAATATCCCATTTTTGCCCAAAACCAAGGCTATAGCACTACGCATTTTGTACTTCTCTTCGGTGGCTTCAAAATTTTCACCCAATTTCTTGCAAGGCCATGCGAGCAGCGTCCGTCTTGGGTACACGATGCGGAGGAAGAAGCACGAGTGCATTTCGAACCTTCGTTTGATTTTTACTTGATTTTTCAAAAATAAGGGAAAAATCAATTTTCTTGAAGTTTTTCTAAAAATCACCAAAAATAGTAGAACATTCAGGGAGCTGTGCCCTACTACTTGAACTGACACATCACGAATCAAATTGGGCTATAGCGAGAGACAAACCGAGTTACGTTCTCGGAAATACCATAGTTTTCCAAAAATATCAAATTTTTGGCCCAAAACCAAGGCTATAGCACCACGGGTTTTGGACTTCTCTTCAGTTGGCTTCGAATTTTCATCCAATTTCATGCAAGGCTATGTGACGCAGCGTCTTTCTTGGGTACACGATGACACGGGGAAGAAGCCGCAGTCATGTTCGAACCTTCGTTTGATTTTTATTTGATTTTTCCAAAAATAAGGGAAAAATCAATTTTCTTACTATTTTTTCTAAAAATCACAAAAATAGTAGAACCTTAAGGAACTATGCCCTACTACTTGAGACGACTCGTCACTAATCCAAATAGGGTTCTATGAGAGGCAAGCGAGGGTTACGTTCGCGAAATACTCGTATTTTTCTAAAAATATCCCATTTTGGCCCAAAACCCAAGTTATAGCACACGGGTTTTGGACTTCTCTTCAGTGGCTTCGAATTTTCACCCAATTTCTTGCAAGGCCATGCCAAGCGTGTCCATCTTGGGTACACGATGCCGGATAAAGAACGCAGATGCATTTTGAACCTTCGTTTGATTTTTACTTGATTTTTCAAAAATAAGGGAAAAATCAATTTTCTTAAATTTTTCTAAAAATCACCAAAAATAGTAGAACCATCAGGGAGCTGTGCCCACTACTTGAACTGACACATCACGAATCAAATTGGGCTCTACGAGAGACAACCTAGGTTACGTTCAGCGAAATACTCTAGTTTTCCCAAAAATATCCCATTTTTGCCCAAAACCCAAGGCTATAGCACGCAGCGTTTTGTACTTCTCTTGAGTGGCTTCAAAATTTTCACCCAATTTCTTGCAAGGCCATGCGAAGCAGCGTCCGTCTTGGGTACATAATGCCGGAGGAAGAAGCACGAGTGCATTTCGAACCTTCGTTTGATTTTTACTTGATTTTTTCAAAAAAAGGGGAAAATCAATTTTCTTGGAAGTTTTCTAAAAATCACCAAAAATAGTAGAACCTTACAGGAGCTGTGCCTCACTACTTGAGACTGACACATCACGAATCGAATTGGGCTACTACGAGAGACAAACCGAGTTACGTTCTCGGAAATACCATAGTTTTCCAAAAATATCAAATTTTGGCCCAAAACCAAGGCTATAGCACTACGGGTTTTGGACTTCTCTTCAATTGGCTTCAATTTTCATCCAATTTCATGCAAGGCTATGTGACACGCGTCTGTCTTGGGTACCACGATGACACGGGGAAGAAGCACGAGTGCATTTGAACCTTCGTTTGATTTTTATTTGATTTTTCCAAAAATAAGGGAAAAATCATTTTTCTTACTATTTTTTTCTAAAAATCAAAAAAATAGTAGAACATTCAGGAGCTGTGCCTTACTACTTGAGACGGCTCGTCATGAATCCAAATAGGGCTCTACGAGAGACAAAGCCGAGGTTACGTTAGCGGAAATACCCTAGTTTTCCCAAAAATATCTCATTTTGGCCCAAAACCAAGCTAGGGCACCACGGGTTTTGGACTTCTCTTCAGTGGCTTCAATTTTCACCCAATTTCTTGCAAGGCCATGCCAAGCAGCGTCCGTATTGGGTACACGATGCGGAGGAAGAAGCACGGGTCTTAGACAAACTTTCGTTTGCTTTTTACTTGATTTTTTCAAAAATAAGGGAAAAATCAATTTTCTCGTATTTTTCTAAAAATAAAAAAATAGTAGAACATTCAGGAGCTGTGCCCACTTACTTGAGACGGCTCGTCATGAATCAAATAGGGCTCCAGCGAGAGACAAGCCAGGGTTACGTTAGCGGAAATACCCTAGTTTTTCCAAAAATATCCCATTTTGGCCCAAAACCTAAGCTATAGCACTACGGGTTTTAGACTTCTCTTTGGTGGCTTCGAATTTTCGCCCAATTTCATGCAAGGACATGCCAAGCAGCGTCCGTCTTGGGTACAAGATGCCGGATGAGTAGCACGAATCTGTTTGAACCTTCGTTTGATTTTTAATTCATTTTTCAAAAATAAGGGAAAAATCAATTTTCTTGGAATTTTCTCTAAAAAATAACCAAAAATAGTAGTACCTTACAGGAACTATGCCCACTACATCGAGACGACACATCACGAATCAAATTGGGCTCTAACGGAGACAACCTACGTTACGTTCGCGAAATACTCTAGTTTTCCCAAAAATATCCCATTTTTGCCCAAAACCCAAGGCTATAACTGCAGCGTTTTGGACTTCTCTTGATTGGCTGCCAAATTTTCACCCAATTTCTTGCAGAGGCCATGCCAAGCAGCGTCCGTATTGGGTACACGATGCGGAGGAAGAAGCACGGGTCTTAGACAAACTTTCGTTTGATTTTTACTTGATTTTTTCAAAAATAAGGGAAAAATCAATTTTCTCGTATTTTTCTAAAAATCAAAAAAATAGTAGAACATTCAGGGAGCTGTGCCCACTACTTGAGACTGACTCGTCATGAATCCAAATAGGGCTCTAGCGAGACAAGCAGGTGTTACGTTAGCGGAAATACCCTAGTTTTCCCAAAAATATCCCATTTTGGCACAAAACCTAAGCTATAGCACCACGGGTTTTGGACTTCTCTTTAGTGGCTTCGAATTTTCGCCCAATTTCATGCAAGGACATGCCAAGCAGCGTCCGTCATGGGTACAAGATGCCATATGAAGTAGCACGAATCTGTTTGAACCTTCGTTTGATTTTTAATTCATTTTTTCAAAAATAAGGGAAAAATCAATTTTCTTGGAATTTTCTCTAAAAATCACCAAAAATAGTAGTACCTTACGGGAACTATGCCCACTACTTGAGACTGACACATCACGAATCAAATTGGGCTCTACGGAGACAACCTACGTTACGTTCGCGAAATACTCTAGTTTTCCCAAAAATATCCCATTTTTGCCCAAAACCCAAGGCTATAACAGCAGCGTTTTGGACTTCTCTTGATTGGCTTCAAATTTTCACCCAATTTCTTGCAAGGCCATGCCAAACACGTCCGTATTGGGTACACGATGCGGAGGAAGAAGCACGGGTCTTAGACAAACTTTCGTTTGATTTTTACTTGATTTTTTCAAAAATAAGGGAAAAATCAATTTTCTACGTATTTTTCTAAAAATAAAAAAAATAGTAGAACATTCAGGGAGCTGTGCCTCACTACTTGAGACGGCTCGTCATGAATCCAAATAGGGCTACAGCGAGAGACAAGCCAGGGTTACGTTAGCGAAATACCCTAGTTTTCCCAAAAATATCCCATTTTTGCCCAAAACCAAGGCTATAGCACCAGCGTTTTGTACTTCTCTTGAGTGGCTTCTAAATTTTCAACCAATTTCTTGCAAGGCCATTCCAAATGCGTCAGTCTTGGGTACCACGATGCGGAGGAAGAAGCACGGGTCTGTTTCGAACTTTCGTTTGATTTTTACTTGATTTTTTCATAAAATAAGGGAAAAATCAATTTTCTCGATATTTTTCTAAAAATCAAAAAAATAGTAGAACATTAGGGAGCTGTGCCCCACTACTTGAGATGGCTCGTCATGAATCAAATAGGGCTCTAGCGAGACAAAGCAGGTATTACGTTAGCAGAAATACCCTATTTTTCCCAAAAATATCCCATTTTGGCCCAAAACCTAAGCTATAGCACTACGGGTTTTGGACTTCTCTTTAGTTGGCTTCGAATTTTCGCCCAATTTCATGCAAGGACATGCCAAGCAGCGTCCGTACTGGGTACAAGATGCCAGATGAAGTAGCACGAATCTGTTTTGAACCTTCGTTTGATTTTTAATTCATTTTTTCCAAAAAATAAGGGAAAAATCAATTTTCTTGGAATTTTCTCTAAAAAATCACCAAAAAATAGTAGTACCTTACAGGAACTATGCCCCACTACATCGAACTGACACATCACGAAACAAATTGGGCTCTACGAGAGACAACCTACGTTACGTTCGCGAAATACTCTAGTTTTCCCAAAAATATCCCATTTTTGCCCAAAACCCAAGGCTATAACACCGCGTTTTGGACTTCTCTTTGGTGGCTTCAAATTTTCACCCAATTTCTTGCAAGGCCATGCCAAAATCGTCCAGTATTGGGTACACGATGCCGGAGGAAGAAGCACGGGTCTTAGACAAACTTTCATTTGATTTTTACTTGATTTTTTCAAAAATAAGGGAAAAATCAATTTTCTCATATTTTTCTAAACAATAAAAAAAATAGTAGAACATTAGGAGGCTGTGCCCACTACTTGAGACGGCTCGTCATGAATCCAAATAGGGCTCAGCGGAGACAAAGCCAGGGTTACGTTAGCGAAATACCCTAGTTTTCCCAAAAATATCCCATTTTTGCCCAAAACCCAAGGCTATAGCACAAGCGTTTTGTACTTCTCTTGAGTGGCTTCTAAATTTTCAACCAATTTCTTGCAAGGCCATTCCAAGCAGCGTCCGTCTTGGGTACCACGATGCGGAGGAAGAAGCGCAGGTGCATTTCGAACTTTCGTTTGATTTTTACTTGATTTTTTCAAAAATAAGGGAAAAATCAATTTTCTCGTATTTTTCTAAAAATCAAAAAAAATAGTAGAACATTCAGGGAGCTGTGCCTACTACTTGAGACGGCTCGTCATGAATCAAATAGGGCTCAGCGAGAGACAAGCCGGGTTACGTTAGCGGAAATACCCTAGTTTTCCCAAAAATATCCATTTTTGCCCAAAACCAAGGCTATAGCACCAGCGTTTTGTACTTCTCTTGAGTGGCTTCGAATTTTCGCCCAATTTCTTGCAAGGCCATTCCAAGCAGCGTCCGTCTTGGGTACCACGATGCGGAGGAAGAAGCACGGGTCTTAGACAAACTTTCGTTTGCTTTTTACTTGATTTTTTCCAAAAAATAAGGAAAAAATCAATTTTCTACGTATTTTTTCTAAAAAATAAAAAAATAGTAGAATATTTCGGGAACTGTGCCTCTATGCTTGAGACGGCTCGTCATGAATCCAAATAGGGCTCAGCGAGAGACAAGCCAGGGTTACGTTAGCAGAAATACCCTAGTTTTCCCAAAAATATCCTATTTTTGGCCAAAAACCTAAGCTATAGCACACAGGTTTTGGACTTCTCTTTGGTGGCTTCTGAATTTTCACCCAATTTCTTGCAAGGCCATGCCAAGCAGCGTCCGTATTGGGTACAAGATGCGGAGGAAGAAGCACGGGTCTTAGACAAACTTTCGTTTGATTTTTACTTGATTTTTTCAAAAATAAGGGAAAAATCAATTTTCTCGATATTTTTCTAAAAATAAAAAAAAAGTAGAACATTAGGAGCTGTGCCTACTTACTTGAGACGGCTCGTCATGAATCCAAATAGGGCTCACAGCGGAGACAAAGCCGGGTTACGTTAGCGGAAATACCCTAGTTTTCCCAAAAATATCCCATTTTTGCCAAAACCCAAGGCTATAGCACAGGCGTTTTGTACTTCTCTTGAGTGGCTTCGAATTTTCGCCCAATTTCTTGCAAGGCCATTCCAAGCAGCGTCCGTCTTGGGTACACGATGCGGATGGAAGAAGCACGGGTCTTAGACAAACTTTCGTTTGCTTTTTACTTGATTTTTCAAAAATAAGGAAAAATCAATTTTCTCGTATTTTTCTAAAAATAAAAAAATAGTAGAATATTTAGGAATTGTGCCTTGCTTGAGACTGACTCGTCATGAATCCAAATAGGGCTCTAGCGAGAGACAAGCCGGGTTACGTTAGCAGAAATACCCTAGTTTTCCCAAAAATATCCATTTTGGCCAAAAACCTAAGCTATAGCACACGGGTTTTGGACTTCTCTTTAGTGGCTTCGAATTTTCACCCAATTTCTTGCAAGGCCATGCCAAGCAGCGTCCAGTATTGGGTACACGATGCGGAGGAAGAAGCACGGGTCTTAGACAAACTTTCGTTTGATTTTTACTTGATTTTTTCAAAAATAAGGGAAAAATCAATTTTCTCGATATTTTTCTAAAAATCAAAAAAAAAGTAGAACATTAGGGGCTGTGCCCTACTACTTGAGACTGACTCGTCATGAATCCAAATAGGGCTCAGCAGAGACAAAGCCGGGTTACGTTAGCAGAAATACCCTAGTTTTCCCAAAAATATCTCATTTTTGGCCCAAAACTAAGCTAGGGCACTACGGGTTTTGGACTTCTCTTTAGTGGCTTCAAATTTTCACCCAATTTCTTGCAAGGCCATGCCAAACACGTCCAGTATTGGGTACCACGATGCGGAGGAAGAAGCACGGGTCTTAGACAAACTTTCGTTTGCTTTTTACTTGATTTTTTCAAAAATAAGGGAAAAATCAATTTTCTACGTATTTTTCTAAAAATAAAAAAAAGTAGAACATTAGGGAGCTGTGCCTCACTACTTGAGACGGCTCGTCATGAATCCAAATAGGGCTCAGCGAGAGACAAAGCAGGGTTACGTTAGCAGAAATACCCTAGTTTTCCCAAAAATATCCCATTTTGGCCCAAAACCTAAGCTATAGCACCACGGGTTTTAGACTTCTCTTTGGTGGCTTCGAATTTTCGCCCAATTTCATGCAAGGACATGCCAAGCAGCGTCCGTCTTGGGTACTGAGATGCCGGATGAAGTAGCACGAATCTGTTTGAACCTTCGTTTGATTTTTAATTCATTTTTTCAAAAATTAAGGGAAAAATCAATTTTCTTGGAATTTTCTCTAAAAATCACCAAAAAATAGTAGTACCTTCAGGAACTATGCCTCACTACATCAGAATGACACATCACGAATCAAATTGGGCTCTACGAGAGACAACCTACGTTACGTTCGCGAAATACTCTAGTTTTCCCAAAAATATCCCATTTTTTGCCCAAAACCCAAGGCTATAGCACACGCGTTTTGGACTTCTCTTTGGTGGCTTAGAATTTTCACCCAATTTCTTGCAAGGCCATGCCAAGCAGCGTCCAGTATTGGGTACCACGATGCGGAGGAAGAAGCACGGGTCATTTGAACACTTCGTTTGATTTTATTTGATTTTTCCAAAAATAAGGGAAAAATCATTTTTCTTGCTATTTTTTCTAAAAATCACCAAAAATAGTAGAACCTTAGGGAACTATGCCTCACTACTTGAGACGGCTCGTCACTAATCCAAATAGGGTTCTAACGAGGCAAGCAGGGTTACGTTCGCGAAATACCCAATTTCTTGCAAGGCCATGCCAAACATGTCCGTCTTGGGTACACGATGCGGATGAAGAAGCGCAGTGCATTTCGAACTTTCGTTTGATTTTTACTTGATTTTTTATAAAATAAGGGAAAAATCAATTTTCTACATATTTTTCTAAAAATCAAAAAAAATAGTAGAACATTCAGGAGCTGTGCCTCACTACTTGAGACTGACTCGTCATGAATCCAAATAGGGCTCCAGCGAGAGACAAGCAGGATTACGTTAGCGGAAATACCCTAGTTTTCCCAAAAATATCCCATTTTGGCCCAAAACTAAGCTATAGCACTACGGGTTTTGGACTTCTCTTCAGTGGCTTCGAATTTTCGCCCAATTTTATGCAAGGACATGCCAAACACGTCCGTCTGAGGTACAAGATGCCGGATGAAGTAGCACGAATCTGTTTGAACTATCGTTTGATTTTTAATTCATTTTTTCAAAAATAAGGGAAAAATCAATTTTCTTGGAATTTTCTCTAAAAATCACCAAAAATAGTAGAACCTTCAGGAACTATGCCCTACTACTTGAGACTGACACATCACGAATCAAATTGGGCTCTATGAGAGACAACCTACGTTACGTTCGCGAAATACTCTAGTTTTCCCAAAAATATCCCATTTTTGCCCAAAACCCAAGGCTATAGCACCTTGTTTTGGACTTCTCTTGATTGGCTTCAAATTTTCACCCAATTTCTTGCAAGGCCATGCCAAGCAGCGTCCAGTATTGGGTACCACGATGCGGAGGAAGAAGCACGGGTGCTGAGACAAACTTTCGTTTGATTTTTACTTGATTTTTTCAAAAATAAGGGAAAAATCAATTTTCTCAATATTTTTCTAAAAAATAAAAAAATAGTATAACATTCAGGAGCTGTGCCCTACTACTTGAGACGACTCGTCATGAATCCAAATAGGGCTCACAGCGGAGACAAGCCAGGGTTACGTTAGCGAAATACCCTAGTTTTCCCAAAAATATCCCATTTTTGCCCAAAACCAAGGCTATAGCACTGCAGCGTTTTGTACTTCTCTTGAGTGGCTTCTAAATTTTCAACCAATTTCTTGCAAGGCCATTCCAAGCAGCGTCCGTCTTGGGTACACGATGCGGAGGAAGAAACGCAGGTGCTGTTTCCAACTTTCGTTTGATTTTTACTTGATTTTTTCATAAAATAAGGGAAAAATCAATTTTCTCGATATTTTTCTAAAAATCAAAAAAATAGTAGAACATTCAGGAGCTGTGCCCACTACTTGAGATGGCTCGTCATGAATCAAATAGGGCTCTAGCGAGACAAAGCAGGTATTACGTTAGCGAAATACCCTAGTTTTCCCAAAAATATCCCATTTTGGCTCAAAACCTAAGCTATAGCACTACGAGTTTTGGACTTCTCTTTAAGTGGCTTCGAATTTTCGCCCAATTTCATGCAAGGACATGCCAAGCAGCGTCCGTCTTGGGTACTAGATGCGGATGAAGTAGCACGAATCTGTTTTGAACTTTCGTTTGATTTTTAATTCATTTTTTCAAAAATAAGGGAAAAATCAATTTTCTTGGAATTTTCTCTAAAAATCACCAAAAATAGTAGTACCTTACGGGAACTATGCCCACTACATCGAGACTGACACATCACGAATCAAATTGGGCTCTAGCAGAGACAACCTACGTTACGTTCGCGAAATACTCTAGTTTTCCCAAAAATATCCCATTTTTGCCCAAAACCAAGGCTATAGCACACGGGTTTTGGACTTCTCTTTAGTGGCTTCGAATTTTCACCCAATTTCTTGCAAGGCCATGCCAAACGCGTCCAGTATTGGGTACCACGATGCGGAGGAAGAAGCACGGGTCTTAGACAAACTTTCGTTTGATTTTTACTTGATTTTTTCAAAAATAAGGGAAAAATCAATTTTCTCGATATTTTTCTAAAAATCAAAAAAATAGTAGAACATTAAGGAGCTGTGCCCACTACTTGAGACGGCTCGTCATGAATCCAAATAGGGCTCACGGCGAGACAAAGCCGGGTTACGTTAGCGAAATACCCTAGTTTTCCCAAAAATATCCCATTTTTGCCCAAAACCAAGGCTATAGCACAGCGTTTTGTACTTCTCTTTGAGTGGCTTCTGAATTTTCAACCAATTTCTTGCAAGGCCATTCCAAGCAGCGTCCGTCTTGGGTACCACGATGCCGGAGGAAGAAGCACGGGTCTTGTTTCGAACTTTCGTTTGATTTTTACTTGATTTTTTCAAAAATAAGGGAAAAATCAATTTTCTCATATTTTTCTAAAAATCAAAAAAATAGTAGAACATTCAGGAGCTGTGCCCACTACTTGAGACTGACTCGTCATGAATCAAATAGGGCTCTAGCAGAGACAAGCCAGGGTTACGTTAGCGAGAAATACCCTAGTTTTCCCAAAAATATCCCATTTTTGCCCAAAACCAAGGCTATAGCACTAGCGTTTTGTACTTCTCTTGAGTGGCTTCTAAATTTTCAACCAATTTCTTGCAAGGCCATTCCAAGCAGCGTCCGTCTTGGGTACACGATGCGGAGGAAGAACGCGGGTCTTGTTCGAACTTTCGTTTGATTTTTACTTGATTTTTTCAAAAATAAGGGAAAAATCAATTTTCTCGATATTTTTCTAAAAATCAAAAAAATAGTAGAACATTAGGGAGCTGTGCCCACTACTTTGAGCGGCTCGTCATGAATCCAAATAGGGCTCAGCAGAGACAAGCGAGGTTACGTTAGCGAAATACCCTAGTTTTCCCAAAAATATCCCATTTTTGCCCAAAACCAAGGCTATAGCACCAGCGTTTTGTACTTCTCTTTGGTGGCTTCGAATTTTCGCCCAATTTCTTGCAGAGGCCATTCCAAGCAGCGTCCGTCTTGGGTACACGATGCGGAGGAAGAAGCACGGGTCTTAGACAAACTTTCGTTTGCTTTTACTTGATTTTTTCAAAAATAAGGGAAAAATCAATTTTCTCGTATTTTTCTAAAAAATAAAAAAATAGTAGAATATTTCAGGGAATTGTGCCTACTGCTTGAGACGACTCGTCATGAATCAAATAGGGCTCAGCGAGAGACAAGCCAGGGTTACGTTCAGCGAAATACCCTAGTTTTCCCAAAAATATCCCATTTTGGCCCAAAACCTAAGCTATAGCACACGGGTTTTGGACTTCTCTTCAGTGGCTTCGAATTTTCACCCAATTTCTTGCAAGGCCATGCCAAGCAGCGTCCGTATTGGGTACACGATGCGGAGGAAGAAGCACGGGTCTTAGACAAACTTTCGTTTGATTTTTACTTGATTTTTTCAAAAATAAGGGAAAAATCAATTTTCTCGTATTTTTCTAAAAATCAAAAAAATAGTAGAACATTCAGGAGCTGTGCCTACTACTTGAGACGACTCGTCATGAATCCAAATAGGGCTCTAGCGAGAGACAAAGCCAGGGTTACGTTAGCGAAATACCCTAGTTTTCCCAAAAATATCCCATTTTGGCCCAAAACCAAGCTATAGCTACGGGTTTTGGACTTCTCTTCAGTGGCTTCGAATTTTCACCCAATTTCTTGCAAGGCCATGCCAAGCAGCGTCCGTATTGGGTACACGATGCGGAGGAAGAAGCACGGGTCTTAGACAAACTTTCGTTTGCTTTTTACTTGATTTTTTCAAAAATAAGGGAAAAATCAATTTTCTACGTATTTTTCTAAAAATAAAAAAATAGTAGAATATTTAGGAATTGTGCCCTTACTTGCAGACTGACTCGTCATGAATCCAAATAGGGCTCAGCGAGAGACAAAGCAGGGTTACGTTAGCGAAATACCCTAGTTTTCCCAAAAATATCCCATTTTGGCCCAAAACCTAAGCTATAGCACTACGGGTTTGGACTTCTCTTTGGTGGCTTCGAATTTTCGCCCAATTTCATGCAAGGACATGCCAAGCAGCGTCCGTCTTGGATACAAGATGCCGGATGAAGTAGCATGAATCTGTTTGAACCTTCGTTTGATTTTTAATTCATTTTTTCAAAAATAAGGGAAAAATCAATTTTCTTGGAATTTTCTCTAAAAATCACAAAAAATAGTAGTACCTTCAGGAACTATGCTCCACTACTTGAGACGACACATCACGAATCAAATTGGGCTCTACGAGAGACAACCTACGTTACGTTCGCGAAATACTCTAGTTTTCCCAAAAATATCCCATTTTTGCCCAAAACCCAAGGCTATAGCACCAGCGTTTTGGACTTCTCTTTGGTGGCTTCAAATTTTCACCCAATTTCTTGCAAGGCCATGCCAAGCAGCGTCCGTATTGGGTACACGATGCGGAGGAAGAAGCACGGGTCTTAGACAAACTTTCGTTTGCTTTTTACTTGATTTTTTCAAAAATAAGGGAAAAATCAATTTTCTACGTATTTTTCTAAAAATAAAAAAATAGTAGAATATTCAGGAGCTGTGCCTACTTGCTTGAGACGGCTCGTCATGAATCCAAATAGGGCTCCAGCGAGAGACAAGCAGGGTTACGTTAGCGAGAAATACCCTAGTTTTCCCAAAAATATCCCATTTTTGGCCCAAAACCTAAGCTATAGCACACGGGTTTGGACTTCTCTTTGGTGGCTTCGAATTTTCGCCCAATTTCATGCAAGGACATGCCAAGCAGCGTCCGTCTTGGGTACTAAGATGCCGGATGAAGTAGCATGAATCTATTTGAACCTTCGTTTGATTTTAATTCATTTTTTCAAAAATAAGGGAAAAATCAATTTTCTTGGAATTTTCTCTAAAAATCACCAAAAATAGTAGTACCTTCAGGAACTATGCCTTACTACTTGGACGACACATCACGAATCAAATTGGGCTCTACGGAGACAACCTACGTTACGTTCAGCGAAATACTCTAGTTTTCCCAAAAATATCCCATTTTGGCCCAAAACCAAGCTATAGCACTACGCGTTTTGGACTTCTCTTTGAGTGGCTTCAAATTTTCACCCAATTTCTTGCAAGGCCATGCCAAACACGTCCAGTATTGGGTACCACGATGCGGAGGAAGAAGCACGGGTCTTAGACAAACTTTCGTTTGATTTTTACTTGATTTTTTCAAAAATAAGGGAAAAATCAATTTTCTACGTATTTTTCTAAAAATAAAAAAATAGTAGAACATTCGGGAGCTGTGCCCACTACTTGAGACGGCTCGTCATGAATCAAATAGGGCTACAGCGAGAGACAAGCCAGGGTTACGTTAGCGAGAAATACCCTAGTTTTCCCAAAAATATCCCATTTTTGCCCAAAACCAAGGCTATAGCACAGCGTTTTGTACTTCTCTTTGGTGGCTTCTAAATTTTCAACCAATTTCTTGCAAGGCCATTCCAAGCAGCGTCCGTCTTGGGTACCACGATGCGGAGGAAGAAGCACGGGTCTGTTTCAAACTTTCGTTTGATTTTTACTTGATTTTTCAAAAATAAGGGAAAAATCAATTTTCTACGTATTTTTCTAAAAATAAAAAATAGTAGAATATTTCGGGAATTGTGCCTCTGCTTGCAGACTGACTCGTCATGAATCAAATAGGGCTCAGCGAGAGACAAGCCAGGGTTACGTTAGCGAAATACCTAGTTTTCCCAAAAATATCCCATTTTGGCCCAAAACCTAAGCTATAGCACTACGGGTTTGGACTTCTCTTTGGTGGCTTCGAATTTTCGCCCAATTTCATGCAAGGACATGCCAAGCAGCGTCCGTCTTGGGTACTAAGATGCGGATGAAGTAGCATGAATCTGTTTGAACCTTCGTTTGATTTTTAATTCATTTTTTCAAAAATAAGGGAAAAATCAATTTTCTTGGAATTTTCTCTAAAAATCACCAAAAAATAGTAGTACCTTACAGGAACTATGCCCACTACTTGAGACTGACACATCACGAATCAAATTGGGCTCTACGGAGACAACCTACGTTACGTTCGCGAAATACTCTAGTTTTCCCAAAAATATCCCATTTTTGCCCAAAACCAAGGCTATAGCACTGCAGCGTTTTGGACTTCTCTTTAGTGGCTTCGAATTTTCACCCAATTTCTTGCAAGGCCATGCCAAGCAGCGTCCGTATTGGGTACACGATGCGGAGGAAGAAGCACGGGTCTTAGACAAACTTTCGTTTGATTTTTACTTGATTTTTTCAAAAATAAGGGAAAAATCAATTTTCTCGATATTTTTCTAAAAATCAAAAAAATAGTAGAACATTAGGGAGCTGTGCCTCACTACTTGAGACGGCTCGTCATGAATCAAATAGGGCTCTGGCAGAGACAAAGCAGGGTTACGTTAGCAGAAATACCTAGTTTTCCCAAAAATATCCCATTTTGGCCCAAAACCAAGCTATAGCACTACGGGTTTTGGACTTCTCTTCAGTGGCTTCGAATTTTCACCCAATTTCTTGCAAGGCCATGCCAAGCAGCGTCCGTATTGGGTACCACGATGCCGGAGGAAGAAGCACGGGTCTTAGACAAACTTTCGTTTGATTTTTACTTGATTTTTTCAAAAATAAGGGAAAAATCAATTTTCTACGTATTTTTCTAAAAATAAAAAAAATAGTAGAACATTCAGGAGCTGTGCCCACTACTTGAGACGACTCGTCATGAATCCAAATAGGGCTCAGCGAGAGACAAGCCAAGGTTACGTTAGCGAAATACCTAGTTTTCTCAAAAATATCCCATTTTTGCCCAAAACCCAAGGCTATAGCAACAGCGTTTTGTACTTCTCTTGAGTGGCTTCTAAATTTTCAACCAATTTCTTGCAAGGCCATTCCAAGCAGCGTCACGTCTTGGGTACACGATGCGGAGGAAGAAGCACGGGTCTTTGCAAACTTTTGTTTGATTTTTACTTGATTTTTTCAAAAATAAGGGAAAAATCAATTTTCTACGTATTTTTCTAAAAATCAAAAAAAATAGTAGAACATTCAGGGAGCTGTGCCCTACTACTTGAGACGGCTCGTCATGAATCAAATAGGGCTCTAATAGAGACAAAGCAGGTGTTACGTTAGCGGAAATACCCTAGTTTTCCCAAAAATATCCCATTTTGGCCCAAAACCTAAGCTATAGCACACGGGTTTTGGACTTCTCTTTAGTGGCTTCGAATTTTCGCCCAATTTCATGCAAGGACATGCCAAGCAGCGTCCGTCTGAGGTACAAGATGCCGGATGAAGTAGCACGAATCTGTTTCGAACCTTCGTTTGATTTTTAATTCATTTTTTCAAAAATAAGGGAAAAATCAATTTTCTTGGAATTTTCTCTAAAAATCACCAAAAATAGTAGTACCTTACAGGAACTATGCTCACTACTTGAGACGACACATCACAGAATCAAATTGGGCTCTACGAGAGACAACCTACGTTACGTTCGCGAAATACTCTAGTTTTCCCAAAAATATCCCATTTTTGCCCAAAACCCAAGGCTATAGCACTGCAGCGTTTTGGACTTCTCTTTGGTGGCTTCAAATTTTCACCCAATTTCTTGCAAGGCCATGCCAAGCAGCGTCCGTATTGGGTACCACGATGCGGAGGAAGAAGCACGGGTCTTAGACAAACTTTCGTTTGCTTTTTACTTGATTTTTCAAAAATAAGGGAAAAATCAATTTTCTACGTATTTTTCTAAAAATAAAAAAATAGTAGAATATTTCAGGAATTGTGCCCATTTGCTTGAGACGACTCGTCATGAATCCAAATAGGGCTCAGCGAGAGACAAAGCCGGGTTACGTTAGCAGAAATACCTAGTTTTCCCAAAAATATCCCATTTTGGCCCAAAACCTAAGCTATAGCACACGGGTTTTAGACTTCTCTTTGGTGGCTTCGAATTTTCGCCCAATTTCATGCAAGGACATGCCAAGCAGCGTCCGTCTTGGATACAAGATGCCGGATGAAGTAGCATGAATCTGTTTGAACCTTCGTTTGATTTTTAATTCATTTTTCAAAAATAAGGGAAAAATCAATTTTCTTGGAATTTTCTCTAAAAATCACCAAAAATAGTAGTACCTTACAGGAACTATGCCCACTACTTGAGACTGACACATCACGAATCAAATTGGGCTCTAACGGAGACAACCTACGTTACGTTCAGCGAAATACTCTAGTTTTCCCAAAAATATCCCATTTTGGCCCAAAACTAAGCTATAGCACCACGGGTTTTGGACTTCTCTTTAGTGGCTTCGAATTTTCACCCAATTTCTTGCAAGGCCATGCCAAACGCGTCCGTATTGGGTACCACGATGCGGAGGAAGAAGCACGGGTCTTAGACAAACTTTCGTTTGATTTTTACTTGATTTTTTCAAAAATAAGGGAAAAATCAATTTTCTCGATATTTTTCTAAAAATAAAAAAAATAGTAGAACATTCAGGAGCTGTGCCCTACTACTTGAGACGGCTCGTCATGAATCCAAATAGGGCTCTGGCAGGAGACAAAGCCAGGGTTACGTTAGCGAGAAATACCCTAGTTTTCTCAAAAATATCCCATTTTTGCCCAAAACCAAGGCTATAGCACAGCGTTTTGTACTTCTCTTCGGTGGCTTCTAAATTTTCAACCAATTTCTTGCAAGGCCATTCTAAGCAGCGTCCGTCTTGGGTACTGCGATGCGGAGGAAGAAGCACGGGTCTATTTCAAACTTTTGTTTGATTTTTACTTGATTTTTCTCAAAAAATAAGGGAAAAATCAATTTTCTACGTATTTTTTCTAAAAAATAAAAAAATAGTAGAATATTTCGGGAACTGTGCCTACTTGCTTGAGACGGCTCGTCATGAATCCAAATAGGGCTCTGAGCGGAGACAAAGCCGGGTTACGTTAGCGGAAATACCCTAGTTTTCCCAAAAATATCCCATTTTGGCCCAAAACCTAAGCTATAGCACCACGGGTTTGGACTTCTCTTTGGTGGCTTCGAATTTTCGCCCAATTTCATGCAAGGACATGCCAAGCAGCGTCCGTCTTGGGTACAAGATGCCAGATGAAGTAGCATGAATCTGTTTCGAACCTTCGTTTGATTTTTAATTCATTTTTCTCAAAAAATAAGGGAAAAATCAATTTTCTTGGAATTTTCTCTAAAAAATCACCAAAAAATAGTAGTACCTTACGAGAACTATGCCCACTACTTGAGACTGACACATCACGAATCAAATTGGGCTCTACGGAGACAACCTACGTTACGTTCGTGAGAAATACTCTAGTTTTCCCAAAAATATCCCATTTTTGCCCAAAACCCAAGGCTATAGCACTGCAGCGTTTTGGACTTCTCTTTGGTGGCTTCAAATTTTCACCCAATTTCTTGCAAGGCCATGCCAAGCAGCGTCCAGTATTGGGTACCACGATGCGGAGGAAGAAGCACGGGTCTTAGACAAACTTTCGTTTGATTTTTACTTGATTTTTTCAAAAATAAGGGAAAAATCAATTTTCTACGTATTTTTCTAAAAATCAAAAAAAAGTAGAACATTAGGGAGCTGTGCTTACTTACTTGAGACGACTCGTCATGAATCCAAATAGGGCTCAGCGAGAGACAAGCAGGGTTACGTTAGCGAAATACCCTAGTTTTCCCAAAAATATCCCATTTTGGCCCAAAACTAAGCTATAGCACCGGGTTTTGGACTTCTCTTTAGTGGCTTCGAATTTTCACCCAATTTCTTGCAAGGCCATGCCAAGCAGCGTCCGTATTGGGTACACGATGCGAGAGGAAGAAGCACGGGTCTTAGACAAACTTTCGTTTGATTTTTACTTGATTTTTTCCAAAAAATAAGGGAAAAATCAATTTTCTACGTATTTTTTCTAAAAATAAAAAAAATAGTAGAACATTCCGGGAACTGTGCCCACTTACTTGAGACGGCTCGTCATGAATCCAAATAGGTCTCAGCGGAGACAAAGCCGAGGTTACGTTAGCGAAATACCCTAGTTTTCTCAAAAATATCCCATTTTTGCCCAAAACCAAGGCTATAGCACAGCGTTTTGTACTTCTCTTGAGTGGCTTCTAAATTTTCAACCAATATCTTGCAAGGCCATTCCAAGCAGCGTCCGTCTTGGGTACACGATGCGGAGGAAGAAGCACGGGTCTGTTTCAAACTTTTGTTTGATTTTTACTTGATTTTTTTCAAAAAAATAAGGGAAAAATCAATTTTCTACGTCTTTTTTCTAAAAAATCAAAAAAAAATAGTAGAACATTCCGGGAACTGTGCCCCACTACTTCAGACGGCTCGTCATGAATCAAATAGGGCTCTAATAGAGACAAGCCAGGTGTTACGTTAGCGGAAATACCCTAGTTTTCCCAAAAATATCCCATTTTGGCCCGAAACCTAAGCTATAGCACACGGGTTTTGGACTTCTCTTTAATTGGCTTCGAATTTTCGCCCAATTTCATGCAAGGACATGCCAAGCAGCGTCCGTCTGAGGTACAAGATGCCAGATGAAGTAGCACGAATCTGTTTCGAACCTTCGTTTGATTTTTAATTCATTTTTTCCAAAAAATAAGGGAAAAATCAATTTTCTTGGAATTTTCTCTAAAAAATCACCAAAAATAGTAGTACCTTACAGGAACTATGCTCCACTACTTGAACGACACATCCACGAATCAAATTGGGCTCTAGCGGAGACAACCTACGTTACGTTCGCGAAATACTCTAGTTTTCCCAAAAATATCCCATTTTTGCCCAAAACCCAAGGCTATAGCACTGCAGCGTTTTGGACTTCTCTTTGAGTGGCTTCGAATTTTCACCCAATTTCTTGCAAGGCCATGCCAAGCAGCGTCCGTATTGGGTACACGATGCCAGAGGAAGAAGCACGGGTCTTAGACAAACTTTCGTTTGCTTTTTACTTGATTTTTTCCAAAAAATAAGGGAAAAATCAATTTTCTACGTATTTTTTCTAAAAATAAAAAAATAGTAGAATATTTCAGGAATTGTGCCTACTTGCTTGAGACTGACTCGTCATGAATCCAAATAGAGCTACAGCGAGAGACAAAGCCAGGGTTACGTTAGCAGAAATACCCTAGTTTTCCCAAAAATATCCCATTTTTGGCCCAAAACCTAAGCTATAGCACACGGGTTTAGACTTCTCTTTGGTGGCTTCTGAATTTTCGCCCAATTTCATGCAAGGACA
Source organism: Murraya koenigii (assembly GCA_025617385.1). Classification (NCBI taxonomy): domain Eukaryota; kingdom Viridiplantae; phylum Streptophyta; class Magnoliopsida; order Sapindales; family Rutaceae; genus Murraya; species Murraya koenigii. The sequence continues at coordinate 37,402,015 of CM046815.1, forward strand.
TGCCAAGCAGCGTCCGTCTTGGATACAAGATGCCGGATGAAGTAGCATGAATCTGTTTCGAACCTTCGTTTGATTTTTAATTCATTTTTTCAAAAATAAGGGAAAAATCAATTTTCTTGGAATTTTCTCTAAAAATCACCAAAAATAGTAGTACCTTAAGGAACTATGCCCACTACTTGGACGGCACATCACGAATCAAATTGGGCTCTAACGAGAGACAACCTACGTTACGTTCGCGAAATACTCTAGTTTTCCCAAAAATATCCCATTTTGGCCCAAAACCAAGCTATAGCACACGGGTTTTGGACTTCTCTTCAGTGGCTTCAAATTTTCACCCAATTTCTTGCAAGGCCATGCCAAACGCTGTCAGTATTGGGTACCACGATGCGGAGGAAGAAGCACGGGTCTTAGACAAACTTTCGTTTGATTTTTACTTGATTTTTTCAAAAATAAGGGAAAAATCAATTTTCTACATATTTTTCTAAAAATCAAAAAAATAGTAGAACATTAGGGAGCTGTGCCTCACTACTTGAGACTGACTCGTCATGAATCCAAATAGGGCTACAGCAGAGACAAAGCGAGGTTACGTTAGCGAAATACCCTAGTTTTCCCAAAAATATCCCATTTTTGCCCAAAACCAAGGCTATAGCACAGCGTTTTGTACTTCTCTTGGTGGCTTCTAAATTTTCAACCAATTTCTTGCAAGGCCATTCTAAGCAGCGTCCGTCTTGGGTACACTGATGCGGAGGAAGAAGCACGGGTCTATTTCAAACTTTTGTTTGATTTTTACTTGATTTTTTCAAAAATAAGGGAAAAATCAATTTTCTACATATTTTTCTAAAAATAAAAAAATAGTAGAATATTTCGGGAGTTGTGCCTACTTGCTTGAGACGGCTCGTCATGAATCCAAATAGGGCTCTGCAGCGAGACAAAGCAGGGTTACGTTAGCGAGAAATACCTAGTTTTCCCAAAAATATCCCATTTTGGCCCGAAACCTAAGCTATAGCACTACGGGTTTGGACTTCTCTTTGGTGGCTTCGAATTTTCGCCCAATTTCATGCAAGGACATGCCAAGCAGCGTCCGTCTTGGGTACAAGATGCGGATGAAGTAGCATGAATCTGTTTGAACCTTCGTTTGATTTTTAATTCATTTTTCAAAAATAAGGGAAAAATCAATTTTCTTGGAATTTTCTCTAAAAATCACCAAAAAATAGTAGTACCTTAAGGAACTATGCCCACTACTTGAGACTGACACATCACGAATCAAATTGGGCTCTACGAGAGACAACCTACGTTACGTTCGCAGAAATACTCTAGTTTTCCCAAAAATATCCCATTTTTGCCCAAAACCCAAGGCTATAGCACTGCAGCGTTTTGGACTTCTCTTTGAGTGGCTTCGAATTTTCACCCAATTTCTTGCAAGGCCATGCCAAGCAGCGTCCAGTATTGGGTACTGCGATGCGGAGGAAGAAGCACGGGTCTTAGACAAACTTTCGTTTGATTTTTACTTGATTTTTTCAAAAATAAGGGAAAAATCAATTTTCTATATTTTTCTAAAAATCAAAAAAAAAAGTAGAACATTAGGGAGCTGTGCCCACTACTTGAGACGGCTCGTCATGAATCCAAATATGGCTCTGAGCGGAGACAAAGCAGGGTTACGTTAGCGAAATACCCTAGTTTTCCCAAAAATATCCCATTTTGGCCCAAAACTAAGCTATAGCACACGGGTTTTGGACTTCTCTTCAGTGGCTTCAAATTTTCACCCAATTTCTTGCAAGGCCATGCCAAACACGTCCAGTATTGGGTACCACGATGCGGAGGAAGAAGCACGGGTCTTAGACAAACTTTCGTTTGATTTTTACTTGATTTTTTCAAAAATAAGGGAAAAATCAATTTTCTACGTATTTTTCTAAAAATCAAAAAAAATAGTAGAACATTCAGGAGCTATGCCCACTACTTGAGACTGACTCGTCATGAATCCAAATAGGGCTCTGGCGGAGACAAAGCCAGGGTTACGTTAGCGAAATACCTAGTTTTCTCAAAAATATCCCATTTTTGCCCAAAACCCAAGGCTATAGCACAGCGTTTTGTACTTCTCTTGGTGGCTTCTAAATTTTCAACCAATTTCTTGCAAGGCCATTCCAAGCAGCGTCCGTCTTGGGTACACGATGCGGAGGAAGAAGCACGAGTGCTGTTTCAAACTTTTGTTTGATTTTTACTTGATTTTTTCAAAAATAAGGGAAAAATCAATTTTCTCGATCTTTTTCTAAAAATCAAAAAAAATAGTAGAACATTCAGGGAGCTGTGCCCACTACTTGAGACGGCTCGTCATGAATCCAAATAGGGCTCTAATAGAGACAAGCCGGTGTTACGTTAGCGAGAAATACCCTAGTTTTCCCAAAAATATCCCATTTTGGCCCAAAACCTAAGCTATAGCACCACGGGTTTTGGACTTCTCTTTAGTGGCTTCGAATTTTCGCCCAATTTCATGCAAGGACATGCCAAGCAGCGTCCGTCTGAGGTACTAAGATGCCGGATGAAGTAGCACGAATCTGTTTGAACCTTCGTTTGATTTTTAATTCATTTTTTCAAAAATAAGGGAAAAATCAATTTTCTTGGAATTTTCTCTAAAAATCACCAAAAAATAGTAGTACCTTACGGGAACTATGCCCACTACTTGAGACTGACACATCACGAATCAAATTGGGCTCTACGAGAGACAACCTACGTTACGTTCAGCGAAATACTCTAGTTTTCCCAAAAATATCCCATTTTTGCCCAAAACCCAAGGCTATAGCACCAGCGTTTTGGACTTCTCTTGAGTGGCTTCAAATTTTCACCCAATTTCTTGCAAGGCCATGCCAAACACGTCCGTATTGGGTACCACGATGCGGAGGAAGAAGCACGGGTCTTAGACAAACTTTCGTTTGATTTTTACTTGATTTTTTCAAAAATAAGGGAAAAATCAATTTTCTACGTATTTTTCTAAAAATCAAAAAAAATAGTAGAACATTCAGGGAGCTGTGCCCTACTACTTGAGACGGCTCGTCATGAATCAAATAGGGCTCAGCGAGAGACAAGCCAGGATTACGTTAGCGAAATACCCTAGTTTTCCCAAAAATATCCATTTTTGCCCAAAACCCAAGGCTATAGCACCACGCGTTTTGGACTTCTCTTGAGTGGCTTCAGAATTTTCGCCCAATTTCTTGCAAGGCCATTCCAAGCAGCGTCCGTCTTGGGTACCACGATGCGGAGGAAGAAGCACGGGTCTTAGACAAACTTTCGTTTGCTTTTTACTTGATTTTTTCAAAAATAAGGGAAAAATCAATTTTCTCGTATTTTTCTAAAAATAAAAAAAATAGTAGAATATTTCAGGAATTGTGCCCCTTACTTGAGACGGCTCGTCATGAATCCAAATAGGGCTACAGCGGAGACAAGCCGGGTTACGTTAGCGAAATACCTAGTTTTCCCAAAAATATCCCATTTTGGCCCAAAACCTAAGCTATAGCACTACGGGTTTTGGACTTCTCTTTAGTGGCTTCGAATTTTCGCCCAATTTCATGCAAGGACATGCCAAGCAGCGTCCGTCTTGGGTACAAGATGCCGGATGAAGTAGCACGGATCTGTTTCGAACTTTCGTTTGATTTTTAATTCATTTTTCAAAAATAAGGGAAAAATCAATTTTCTACGTATTTTTCTAAAAATCAAAAAAAATAGTAGAACATTCAGGGAGCTGTGCCTCACTACTTGAGACGACTCGTCATGAATCCAAATAGGGCTCTACGAGAGACAAGCAGTGTTACGTTAGCAGAAATACCCTAGTTTTCCCAAAAATATCCCATTTTGGCCCAAAACCTAAGATATAGCACTACGGGTTTTGGACTTCTCTTTAGTGGCTTCGAATTTTCGCCCAATTTCATGCAAGGACATGCCAAGCAGCGTCCGTACTGAGGTACAAGATGCCGGATGAAGTAGCACGAATCTGTTTCGAACTCTTCGTTTGATTTTTAATTCATTTTTCAAAAAATAAGGGAAAAATCAATTTTCTTGGAATTTTCTCTAAAAATCACCAAAAATAGTAGTACCTTACGGGAACTATGCCCTACTACTTGAGACGACACATCACAGAATCAAATTGGGCTCTAACGGAGACAACCTACGTTACGTTCGCGAAATACTCTAGTTTTCCCAAAAATATCCCATTTTTGCCCAAAACCCAAGGCTATAGCACGCAGCGTTTTGGACTTCTCTTGAGTGGCTTCAAATTTTCACCCAATTTCTTGCAAGGCCATGCCAAACACGTCCGTATTGGGTACACGATGCGAGAGGAAGAAGCACGGGTCTTAGACAAACTTTCGTTTGATTTTTACTTGATTTTTTCAAAAATAAGGGAAAAATCAATTTTCTACATATTTTTCTAAAAATCAAAAAAAATAGTAGAACATTCAGGAGCTGTGCCCTACTACTTGAGACGACTCGTCATGAATCCAAATAGGGCTCAGCGAGAGACAAAGCCGGGTTACGTTAGCAGAAATACCCTAGTTTTCCCAAAAATATCCCATTTTTGCCCAAAACCAAGGCTATAGCACTGCAGCGTTTTGTACTTCTCTTCGGTGGCTTCGAATTTTCGCCCAATTTCTTGCAAGGCCATTCCAAGCAGCGTCCGTCTTGGGTACACGATGCGGAGGAAGAAGCACGGGTCTTAGACAAACTTTCGTTTGCTTTTACTTGATTTTTCAAAAATAAGGGAAAAATCAATTTTCTACGTATTTTTCTAAAAATAAAAAAATAGTAGAACATTCAGGGAGCTGTGCCTCACTACTTGAGATGGCTCGTCATGAATCCAAATAGGGCTCAGCGAGAGACAAAGCTGGGTTACGTTAGCGAAATACCTAGTTTTCCCAAAAATATCCCATTTTGGCCCAAAACCTAAGCTATAGCACACGGGTTTTGGACTTCTCTTTAGTGGCTTCGAATTTTCGCCCAATTTCATGCAAGGACATGCCAAGCACGTCCGTATTGGGTACACGATGCCGGAGGAAGAAGCACGGGTCTTAGACAAACTTTCGTTTGATTTTTACTTGATTTTTTCAAAAATAAGGGAAAAATCAATTTTCTCGATATTTTTCTAAAAATAAAAAAAATAGTAGAATATTTCGGGAACTGTGCCTACTACTTGAGACGGCTCGTCATGAATCCAAATAGGGCTCTAGCAGAGACAAGCCAGGGTTACGTTAGCGAAATACCCTAGTTTTCCCAAAAATATCCCATTTTGGCCCAAAACCTAAGCTATAGCACTACGGGTTTTGGACTTCTCTTTAGTTAGCTTCGAATTTTCGCCCAATTTCATGCAAGGACATGCCAAGCAGCGTCCGTCATGAGTACTAAGATGCCGGATGAAGTAGCACGAATCTGTTTCGAACCTTCGTTTGATTTTTAATTCATTTTTTCAAAAATAAGGGAAAAATCAATTTTCTACGTATTTTTCTAAAATATCAAAAAAATAGTAGAACATTCGGGAGCTATGCCTCACTACTTGAGACGACTCGTCATGAATCCAAATAGGGCTCTAGCAGAGACAAACCAGTGTTACGTTAGCGAGAAATACCCTAGTTTTCCCAAAAATATCCCATTTTGGCCCAAAACCTAAGATATAGCACACGGGTTTTGGACTTCTCTTTAGTTGGCTTCGAATTTTCGCCCAATTTCATGCAAGGACATGCCAAGCAGCGTCCGTCTCGGGTACTAAGATGCCGGATGAAGTAGCACGAGTCTGTTTCGAACTTCGTTTGATTTTTAATTCATTTTTTCAAAAATAAGGGAAAAATCAATTTTCTTGGAATTTTCTCTAAAAATCACCAAAAAATAGTAGTACCTTACGGGAACTATGCCCACTACTTGAGACTGCACATCACGAATCAAATTGGGCTCTAGCGGAGACAACATACGTTACGTTCAGCGAAATACACTAGTTTTCCCAAAAATATCCCATTTTTGCCCAAAACCCAAGGCTATAGCACTGCAGCGTTTTGGACTTCTCTTGATGGCTTCAAATTTTCACCCAATTTCTTGCAAGGCCATGCCAAACACGTCCAGTATTGGGTACACGATGCGAGAGGAAGAAGCACGGGTCTTAGACAAACTTTCGTTTGATTTTTACTTGATTTTTTCAAAAATAAGGGAAAAATCAATTTTCTCGTATTTTTCTAAAAATCAAAAAAAATAGTAGAACATTCAGGGAGCTGTGCCTCACTACTTGAGACGGCTCGTCATGAATCCAAATAGGGCTCGAGCGAGACAAGCCAGGGTTACGTTAGCAGAAATACCCTAGTTTTCCCAAAAATATCCAATTTTTGCCCAAAACCAAGGCTATAGCACACGCGTTTTGTACTTCTCTTTGGTGGCTTCGAATTTTCGTCCAATTTCTTGCAAGGCCATTCCAAGCAGCGTCCGTCTTGGGTACCACGATGCCGGAGGAAGAAGCACGGGTCTTAGACAAACTTTCGTTTGCTTTTTACTTGATTTTTTCAAAAATAAGCGAAAAATCAATTTTCTCGTATTTTTCTAAAAATCAAAAAAATAGTAGAATATTTCGGGAATTGTGCCTCACTGCTTGAGACGGCTCGTCATGAATCAAATAAGGCTCTAGCGGAGACAAAGCCAGGGTTACGTTAGCGAAATACCCTAGTTTTCCCAAAAATATCCCATTTTGGACCAAAACCTAAGCTATAGCACCACGGGTTTTGGACTTCTCTTTAGTTAGCTTCGAATTTTCGCCCAATTTCATGCAAGGACATGCCAAGCAGCGTCCGTCTGAGGTACAAGATGCCGGATGAAGTAGCACGAATCTGTTTGAACCTTCGTTTGATTTTTAATTCATTTTTCAAAAATAAGGGAAAAATCAATTTTCTTGGAATTTTCTCTAAAAATCACCAAAAATAGTAGTACCTTACGGGAACTATGCCCACTACTTGAGACTGACACATCACGAATCAAATTGGGCTCTAGCAGAGACAACCTACGTTACGTTCGCGGAAATACTCTAGTTTTCCCAAAAATATCCCATTTTTGCCCAAAACCCAAGGCTATAGCACTGCAGCGTTTTGGACTTCTCTTTGGTGGCTTCAAATTTTCACCCAATTTCTTGCAAGGCCATGCCAAACAGCGTTCGTATTGGGTACCACGATGCGGAGGAAGAAGCACGGGTCATTAGTCAAACTTTCGTTTGATTTTTACTTGATTTTTTCAAAAATAAGGGAAAAATCAATTTTCTACGTATTTTTCTAAAAATCAAAAAAATAGTAGAACATTCACGGAGCTGTGCTCCACTACTTGAGACGGCTCGTCATGAATCAAATAGGGCTCAGCAGGAGACAAGCAGGGTTACGTTAGCGAAATACCCTAGTTTTCCCAAAAATATCCCATTTTTGGCCCAAAACATAAGCTATAGCACTACGGGTTTTGGACTTCTCTTTGGTGGCTTCGAATTTTCGCCCAATTTCATGCAAGGACATGCCAAGCAGCGTCCGTCTTGGGTACAAGATGCGGATGAAGTAGCACGAATCATTTGCAAACTTTCGTTTGATTTTTAATTCATTTTTTCAAAAAATAAGGGAAAAATCAATTTTCTACGTATTTTTCTAAAAATCAAAAAAAATAGTAGAACATTCAGGAGCTATGCCCCACTACTTGAGACGGCTCGTCATGAATCCAAATAGGGCTCCAGCGAGACAACATCGGGTTACGTTAGCGAAATACCCTAGTTTTCCCAAAAATATCCCATTTTTGCCCAAAACCCAAGGCTATAGCACCAGCGTTTTGGACTTCTCTTTGGTGGCTTCGAATTTTCACCCAATTTCTTGCAAGGCCATGCCAAGCAGCGTCCATTTGGGTACACGATGCGAGAGGAAGAAGCACGGGTCTTAGACAAACTTTCGTTTGCTTTTTACTTGATTTTTCAAAAATAAGGGAAAAATCAATTTTCTACGTATTTTTCTAAAAATCAAAAAAATAGTAGAATATTTCGGAATTGTGCCTCACTGCTTGAGACGGCTCGTCATGAATCCAAATAGAGGCTCAGCGAGAGACAAGCCAGGTTCACGTTAGCGAAATACCCTAGTTTTCCCAAAAATATCCCATTTTGGCCCAAAACCTAAGCTATAGCACACGGGTTTTGGACTTCTCTTTAGTGGCTTCGAATTTTCGCCCAATTTCATGCAAGGACATGCCAAGCAGCGTCCGTCTTGGGTACTAAGATGCCGGATGAAGTAGCATGAATCATGTTCGAACCTTCGTTTGATTTTTAATTCATTTTTTCAAAAAATAAGGGAAAAATCAATTTTCTTGGAATTTTCTCTAAAAATCACCAAAAATAGTAGAACCTTCAGGAACTATGCCCCACTACTTGAGACTGACACATCACGAATCAAATTGGGCTCTACGAGAGACAACCTACGTTACGTTCAGCGAAATACTCTAGTTTTCCCAAAAATATCCCATTTTTGCCCAAAACCCAAGGCTATAGCACCGCGTTTTGGACTTCTCTTTGGTGGCTTCAAATTTTCACCCAATTTCTTGCAAGGCCATGCCAAGCACGTCCAGTATTGGGTACACGATGCCGGAGGAAGAAGCACGGGTCTTAGACAAACTTTCGTTTGATTTTTACTTGATTTTTTCAAAAATAAGGGAAAAATCAATTTTCTACGTATTTTTCTAAAAATCAAAAAAATAGTAGAACATTCAGGAGCTGTGCCCACTACTTGAGACGGCTCGTCATGAATCAAATAGGGCTCTAGCGAGAGACAAAGCAGGGTTACGTTAGCGAGAAATACCCTAGTTTTCCCAAAAATATCCCATTTTGGCCCAAAACCTAAGGCTATAGCACACGGGTTTTGGACTTCTCTTTGAGTGGCTTCGAATTTTCGCCCAATTTCTTGCAAGGACATGCCAAGCAGCGTCCAGTATTGGGTACACGATGCGGAGGAAGAAGCACGGGTCTTAGACAAACTTTCGTTTGATTTTTACTTGATTTTTTCAAAAATAAGGGAAAAATCAATTTTCTCGTATTTTTTCTAAAAATCAAAAAAATAGTAGAACATTCAGGGAACTGTGCCTACTACTTGAGACGGCTCGTCATGAATCAAATAGGGCTCTACGAGAGACAAGCAGGGTTACGTTAAGCGAAATACCCTAGTTTTCCCAAAAATATCCCATTTTTGCCCAAAACCTAAGGCTATAGCACCGCGGTTTTGGACTTCTCTTTGAGTGGCTTCAAATTTTCACCCAATTTCTTGCAAGGCCATGCCAAGCAGCGTCCGTCTTGGGTACACGATGCGGAGGAAGATGCGCGAGTCTGTTTCGAACTTTCGTTTGATTTTTACTTGATTTTTTCAAAAATAAGGGAAAAATCAATTTTCTCGATATTTTTCTAAAAATCAAAAAAAATAGTAGAACATTCGGGAGCTGTGCCCACTACTTGAGACGACTCGTCATGAATCCAAATAGGGCTCTACGAGAGACAAACCGGGTTACGTTAGCAGAAATACCCTAGTTTTCCCAAAAATATCCCATTTTTGCCCAAAACCCAAGGCTATAGCACACGCGTTTTGGACTTCTCTTTGGTGGCTTCCGAATTTTCACCCAATTTCTTGCAAGGCCATGCCAAACACGTCCGTATTGGGTACACGATGCCAGAGGAAGAAGCACGGGTCTTAGACAAACTTTCGTTTGCTTTTTACTTGATTTTTTTCAAAAAATAAGGGAAAAATCAATTTTCTACGTATTTTTTCTAAAAAATAAAAAAAATAGTAGAATATTTCGGGAATTGTGCCCCACTGCTTCAGACGGCTCGTCATGAATCCAAATAGGGCTCTGACAGAGACAAACCGGGTTACGTTAGCAGAAATACCCTAGTTTTCCCAAAAATATCCCATTTTTGGCCCAAAACCTAAGCTATAGCACCACGGGTTTTGGACTTCTCTTTGGTGGCTTCGAATTTTCGCCCAATTTCATGCAAGGACATGCCAAGCAGCGTCCGTCTTGGGTACAAGATGCCGGATGAAGTAGCATGAATCTGTTTGAACCTTCGTTTGATTTTTAATTCATTTTTTCAAAAATAAGGGAAAAATCAATTTTCTTGGAATTTTCTCTAAAAATCACCAAAAATAGTAGAACCTTAAGGAACTATGCCCACTACTTGAGACTGACACATCACGAATCAAATTGGGCTCTAACAGAGACAACCTACGTTACGTTCATGAAATACTCTAGTTTTCCCAAAAATATCCCATTTTTGCCCAAAACCCAAGGCTATAGCACCGCAGCGTTTTGGACTTCTCTTTAGTGGCTTCAAATTTTCACCCAATTTCTTGCAAGGCCATGCCAAGCAGCGTCCGTATTGGGTACACGATGCCAGAGGAAGATGCACGGGTCTTAGACAAACTTTCGTTTGATTTTTACTTGATTTTTTTCAAAAAATAAGGGAAAAATCAATTTTTTACGTATTTTTTCTAGAAAATCAAAAAAATAGTAGAACATTCAGGGAGCTGTGCCCACTACTTGAGACGGCTCGTCATGAATCCAAATAGGGCTCAGCGAGAGACAAGCAGGGTTACGTTAGCGAAATACCCTAGTTTTCCCAAAAATATCTCATTTTTGGCCCAAAACTAAGCTATAGCACATGGGTTTTGACTTCTCTTTAGTGGCTTCGAATTTTCACCCAATTTCTTGCAAGGCCATGCCAAGCAGCGTCCAGTATTGGGTACCACGATGCTGAGAGGAAGAAATGCGGGTCTTAGACAAACTTTCGTTTGATTTTTACTTGATTTTTTCAAAAATAAGGGAAAAATCAATTTTCTCATATTTTTCTAAAAATAAAAAAAATAGTACAACATTAAGGAGCTGTGCCCTACTACTTGAGACGGCTCGTCATGAATCCAAATAGGGCTCTGACAGAGACAAGCCAGGGTTACGTTAGCGAAATACCCTAGTTTTCCCAAAAATATCCGATTTTGGCCCAAAACTAAGCTATAGCACTACGGGTTTTGGACTTCTCTTCAGTGGCTTCGAATTTTCACCCAATTTCTTGCAAGGCCATGCCAAGCAGCGTCCAGTATTGGGTACACGATGCCGAGAGGAAGAAGTGCGGGTCTTAGACAAACTTTCGTTTGCTTTTTACTTGATTTTTTCAAAAATAAGGGAAAAATCAATTTTCTACGTATTTTTCTAAAAATAAAAAAAATAGTAGAATATTTCAGGAATTGTGCCTATTGCTTGAGACGACTCGTCATGAATCCAAATAGGGCTCTAGCGAGAGACAAGCCAGGGTTACGTTAGCGAAATACCCTAGTTTTCCCAAAAATATCCCATTTTTGCCCAAAACCCAAGGCTATAGCACCGCAGCGTTTTGTACTTCTCTTGATTGGCTTCTAAATTTTCAACCAATTTCTTGCAAGGCCATGCCAAGCAGCGTCCGTCTTGGGTACCACGATGCGGAGGAAGAAGCACGAGTCTGTTTCGAACTTTCGTTTGATTTTTACTTGATTTTTTCAAAAATAAGGGAAAAATAAATTTTCTCAGTATTTTTCTAAAAATCAAAAAAATAGTAGAATATTAGGAATTGTGCTTACTGCTTGAGACGGCTCGTCATGAATCCAAATAGGGCTCAGCAGAGACAAGCCAGGGTTACGTTAGCAGAAATACCCTAGTTTTCCCAAAAATATCCCATTTTGGCCCAAAACCTAAGCTATAGCACACGGGTTTTGGACTTCTCTTTAGTGGCTTCGAATTTTCACCCAATTTCTTGCAAGGCCATGCCAAACACGTCACGTACTTAGTACCACGATGCCACGAGGAATAGGCACGGGTGCATTTGAGACCTTCGTTTGATTTTTACTTGATTTTTTCAAAAAAAGGGAAAAATCAATTTTCTTCGAATTTTTCTAAAAATCACAAAAATTGTCGAACCTTATAGTCTTGTGCCCATTACTTGAGACTGACACATCACGAATCAAATTGGCCTCTACGAGAGACAAACTAGGTTACGTTAGCAGAAATACTCTAGTTTTCCCAAAAATATCCCATTTTTGCCCAAAACCCAAGGCTATAGCACTGCAGCGTTCGTCTTGGGTACACGATGCGGATGAAGTGGCGCAGGTGCATTTAGAACCCGTTTGATTTTTAATTGATTTTTCAAAAATAAGGGAAAAATCAATTTTCTTGGAATTTTTCTAAAAATCACCAAAAATAAGTAGAACCTTCTACGAACTATGCCCCATTACTTGAGACTGACACATCACGAATCAAATTGGGCTCTAATAGAGACAAACTAGGTTACATTCAGCGAAATACTCTAGTTTTCCAAAAATATCCCATTTTTGCCCAAAACCAAGGCTATAGCACTGCAGCGTTTTGGACTTCTCTTAAGTGGCTTCCAAATTTTCACCCAATTTCTTGCAAGGCCATGCCAAGCAGCGTCCGTGTTGTGTACACGATGCGGAGGAAGAAATGCGGGTCTTAGACAAACTTTCGTTTGATTTTTACTTGATTTTTTCAAAAATAAGGGAAAAATCAATTTTCTACGTATTTTTCTAAAAATCAAAAAAATAGTAGAACATTCAGGAGCTGTGCCCTACTACATCGAGACGGCTCGTCATGAATCCAAATAGGGCTCACGAGCGAGACAAAGCCAGGGTTACGTTAGCAGAAATACCCTAGTTTTCCCAAAAATATCTCATTTTTGGCCCAAAACTAAGCTATAGCACATGGGTTTTGACTTCTCTTTAGTGGCTTCGAATTTTCACCCAATTTCTTGCAAGGCCATGCCAAGCAGCGTCCGTATTGGGTACACGATGCGGAGGAAGAAGTGCGGGTCTTAGACAAACTTTCGTTTGATTTTTACTTGATTTTTTCAAAAATAAGGGAAAAATCAATTTTCTCGATATTTTTCTAAAAATACAAAAAATAGTACAACATTCAGGGAGCTGTGCCCCACTACTTGAGACGGCTCGTCATGAATCCAAATAGGGCTCTGACAGAGACAAAGCCAGGTTACGTTAGCGAAATACCCTAGTTTTCCCAAAAATATCCGATTTTTGCCCAAAACCAAGCTATAGCACACGGGTTTTGGACTTCTCTTCAGTGGCTTCGAATTTTCACCCAATTTCTTGCAAGGCCATGCCAAGCAGCGTCCGTATTGGGTACCACGATGCCGAGAGGAAGAAGTGCGGGTCTTAGACAAACTTTCGTTTGCTTTTACTTGATTTTTTCAAAAATAAGGGAAAAATCAATTTTCTACGTATTTTTCTAAAAATAAAAAAAATAGTAGAATATTTCGGGAATTGTGCCCCTTTGCTTGAGACGGCTCGTCATGAATCCAAATAGGGCTCTGACGAGAGACAAGCCGGGTTACGTTAGCGAAATACACTAGTTTTCCCAAAAATATCCCATTTTTGCCCAAAACCAAGGCTATAGCACACGCGTTTTGTACTTCTCTTGAGTGGCTTCTAAATTTTCAACCAATTTCTTGCAAGGCCATGCCAAGCAGCGTCCGTCTTGGGTACCACGATGCGGAGGAAGAAGCACGGTCTATTTCGAACTTTCGTTTGATTTTTACTTGATTTTTTCAAAAATAAGGGAAAAATAAATTTTCTACGTATTTTTCTAAAAATCAAAAAAAATAGTACAACATTAGGGAGCTGTGCTTGCTTACTTGAGACGGCTCGTCATGAATCAAATAGGGCTCACAGCGAGACAAGCCAGGGTTACGTTAGCGGAAATACCCTAGTTTTCCCAAAAATATCCCATTTTTGCCCAAAACCCAAGGCTATAGCACTGCAGCGTTTTGTACTTCTCTTGATTGGCTTCAAATTTTCAACCAATTTCTTGCAAGGCCATGCCAAGCAGCGTCCGTCTTGGGTACCACGATGCGGAGGAAGAAGCACGGGTGCATTTCGAACTTTCGTTTGATTTTTACTTGATTTTTCAAAAATAAGGGAAAAATAAATTTTCTACGTATTTTTCTAAAAATCAAAAAAAATAGTAGAATATTCAGGAATTGTGCCTATTTGCTTGAGACGACTCGTCATGAATCAAATAGGGCTCTGAGCGAGACAAGCCAGGGTTATGTTAGCAGAAATACCTAGTTTTCCCAAAAATATCCCATTTTGGCCCGAAACCTAAGCTATAGCACACGGGTTTTGGACTTCTCTTTAGTTGGCTTCGAATTTTCACCCAATTTCTTGCAAGGCCATGCCAAACACGTCGTACTTAGTACACGATGCCACGAGGAATAAGCGCAGGTGCATTTGAACCTTCGTTTGATTTTTACTTGATTTTTCAAAAAAAGGGAAAAATCAATTTTCTTCGAATTTTTCTAAAAATCACAAAAATTGTCGAACACTTATAGTCTTGTGCCCAGCTACTTGAGACTGACACATCACGAATCAAATTGGCCTCTAGCGAGAGACAAACTAGGTTACGTTCAGCGAAATACTCTAGTTTTCCCAAAAATATCCCATTTTTGCCCAAAACCCAAGGCTATAGCACTGCAGCGTTCGTCTTGGGTACGCGATGCGGATGAAGTGGCGCGAGTGCATTTAGAACCTTCGTTTGATTTTTAATTGATTTTTTCAAAAATAAGGGAAAAATCAATTTTCTTGGAATTTTTCTAAAAATCACCAAAAATAAGTAGAACCTTCTACGAACTATGCCCACTACTTGAGACGACACATCACGAATCAAATTGGGCTCTAATAGAGACAAACTAGGTTACATTCGCGAGAAATACTCTAGTTTTCCCAAAAATATCCATTTTTGCCCAAAACCCAAGGCTATAGCAAGCGTGTGTTGCGACACACATCCGTCTTGCATACGATGCAGCGGGGAAGAGCCGCAGGTGCATTTGAACCTTCGTTTTATTTATATTTGATTTTTCAAAAAATAATGGAAAAATCAATTTCCTTGGTATTTTTCTAAAAATCACCAAAAATAGTAGAACCTTCAGGAACTATGCCCCACTACTTGAGACGGCTCGTCACTAATCCAAATAGGGCTCTAGCAGAGACAAAGCGAGGTTACGTTCGCGAAATACCCTATTTTTCTAAACAATATCCAATTTTTGGCCCAAAACCAAGCTATAGCACTACGGGTTTCGACTTCTCTTTAGTTGGCTTGAATTTTCACCCAATTTCTTACGGAGTTATGCGACACGTGTCAGTCTTGGGTACTACGATGCCGGAGGAAGAAGAGCAGGTGCACTTCGAACTTTCGTTTGATTTTTACTTGATTTTTTCAAAAATAAGGGAAAAATAAATTTTCTTAGTATTTTTCTAAAAATCACCAAAAATAGTAGAACCTTCAGGGGCGTGCCCACTACTTGAGACGGCTCGTCATGAATCCAAATAGGGCTCAGCAGAGACAAAGCTGGGTTACGTTCGCGGAAATACCTGTTTTCCCAAAAATATCCATTTTGGCCCAAAGCCAGAGCCATAGCACACGGGTTTTGGACTTCTCGTTAGTGGCTTCTAAATTTTCACCCAATTTCTTGCAAGGCCATGCCAAACACGTACGTACTTAGTACACAATGCCACGAGGAATAGGCAGAGGTGCATTTCGAACCTTCGTTTGATTTTTACATGATTTTTTCAAAAAAAGGGAAAAATCAATTTTCTTCAAATTTTTCTAAAAATCACAAAAATTGTCGAACCTTATAGTCTTGTGCCCTACTACTTGAGACTGACACATCACGAATCAAATTGGCCTCTACGAGAGACAAACTAGGTTACGTTCGCGAAATACTCTAGTTTTCCCAAAAATATCCATTTTTGCCCAAAACCCAAGGCTATAGCACACGCGTTCTGGACTTCTCTTGGTGACTTCAAATTTTCACCTAATCTCTTGCGGGGCCGTGCGACACATGTCCGTCTTGTGTACCGCGATGCAGCGAGGAAGAGCCGCAGTGCATTTGAACCATCGTTTCATTTTTATTTGATTTTTTCAAAAATAAGGGAAAAATCAATTTTCTTGGTATATTTTCTAAAAATCACCAAAAATAGTAGAACCTTCAGGGAGCTGTGTCCCACTACTTGAGACGGCTCGTCACTAATCCAAATAGGGCTCTACGAGAGACAAATCAGGATTACGTTCAGCGAAATACCCTATTTTTCTAAAAATATCCCATTTTGGCCTGAAACCCAAGCTATAGCACCTTGGTTTTGGACTTCTCTTTAATTAGCTTCTTAATTTTCGCCCAATTTCTTGCAAGGCCATGCCAAGCAGCGTCCGTCTTGGGTACCGCGATGCCACGAGGAAAAGCGCAGATGCTATTTGAACCTTCGTTTGATTTTTACTTCATTTTTTCAAAAATAAGGGAAAAATCAATTTTGTTATTATTTTTCTAAAAATCACCAATAAATAGTAGAAACTTCAGGGAATTGTGCCTCACTACTTGAGACGGCTCAGTCACGAATCCAAATAGGGCTCTAACGAGAGAAAGCAGGGTTACGTTCGCGAAATACCCTATTTTTCCAAAAAATCCCATTTTTGCCCTGACCAAGCTATAGCACTACGAGTTTTGGACTTTTCGTTTGGTGGCTTCGAATTTTCACCCAATTTCTTGCAAGGCCATGCCAAACACGTCCGTACTTAGTACACGATGCCACGAGGAATAAGCGCAGGTGCATTTCGAACCTTCGTTTGATTTTTACTTGAGTTTTTCAAAAAAAGGAAAAATCAATTTTCTTGAAATTTTTCTAAAAAATCACAAAAATTGTCGAACCTTATAGTCTTGTGCCTCGCTACTTGAACGACACATCACGAATCAAATTGGCCTCTACGAGAGACAAACTAGAGTTACGTTCGCGAAATACTCTAGTTTTCCCAAAAATATCCCATTTTTGCCCAAAACCTAAGGCTATAGCACACGCGTTCTGGACTTCTCTTGGTGACTTCAAATTTTCACCTAATCTCTTGCGGGTCAGTGCGACACATGTCCGTCTTGTGTACGCGATGCAACGAGGAAGAGCCGCAGTGCATTTGAACCATCGTTTCATTTTATTTGATTTTTCAAAAATAAGGGAAAAATCAATTTTCTTGGTATTTTTCTAAAAATCACCAAAAATAGTAGAACCATCAGGAGCTGTGCCCTACTTGCAGACGGCTCGTCACTAATCCAAATAGGGCTCTACGAGAGACAAGCCAGGGTTACGTTCAGCGAAATACCCTATTTTTCTAAAAAATATCCCATTTTGGCCCAAAACCAAGCTATAGCACCTTGGTTTTGGACTTCTCTTCAGTGGCTTCTTAATTTTCGCCCAATTTCTTGCAAGGCCATGCGAAAGCAACGTCCGTCTTTGAACGACACGTAACCC
>CM046815.1:37419480-37459841 GCA_025617385.1 Murraya koenigii
AACCCAAAGCTATAGCACACGGGTTTTCGACTTCTCTTTAGTTGGCTTCGAATTTTCTCCCAATTTCTTGTAGGGCTATGCGACGCAGCGTCCGTCTTGGGTAAGCGATGCCACGGGGAAGAAGCACGAGTGCATTTCGAACCTTCGTTTGATTTTTACTTGATTTTTTCAAAAAATAAGGGAAAAATCAATTTTGTTAATATTTTTCTAAAAATCACCAAAAATAGTAGAACCTTCATGAGCTGTGCCTCACTACTTGAGACGGCTCAGTCACGAATATAATGAGCTCTAAAAGAGACAAAGCCGGGTTACGTTCGCGAAATACCCTATTTTTCCCAAAAATATCCCATTTTTGCCCAAAACCCAAGGCTATAGCACACGGGTTTCGACTTCTCTTTAGTGGCTTCGAATTTTCTCCCAATTTCTTGTAGGGCTGTACGACACGCGTCCGTCTTGGGTAGCGATGCCAAAGGAAGAAGCCGCGGTCTATTTCGAACCTTCGTTTGATTTTTACTTGATTTTTCGAAAAATAAGGGAAAAATCAATTTTCTTAGTATTTTTCTAAAAAATCACCAAAAATAGTAGAACCTTCAGGAGCTGTGCCTCACTACTTGAGACGGCTCGTCACGAATATAATGGGCTCTAACAGAGAGAAACCGGGTTACGTTCGCAGAAATACCCTATTTTTCCCAAAATATCCCATATTTGGCCCAAAACCCAAGGCTATAGCGCACGGGTTTTGGACTTCTCTTTGGTGGCTTCTGAATTTTCACCCAATTTCATGCAAGGCCGTGCGACACGCCTCCGTACTGGGTACACGATGCCACGAGGAAGAAGCACGAGTGCATTTGAACCATCGTTTGATTTTCACTTGATTTTTTCAAAAATAAGGGAAAAATCAATTTTCTTAGTATTTTTCTAAAAATCACCAAAAATAGTAGAACCTTCAGGAGCTGTGCCCTACTACTTGAGACGGCTCGTCACTAATCCAAATAGAGCTCTAGCAGAGACAAGCGGGTTACGTTCGCAGAAATACCCTAGTTTTCCCAAAAATATCCCATTTTTGGCCCAAAACCAAGCTATAGCACACGGGTTTTGGACTTCTCTTTGGTGGCTTCTGAATTTTCACCTAATTTCTTGCAAGGCCGTGCCACATGCGTCCGTCTTGGGTACACGATGCCACGAGGAAGAAGCACGGGTCTATTTCGAACCTTCGTTTGATTTTTACTTGATTTTTCAAAAAATAAGGGAAAAATCAATTTTCTTGGTATTTTTCTAAAAATCACCAAAAATAGTAGAACCTTCAGGAGCTGTGCCCCACTACTTCGGACGGCTCGTCACGAATCATAATAGGGCTCTAACGAGAGACAAACCGGGTTACGTTCGCGAAATACCCTATTTTTCCCAAAATATCCCATTTTGGCCCAAAACCCAAGGCTATAGCACACGGGTTTTGGACTTCTCTTTAGTGGCTTCGAATTTTCACCCAATTTCATGCAAGGCTAGTGCGACACGCATCTGTCATGGGTACCGCGATGCCACGAGGAAGAAGCAATGGTGCATTTGAACCTTCGTTTGATTTTTACTTGATTTTTTCGAAAAATAAGGGAAAAATCAATTTTGTTAGTATTTTTCAAAAAATCACCAAAAATAGTAGAACCTTCAAGGAGCTGTGCCCCACTACTTGAGACTGACTCGTCACTAATCCAAATAGGGCTCTAATAGAGACAAAGCGGGTTACGTTCGCGAAATACCCTAGTTTTCCCAAAAATATCCATTTTGGCCCAAAACCAAGGCTATAGCACCACGGGTTTTGGACTTCTCTTTAGTGGCTTCGAATTTTCACCCAATTTCTTGCAGAGGCCATGCCGACATGCGTTACGTCTTGGGTACACGATGCCGGAGGAAGAAATGCAGGTCCATTTCGAACCTTCGTTTGATTTTTACTTGATTTTTTCAAAAATAAGGGAAAAATCAATTTTCTTAGTATTTTTATAAAAATCACCAAAAATAGTAGAACCTTAAGGAGCTGTGCCCACTACTTGAGACGACTCAGTCACGAATCATAATGGGCTCTAACGAGAGACAAACCTGAGTTACGTTCGCGAAATACCACTAGTTATCCCAAAAATATCTCATTTTGGCCCCAAAACCCAAAGCACACGGGTTTTGGACTTCTCTTTAGTGGCTTCGAATTTTCACCCAATTTCTTGCAGGGTTGTGCGACGCAGCGTCCGTCTTGGGTACGCGATGCCACGAGGAAGAAGCACGGGTGCATTTCGAACCTTCGTTTGATTTTTACTTGATTTTTTCAAAAATAAGGGAAAAATCAATTTTCTTAATATTTTTCTAAAAATCACCAAAAATAGTTGAACCTTCAGGAGCTGTGCCCTACTACTTGAGACGGCTCGTCACGAATCAAATAGGGCTCTAACGAGAGACAAACCAGGTTACGTTCGCAGAAATACCATAGTTTTCCCAAAAATATCCCATTTTTAGCCCAAAACCAAAGGCTATAGCACACGGGTTTTGGACTTGTCTTTAGTGGCTTCGAATTTTCACCCAATTTCTTGTAAGGCCATGCGACAGCACGTCCGTCTTGGGTACACGATGCCATAGGAAGAAGCACGAGTGCATTTCGAACCTTCGTTTGATTTTTACTTGATTTTTCAAAAATAAGGGAAAAATCAATTTTCTTAGTATTTTTCTAAAAAATAACCAAAAATAGTAGAACCTTCAGGAGCTGTGCCCACTACTTGAGACGGCTCGTCACGAATCATAATAGGGCTCTACGAGAGACAAGCCAGGTTACGTTCGCAGAAATACCCTATTTTTCCCAAAATATCCCATTTTGGCCCAAAACCCAAGGCTATAGCGCACGGGTTTTGGACTTCTCTTTAGTGGCTTCGAATTTTCACCCAATTTCATGCAAGGCCGTGCGACACGCGTCTCGTCATGGGTACCACGATGCCACGAGGAAGAAGCAAGGTCTATTTCGAACCTTCGTTTGATTTTTACTTGATTTTTCAAAAATAAGGGAAAAATCAATTTTGTTAGTATTTTTTCTAAAAAATCACCAAAAATAGTAGAACCTTCAGGAGCTGTGCCCACTACTTGAGACGGCTCGTCACTAATCAAATAGGGCTCTATGAGAGACAAGCAGGGTTACGTTCGCAGAAATACCCTATTTTTCCCAAAATATCCCATTTTGGCCCAAAACCCAAGGCTATAGCACACGGGTTTTGGACTTCTCTTTAGTGGCTTCGAATTTTCACCCAATTTCTTGCAAGGCTGTGCGACACGCGTCCGTCATTGGGTACGCGATGCCACGAGGAAGAAGCAATGGTGCTATTTCGAACCTTCGTTTGATTTTTACTTGATTTTTTCGAAAAATAAGGGAAAAATCAATTTTGTTAGTATTTTTCTAAAAAATCACCAAAAAATAGTAGAACCTTCAAGGAGCTGTGCCCACTACTTGAGACGGCTCGTCACGAATCATAATAGGGCTCTAATAGAGACAAAGCAGGGTTACGTTCGCGAAATACCCTATTTTTCCCAAAATATCCCATTTTGGCCCAAAACCAAGGCTATAGCACACGGGTTTTCGACTTCTCTTTAGTGGCTTCGAATTTTCTCCCAATTTCTTGTAGAGGCTGTGCGACACGCGTCCGTCTTGGGTACGCGATGCCACAGGGAAGAAGCACGGGTCATTTCGAACCTTCGTTTGATTTTTACTTGATTTTTCAAAAATAAGGGAAAAATCAATTTTGTTAGTATTTTTCTAAAAATCACCAAAAATAGTAGAACCTTCAAGAGCTGTGCCCACTACTTGAGACGGCTCAATCACGAATATAATGGGCTCTAACGAGAGACAAGCAGGGTTACGTTCGCGAAATACCCTATTTTCCCAAAAATATCCCATTTTTGCCCAAAACCAAGGCTATAGCACACGGGTTTTGGACTTCTCTTTAGTGGCTTCGAATTTTCTCCCAATTTCTTGTAGGGCTGTGCGACACGCGTCCGTCTTGGGTACAGCGATGCCACGAGGAAGAAGCACGGGTGCATTTCGAACCTTCGTTTGATTTTTACTTGATTTTTTCAAAAATAAGGGAAAAATCAATTTTGTTAATATTTTTCTAAAAATCACCAAAAAATAGTAGAACCTTCAAGGAGCTGTGCCCACTACTTGAGACGGCTCAGTCACGAATATAAATAGGGCTCTAATAGAGACAAGCAGGGTTACGTTCGCGAAATACCCTATTTTTCCCAAAAATATCCCATTTTTGCCCAAAACCCAAGGCTATAGCACTACGGGTTTCGACTTCTCTTTAGTGGCTTCGAATTTTCTCCCAATTTCTTGTAGAGGCTGTGCGACACGCGTCCGTCTTGGGTAGCGATGCCACGAGGAAGAAGCACGGGTGCTATTTCGAACCTTCGTTTGATTTTTACTTGATTTTTTCGAAAAATAAGGGAAAAATCAATTTTGTTAGTATTTTTTCTAAAAATCACCAAAAATAGTAGAACCTTCAGGAGCTGTGCCCACTACTTGAGACGGCTCGTCACGAATCATAATGAGCTCTAACAGAGACAAAGCAGGGTTACGTTCGCGAAATACCCTATTTTCCCAAAAATATCCCATTTTTGCCCAAAACCCAAGGCTATAGCACTACGGGTTTCGACTTCTCTTTAGTGGCTTCGAATTTTCTCCCAATTTCTTGTAGAGGCTGTGCGACACAGCGTCCGTCTTGGGTAGCGATGCCACGAGGAAGAAGCACGAGTGCATTTCGAACCTTCGTTTGATTTTTACTTGATTTTTCGAAAAATAAGGGAAAAATCAATTTTCTTAGTATTTTTCTAAAAATCACCAAAAATAGTAGAACCTTCAGGAGCGTGCCCTACTACTTGAGACGGCTCGTCACGAATATAATGGGCTCTAACGAGAGACAAAGCAGGTTACGTTCGCAGAAATACCCTATTTTCCCAAAATATCCATTTTTGGCCCAAAACCCAAGGCTATAGCGCTACGGGTTTTGGACTTCTCTTTAGTTGGCTTCGAATTTTCACCCAATTTCATGCAAGGCCGTGCGACACGCGTCCGTCTTGGGTACACGATGCCACGGGGAAGAAGCACGGGTGCTATTTCGAACCATCGTTTGATTTTCACTTGATTTTTTCAAAAATAAGGGAAAAATCAATTTTCTTAGTATTTTTCTAAAAAATCACCAAAAATAGTAGAACCTTCAGGAGCTGTGCCCACTACTTGAGACGGCTCGTCACTAATCCAAATAGAGCTCTACGAGAGACAAAGCAGGTTTACGTTCGCGAAATACCTATTCTTCCCAAAAATATCCCATTTTTGGCCCAAAACCAAGGCTATAGCACTACGGGTTTTGGACTTCTCTTTAGTGGCTTCGAATTTTCACCTAATTTCTTGCAAGGTCAGTGCGACATGCGTCCGTCTTGGGTACACGATGCCACGGAGGAAGAAGCACGGGTCTATTTCGAACCTTCGTTTGATTTTTACTTGATTTTTCGAAAAATAAGGGAAAAATCAATTTTCTTAGTATTTTTTCTAAAAATCACCAAAAATAGTAGAACCTTCAGGAGCTGTGCCCCACTACTTCAGACGGCTCAGTCACGAATATAATGGGCTCTAATGAGAGAAAGCAGGTTACGTTCGCAGAAATACCCTATTTTTCCCAAAATATCCCATTTTTGGCCCAAAACCCAAGGCTATAGCACTACGGGTTTTGGACTTCTCTTTAGTGGCTTCAGAATTTTCACCCAATTTCATTGCAAGGCTGTGCGACACGCGTCCGTCTTGGGTACACGATGCCACGGGAAGAAGCACGAGTGCTATTTCGAACCATCGTTTGATTTTTACTTGATTTTTTCAAAAATAAGGGAAAAATCAATTTTCTTAGTATTTTTCTAAAAAATCACCAAAAATAGTAGAACCTTCAGGAGCTGTGCCCCACTACTTGAGACGGCTCGTCACTAATCAAATAGAGCTCTAACGAGAGACAAGCCGAGTTACGTTCGCGAAATACCCTAGTTTTCCCAAAAATATCCATTTTGGCCCAAAACCAAGCTATAGCACACGGGTTTTGGACTTCTCTTTAGTGGCTTCGAATTTTCACCCAATTTCTTGCAAGGCCGTGCGACATGCGTCCGTCTTGGGTACGCGATGCCACGAGGAAGAAGCGCGGGTCTATTGTGAACCTTCGTTTGATTTTTACTTGATTTTTTCGAAAAATAAGGGAAAAATCAATTTTCTTAGTATTTTTCTAAAAAATCACCAAAAATAGTAGAACCTTCAGGAGCTATGCCCCACTACTTGAGACGGCTCGTCACGAATATAATGGGCTCTAACGAGAGACAAGCGGGTTACGTTCGCAGAAATACCATAGTCTTCCCAAAAATATCCCATTTTGGCCCAAAACCAATGCTATAGCACTACGGGTTTCGACTTCTCTTTAGTGGCTTCGAATTTTCTCCCAATTTCTTGTAGGGCTGTGCGACCACGCGTCCGTCTTGGGTAAGCGATGCCACGGGGAAGAAGCACGAGTGCTGTTTGAACCTTCGTTTGATTTTTACTTGATTTTTCGAAAAATAAGGGAAAAATCAATTTTCTTAATATTTTTCTAAAAATCACCAAAAATAGTAGAACCTTCAGGAGCTGTGCCCACTACTTCGAGACGGCTCGTCACGAATCATAATAGGCTCTAACGAGAGCAAAGCGGGTTACGTTCGCGAAATACCCTATTTTTCCCAAAATATCCCATTTTGGCCCAAAACCCAAGGCTATAGCGCTACGGGTTTTGGACTTCTCTTTAGTGGCTTCGAATTTTCACCCAATTTCATGCAAGGCAGTGCGACACGCCTCCGTCTTGGGTACACGATGCCACGGGGAAGAAGCACGGGTGCTATTTGAACCTTCGTTTGATTTTTACTTGATTTTTCAAAAATAAGGGAAAAATCAATTTTCTTAGTATTTTTCTAAAAATCACCAAAAATAGTAGAACCTTCAGGAGCTGTGCCCACTACTTGAGACGGCTCGTCACTAATCTAAATAGAGCTCTACAGAGACAAACCGGGTTACGTTCGCGAAATACCCTAGTTTTCCCAAAAATATCCCATTTTGGCCCAAAACCAAGGCTATAGCACACGGGTTTTGGACTTCTCTTTAGTGGCTTCGAATTTTCACCCAATTTCTTGCAAGGCCGTGCGACACGCGTCCGTCTTGGGTACACGATGCCACGGAGGAAGAAGCAGGGTCTATTTCGAACCTTCGTTTGATTTTTACTTGATTTTTCGAAAAATAAGGGAAAAATCAATTTTCTTAGTATTTTTCTAAAAATCACCAAAAATAGTAGAACCTTCAGGAGCTGTGCCCACTACTTGAGACGGCTCGTCACGAATATAATAGAGCTCTAACAGAGACAAAGCGGGTTACGTTCGCGAAATACCCTAGTTTTCCCAAAAATATCCCATTTTTGCCCAAAACCCAAGGCTATAGCACTACGGGTTTTCGACTTCTCTTTAGTGGCTTCGAATTTTCTCCCAATTTCTTGTAGGGCTGTGCGACGCAGCGTCCGTCTTGGGTAAGCGATGCCACGGGAAGAAGCGCAGGTGCTATTTGAACCTTCGTTTGATTTTTACTTGATTTTTCGAAAAATAAGGGAAAAATCAATTTTATTAGTATTTTTCTAAAAATCACCAAAAAATAGTAGAACCTTCAGGAGCTGTGCCCCACTACTTGAGACGGCTCGTCACGAATATAATGAGCTCTAAGAGAGACAAAGCGGGTTACGTTCGCGAAATACCCTATTTTTCCCAAAAATATCCCATTTTGGCCCAAAACCCAAGGCTATAGCACACGGGTTTCGACTTCTCTTTAGTGGCTTCGAATTTTCTCCCAATTTCTTGTAGGGCTGTACGACACGCGTCCGTCTTGGGTACGCGATGCCACGAGGAAGAAGCACGAGTGCATTTCGAACCTTCGTTTGATTTTTACTTGATTTTTTAGAAAATAAGGGAAAAATCAATTTTGTTAATATTTTTCTAAAAATCACCAAAAATAGTAGAACCTTCAGAGGCTATGCCCACTACTTGAGACGGCTCGTCACGAATATAATGGGCTCTAACGAGAGACAAGCCGGGTTACGTTCGCGAAATACCTAGTTTTCCCAAAATATCCCATTTTGGCCCAAAACCAAGGCTATAGCGCACGGGTTTTGGACTTCTCTTTAGTTGGCTTCGAATTTTCACCCAATTTCTTGCAAGGCCGTGCGACACGCGTCCGTCTTGGGTACACGATGCCACGAGGAAGAAGCACGGGTGCTATTTCGAACCATTCGTTTGATTTTCACTTGATTTTTTCAAAAATAAGGGAAAAATCAATTTTCTTAGTATTTTTTCTAAAAATCACCAAAAATAGTAGAACCTTCAGGGAGCTGTGCCCCACTACTTGAGACGGCTCGTCACTAATCCAAATAGAGCTCTACGAGAGACAAGCAGGTTTACGTTCGCGAAATACCCTAGTCTTCCCAAAAATATCCCATTTTGGCCCAAAACCAAGGCTATAGCACTACGGGTTTTGGACTTCTCTTTAGTGGCTTCGAATTTTCACCCAATTTCTTGCAAGGCTGTGCGACATGCGTCCGTCTTGGGTACGCGATGCCACGAGGAAGAAGCACGGGTCTATTTCGAACCTTCGTTTGATTTTTACTTGATTTTTTTCGAAAAATAAGGGAAAAATCAATTTTCTTGGTATTTTTTCTAAAAATCACCAAAAATAGTAGAACCTTCAGGAGCTGTGCCCCACTACTTGAGACGGCTCGTCACGAATATAATGGGCTCTAACGAGAGACAAGCCGGGTTACGTTCGCGAAATACCCTATTTTTCCCAAAATATCCCATTTTGGCCCAAAACCAAGGCTATAGCACGCGGGTTTTGGACTTCTCTTTGGTGGCTTCTGAATTTTCACCCAATTTCATGCAAGGCCGTGCGACACGCGTCCGTCTTGGGTACACGATGCCACGAGGAAGAAGCGCAGGTGCTATTTCGAACCATCGTTTGATTTTCACTTGATTTTTTCAAAAATAAGGGAAAAATCAATTTTCTTGGTATTTTTCTAAAAAATCACCAAAAATAGTAGAACCTTCAGGAGCTGTGCCTCACTACTTGAGACGACTCGTCACTAATCCAAATAGAGCTCTACGAGAGACAAAGCAGGTTTACGTTCGCGAAATACCCTAGTTTTCCCAAAATATCCCATTTTGGCCCAAAACCAAGCTATAGCACCACGGGTTTTGGACTTCTCTTCAGTGGCTTCGAATTTTCACCCAATTTCTTGCAAGGCCGTGCCGAATGCGTCCGTCTTGGGTACACGATGCACGGAGGAAGAAGCGCGGGTCTATTGCGAACCTTCGTTTGATTTTTACTTGATTTTTTCGAAAAATAAGGGAAAAATCAATTTTCTTAGTATTTTTCTAAAAATCACCAAAAATAGTAGAACCTTCAGGAGCTATGCCCACTACTTGAGACGGCTCGTCACGAATATAATGGGCTCTAACGAGAGAAAGCAGGGTTACGTTCGCGAAATACCATAGTCTTCCCAAAAATATCCCATTTTGGCCCAAAACCAAGGCTATAGCACACGGGTTTCGACTTCTCTTTAGTGGCTTCGAATTTTCTCCCAATTTCTTGTAGGGCTGTACGACACGCGTCCGTCTTGGGTAAGCGATGCCACGAGGAAGAAGCACGAGTGCTATTTGAACCTTCGTTTGATTTTTACTTGATTTTTTCGAAAAATAAGGGAAAAATCAATTTTCTTAGTATTTTTCTAAAAATCACCAAAAATAGTAGAACCTTCAGGAGCTGTGCCCCACTACTTGAGACGGCTCGTCACGAATATAATGGGCTCTAACGAGAGAAAGCAGGGTTACGTTCGCGAAATACCCTATTTTTCCCAAAATATCCCATTTTGGCCCAAAACCCAAGGCTATAGCGCACGGGTTTTGGACTTCTCTTTGGTGGCTTCCGAATTTTCACCCAATTTCATGCAAGGCCGTGCGACACGCGTCCGTACTGGGTACACGATGCCACAGGAAGAAGCACGGGTCTGTTTCGAACCTTCGTTTGATTTTCACTTGAATTTTTTCAAAAAAGTAAGGGAAAAATCAATTTTCTTAGTATTTTTCTAAAAATCACCAAAAATAGTAGAACCATCAGGAGCTGTGCCCCACTACTTGAGACGGCTCGTCACTAATCCAAATAGAGCTCTAACGAGAGACAAGCAGGTTACGTTCGCGAAATACCTTAGTCTTCCCAAAAATATCCCATTTTGGCCCAAAACCAAGCTATAGCACACGGGTTTTGGACTTCTCTTTAGTGGCTTCGAATTTTCACCTAATTTCTTGCAAGGCTGTACGACATGCGTCCGTCTTGGGTACACGATGCCAGAGGAAGAAGCACGGGTCTATTTGAACCTTCGTTTGATTTTTACTTGATTTTTTCGAAAAATAAGGGAAAAATCAATTTTCTTAATATTTTTCTAAAAATCACCAAAAAATAGTAGAACCTTCAGGAGCTGTGCCCCACTACTTGAGACGGCTCGTCACGAATATAATGGGCTCTAACGAGAGACAAGCAGGGTTACGTTCGCAGAAATACCTAGTTTTCCCAAAATATCCCATTTTTGGCCCAAAACCAAGGCTATAGCACCACGGGTTTTGGACTTCTCTTTAGTGGCTTCGAATTTTCACCCAATTTCATGCAAGGCAGTGCGACACGCGTCCGTCTTGGGTACACGATGCCACGGGGAAGAAGCACGGGTCTATTTCGAACCATCGTTTGATTTTTACTTGATTTTTTCAAAAATAAGGGAAAAATCAATTTTCTTAGTATTTTTCTAAAAAATCACCAAAAATAGTAGAACCTTCAGGAGCTGTGCCCACTACTTGAGACGGCTCGTCACTAATCTAAATAGGTCTCTAACGAGACAAAGCGGGTTACGTTCGCGAAATACCTAGTTTTCCCAAAAATATCCCATTTTGGCCCAAAACCAAGGCTATAGCACACGGGTTTTGGACTTCTCTTTAGTGGCTTCGAATTTTCACCCAATTTCTTGCAAGGCCGTGCGACATGCGTCCGTCTTGGGTACCACGATACCGGAGGAAGAAGCACGGGTCTATTTCGAACCTTCGTTTGATTTTTACTTGATTTTTCGAAAAATAAGGGAAAAATCAATTTTCTTAGTATTTTTCTAAAAATCACCAAAAATAGTAGAACCTTCAGGAGCTGTGCCCACTACTTGAGACGGCTCAGTCACTGAATATAATGGGCTCTAACGAGAGACAAGCGGGTTACGTTCGCGAAATACCATAGTCTTCCCAAAAATATCCCATTTTTGGCCTAAAACCCAAGCTATAGCACACGGGTTTTGGACTTCTCTTTGGTGGCTTCTGAATTTTCACCCAATTTCTTGCAAGGCTAGTGCCAAATGCGTCCGTCTTGGGTACGCGATGCCAGAGGAAGAAGCACGGGTCTATTGCGAACCTTCGTTTGATTTTTACTTGATTTTTCAAAAATAAGGGAAAAATCAATTTTCTTAGTATCTTTTCTAAAAATCACCAAAAATAGTAGAACCTTCAGGAGCTGTGCCCACTACTTGAGACGGCTCGATCACGAATATAATGGGCTCTAACGAGAGACAAAGCCGGGTTACGTTCGCGAAATACCATAGTTTTCCCAAAAATATCCCATTTTTGGCCCAAAACCAAGGCTATAGCACTGCGGGTTTTGGACTTCTCTTTAGTGGCTTCGAATTTTCACCCAATTTCATGCAAGGCTAGTGCGACACACCTCTGTCTGGGTACCGCGATGCCACGAGGAAGAAGCAAGGTGCATTTTGAACCTTCGTTTGATTTTTACTTGATTTTTCGAAAAATAAGGGAAAAATCAATTTTGTTAGTATTTTTTAAAAAATCACCAAAAATAGTAGAACCTTGAGGAGCTGTGCCCACTACTTGAGACGGCTCGTCACTAATCCAAATAGGGCTCTAACGAGACAAAGCTGGGTTCGTTCGCGAAATACCTATTTTCCCAAAAATATCCCATTTTTGCCCAAAACCCAAGGCTATATAGCACACGGGTTTCGACTTCTCTTTAGTGGCTTCGAATTTTCTCCCAATTTCTTGTAGGGCTGTGCGACAGCGTCCGTCTTGGGTAAGCGATGCCACGGGGAAGAAGCGCAGGTGCTATTTCGAACCTTCGTTTGATTTTTACTTGATTTTTCAAAAATAAGGGAAAAATCAATTTTGTTAATATTTTTCTAAAAATCACCAAAAATAGTAGAACCATCCAGGAGCTGTGCCCTACTACTTGAGACTGGCTCGTCACGAATATAATGGGCTCTAGCGAGACAAAGCCGGGTTACGTTCGCGAAATACCCTATTTTTCCCAAAATATCCCATTTTTGCCCAAAACCAAGGCTATAGCACTACGGGTTTCGACTTCTCTTTAGTGGCTTCGAATTTTCTCCCAATTTCTTGTAGGGCTGTACGACCATGCGTCCGTCTTGGGTAAGCGATGCCACGAGGAAGAAGCGCAGGTGCTGTTTGAACCTTCGTTTGATTTTTACTTGATTTTTTGAAAAA
Source organism: Murraya koenigii (assembly GCA_025617385.1). Classification (NCBI taxonomy): domain Eukaryota; kingdom Viridiplantae; phylum Streptophyta; class Magnoliopsida; order Sapindales; family Rutaceae; genus Murraya; species Murraya koenigii. The sequence continues at coordinate 37,432,144 of CM046815.1, forward strand.
TAAGGGAAAAATCAATTTTGTTAGTATTTTTCTAAAAAATCACCAAAAATAGTAGAACCTTCAGGAGCTGTGCCCCACTACTTGAGACGGCTCGTCACTAATCCATAATAGGGCTCTAACGAGACAAAGCCGGGTTACGTTCGCGAAATACCCTATTTTTCCCAAAATATCCCATTTTGGCCCAAAACCCAAGGCTATAGCGCACGGGTTTTGGACTTCTCTTTAGTGGCTTCGAATTTTCACCCAATTTCATGCAAGGCCGTGCGACACGCGTCTGTCATGAGGTACGCGATGCCACGAGGAAGAAGCAATGGTGCATTTCGAACCTTCGTTTGATTTTTACTTGATTTTTCGAAAAATAAGGGAAAAATCAATTTTGTTAGTATTTTTCTAAAAAATAACCAAAAATAGTAGAACCATCAGGAGCTGTGCCTCACTACTTCAGACGGCTCGTCACTAATCCAAATAGGACTCTATGAGACAAAGCTGGGTTACGTTCGCAGAAATACCCTATTTTTCCCAAAAATATCCCATTTTTTGCCCAAAACCCAAGGCTATAGCACTACGGGTTTTCGACTTCTCTTTAGTGGCTTCGAATTTTCTCCCAATTTCTTGTAGAGGCTGTGCGACACGCGTCCGTCTTGGGTAAGCGATGCCACGGGGAAGAAGCACGGATGCATTTCGAACCTTCGTTTGATTTTACTTGATTTTTCGAAAAATAAGGGAAAAATCAATTTTGTTAGTATTTTTCTAAAAATCACCAAAAATAGTAGAACCTTCAGGAGCTGTGCCTCACTACTTGAGACGGCTCGTCACGAATATAATGGGCTCTAACGAGACAAAGCCGGGTTACGTTCGCGAAATACCCTATTTTTCCCAAAAATATCCCATTTTTGCCCAAAACCCAAGGCTATAGCACTACGGGTTTTCGACTTCTCTTTAGTGGCTTCGAATTTTCTCCCAATTTCTTGTAGGGCTGTGCGACGCAGCGTCCGTCTTGGGTAGCGATGCCACGAGGAAGAAGCACGAGTGCATTTCGAACCTTCGTTTGATTTTTACTTGATTTTTTCAAAAATAAGGGAAAAATCAATTTTGTTAGTATTTTTCTAAAAAATCACCAAAAAATAGTAGAACCTTCAGGAGCTGTGCCCCACTACTTGAGACGGCTCGTCACGAATATAATGGGCTCTACAGAGACAAAGCCAGGGTTACGTTCGCAGAAATACCCTATTTTCCCAAAAATATCCCATTTTGGCCCAAAACCCAAGGCTATAGCACACGGGTTTTGGACTTCTCTTTAGTGGCTTCGAATTTTCTCCCAATTTCTTGTAGGGCTGTGCGACACGCGTCCGTCTTGGGTACAGCGATGCCACGAGGAAGAAGCAGCAGGTGCTATTTGAACCTTCGTTTGATTTTTACTTGATTTTTCGAAAAATAAGGGAAAAATCAATTTTGTTAGTATTTTTTCAAAAAATCACCAAAAATAGTAGAACCTTGAGGAGCTGTGCCCCACTACTTGAGACGGCTCGTCACTAATCCAAATAGGGCTCTACGAGAGACAAAGCGGGTTACGTTCGCGAAATACCCTATTTTTCCCAAAAATATCCCATTTTTGCCCAAAACCCAAGGCTATAGCACACGGGTTTTGGACTTCTCTTTAGTGGCTTCGAATTTTCACCCAATTTCATGCAAGGCTAGTGCGACACGCGTCCGTCTTGGGTACACGATGCCACGGGGAAGAAGCGCAGATGCTATTTGAACCTTCGTTTGATTTTTACTTGATTTTTTCGAAAAATAAGGGAAAAATCAATTTTGTTAATATTTTTCTAAAAATCACCAAAAATAGTAGAACCTTCAGGAGCTGTGCCCCACTACTTGAGACGACTCGTCCACGAATATAATGGGCTCTAACGAGAGACAAGCCGGGTTACGTTCGCGAAATACCCTATTTTCCCAAAAATATCCCATTTTTGGCCCAAAACCCAAGGCTATAGCACACGGGTTTTGGACTTCTCTTTGGTGGCTTCGAATTTTCTCCCAATTTCTTGTAGGGCTGTGCGACACGCGTCCGTCTTGGGTACACGATGCCACAGGGAAGAAGCACGGAGTGCATTTGAACCTTCGTTTGATTTTTACTTGATTTTTCGAAAAATAAGGGAAAAATCAATTTTGTTAGTATTTTTCTAAAAATCACCAAAAATAGTAGAACCTTCGGGAGCTGTGCCCCACTACTTCAGACGGCTCGTCACAAATCTAAATAAGGCTCTAATAGAGACAAACTGGGTTACATTCGCAGAAATACCATAGTTTTCCCAAAAATATCCCATTTTTGGCCCAAAACACAAGGCTATAGCACACGGGTTTTCGACTTCTCTTTGGTGGCTTCAGAATTTTCACCCAATTTCTTGCAACGCCGTGCGACACGCCTCCGTCTTGGGTACACGATGCCACGGGGAAGAAGCACGGGTGCTATTTGAACCTTCGTTTGATTTTTACTTGATTTTTCGAAAAATAAGGGAAAAATCAATTTTGTTAGTATTTTTCTAAAAAATCACCAAAAATAGTAGAACCTTCAGGAGCTGTGCCCCACTACTTGAGACGGCTCGTCACTAATCCAAATAGGGCTCTAACGAGACAAGCAGGGTTACGTTCGCGGAAATACCATAGTTTTCCCAAAAATATCCATTTTTGGCCCAAAACCCAAGGCTATAGCACTACGGGTTTTGGACTTCTCTTTAGTGGCTTCGAATTTTCACCCAATTTCTTGTAAGGCTGTGCGACACGCGTCCGTCTTGGGTACACGATGCCACGGGGAAGAAGCACGGGTGCATTTCGAACCTTCGTTTGATTTTTACTTGATTTTTCTAAAAATAAGGGAAAAATCAATTTTGTTAATATTTTTCTAAAAAATCACCAAAAATAGTAGAACCTTCAGAGGCTGTGCCCCACTACTTGAGACGACTCGTCACTAATCATAATAGGGCTCTATGAGAGACAAGCCGGGTTACGTTCGCGAAATACCCTATTTTCCCAAAATATCCCATTTTGGCCCAAAACCAAGGCTATAGCACCACGGGTTTTGGACTTCTCTTTAGTGGCTTCGAATTTTCACCCAATTTCATGCAAGGCCGTGCGACACGCCTCCGTCTTGGGTACACGATGCCACGGGGAAGAAGCACGAGTGCTATTTCGAACCTTCGTTTGATTTTTACTTGATTTTTTCGAAAAATAAGGGAAAAATCAATTTTGTTAGTATTTTTCTAAAAAATCACCAAAAATAGTAGAACCTTCGAGAGCTGTGCCCCACTACTTGAGACGGCTCGTCCACGAATCCATAATAGGGCTCTACGAGAGACAAGCAGGGTTACGTTCGCAGAAATACCCTATTTTTCCCAAAATATCCCATTTTGGCCCAAAACCCAAGGCTATAAGCACACGGGTTTTGGACTTCTCTTTAGTGGCTTCGAATTTTCACCCAATTTCTTGCAAGGCTGTGCGACACGCGTCCGTCTTGGGTACACGATGCCACGAGGAAGAAGCAGTGGTGCATTTCGAACCGTTCGATTTTGATTTTTCGAAAAATAAGGGAAAAATCAATTTTGTTAGTATTTTTTCAAAAAATCACCAAAAAATAGTAGAACCTTGAGGAGCTGTGCCCACTACTTGAGACGGCTCAGTCACTGAATCATAATAGGGCTCTAACGAGACAAAGCGGGTTCACGTTCGCGAAATACCATAGTTTTCCCAAAAATATCCCATTTTGGCCCAAAACCAAGACTATAGCACACGGGTTTTGGACTTCTCTTTAGTTGGCTTCGAATTTTCACCCAATTTCTTGCAAGGCTGTGCGACATGCGTCCGTCTTGGGTACGCGATGCCACGAGGAAGAAGCACGGGTCTATTTCGAACCTTCGTTTGATTTTTACTTGATTTTTTCGAAAAATAAGGGAAAAATCAATTTTCTTAGTATTTTTCTAAAAATCACCAAAAATAGTAGAACCTTCAGGAGCTGTGCCCTACTACTTGAGACGACTCGTCACGAATATAATGGGCTCTAACGAGAGACAAGCAGGGTTACGTTCGTGAAATACCATAGTTTTCCCAAAATATCCCATTTTGGCCCAAAACCAAGGCTATAGCACTACGGGTTTTGGACTTCTCTTTAGTGGCTTCGAATTTTCTCCCAATTTCTTGTAGGGCTGTGCGACACGCGTCCGTCTTGGGTACACGATGCCACGGGGAAGAAGCACGGGTGCATTTTGAACCTTCGTTTGATTTTTACTTGATTTTTTCGAAAAATAAGGGAAAAATCAATTTTCTTAGTATTTTTCTAAAAATCACCAAAAATAGTAGAACCTTCAGGAGCTGTGCCCCACTACTTGAGACGGCTCAGTCACGAATCATAATGGGCTCTACGAGAGACAAGCCGGGTTACGTTCGCGAAATACCATAGTTTTCCCAAAAATATCCCATTTTTGGCCCAAAACCAAGACTATAGCACACGGGTTTTCGACTTCTCTTTAGTGGCTTCGAATTTTCTCCCAATTTCTTGTAGAGGCTGTGCGACACGCGTCCGTCTTGGGTAAGCGATGCCACGAGGAAGAAGCGCAGGTGCTATTTCGAACCTTCGTTTGATTTTTACTTGATTTTTTCGAAAAATAAGGGAAAAATCAATTTTCTTAATATTTTTCTAAAAATCACCAAAAATAGTAGAACCTTCAGAGGCTGTGCCCACTACTTGAGACTGGCTCGATCACGAATATAATAGGGCTCTAACGAGACAAAGCGGGTTACGTTCGCGAAATACCATAGTTTTCCCAAAAATATCCCATTTTTGGCCCAAAACCAAGGCTATAGCATCACGGGTTTCGACTTCTCTTTAGTGGCTTCGAATTTTCTCCCAATTTCTTGTAGGGCTGTGCGACACAGCGTCCGTCTTGGGTAAGCGATGCCACGGGGAAGAAGCACGGGTGCATTTCGAACCTTCGTTTGATTTTTACTTGATTTTTTGAAAAATAAGGGAAAAATCAATTTTCTTAGTATTTTTCTAAAAATCACCAAAAATAGTAGAACCTTCAGGAGCTGTGCCTCACTACTTGAGACGGCTCGTCACGAATATAATAGGGCTCTAACGAGAGACAAGCAGGGTTACGTTCACGAAATACCATAGTTTTCCCAAAATATCCCATTTTTGGCCCAAAACCAAGGCTATAGCACACGGGTTTTGGACTTCTCTTTAGTGGCTTCGAATTTTCACCCAATTTCTTGCAAGGCTGTCGACACATGCGTCCGTCTTGGGTACACGATGCCACGAGGAAGAAGCACGAGTCTATTTCGAACCTTCGTTTGATTTTTACTTGATTTTTCGAAAAATAAGGGAAAAATCAATTTTCTTAGTATTTTTCTAAAAATCACCAAAAATAGTAGAACCTTCAGGAGCTGTGCCCACTACTTGAGACTGACTCGTCACGAATATAATGGGCTCTATGAGAGACAAGCCGGGTTACGTTCGCAGAAATACCATAGTCTTCCCAAAAATATCCCATTTTTGGCCCAAAACCAAGGCTATAGCATCACGGGTTTTCGACTTCTCTTTAGTGGCTTCGAATTTTCTCCCAATTTCTTGTAGGGCTGTACGACACGCGTCCGTCTTGGGTACGCGATGCCACGAGGAAGAAGCACGAGTGCTGTTTGAACCTTCGTTTGATTTTTACTTGATTTTTTCGAAAAATAAGGGAAAAATCAATTTTATTAGTATTTTTCAAAAAATCACCAAAAATAGTAGAACCTTCAGGAGCTGTGCCCACTACTTGAGACTGGCTCGTCACGAATATAATGGGCTCTAACGAGAGAAAGCCGGGTTACGTTCGCGAAATACCATAGTTTTCCCAAAATATCCCATTTTTGGCCCAAAACCAAGGCTATAGCACACGGGTTTTGGACTTCTCTTTAGTGGCTTCGAATTTTCTCCCAATTTCTTGTAGGGCCGTGCGACCACGCGTCCGTCTTGGGTAGCGATGCCACGGGGAAGAAGCACGGGTGCATTTTGAACCTTCGTTTGATTTTTACTTGATTTTTTGAAAAATAAGGGAAAAATCAATTTTCTTAGTATTTTTCTAAAAATCACCAAAAATAGTAGAACCTTCAGGAGCGTGCCCCACTACTTGAGACGGCTCGTCACGAATATAATAGGGCTCTACGAGAGACAAGCAGGGTTACGTTCGCAGAAATACCATAGTTTTCCCAAAAATATCCCATTTTTGGCCCAAAACCAAGGCTATAGCACACGGGTTTTGGACTTCTCTTTAGTGGCTTCGAATTTTCTCCCAATTTCTTGTAGAGGCTGTGCGACACGCGTCCGTCTTGGGTAAGCGATGCCACGAGGAAGAAGCACGAGTGCTATTTCGAACCTTCGTTTGATTTTTACTTGATTTTTTCGAAAAATAAGGGAAAAATCAATTTTCTTAGTATTTTTCTAAAAATCACCAAAAATAGTAGAACCTTCAGGAGCTGTGCCCTACTACTTGAGACGGCTCGTCACGAATATAATAGGGCTCTAACGAGACAAAGCGGGTTACGTTCGCGAAATACCATAGTTTTCCCAAAAATATCCCATTTTTGGCCCAAAACCAAGGCTATAGCACACGGGTTTCGACTTCTCTTTAGTGGCTTCGAATTTTCTCCCAATTTCTTGTAGGGCTGTACGACCACGCGTCCGTCTTGGGTAAGCGATGCCACAGGGAAGAAGCACGGGTGCATTTCGAACCTTCGTTTGATTTTTACTTGATTTTTCGAAAAATAAGGGAAAAATCAATTTTCTTAGTATTTTTCTAAAAATCACCAAAAATAGTAGAACCTTCAGGAGCTGTGCCTCACTACTTGAGACGGCTCGTCACGAATATAATGGGCTCTAACGAGAGACAAAGCGGGTTACGTTCGCGGAAATACCATAGTCTTCCCAAAAATATCCCATTTTGGCCCAAAACCAAGACTATAGCACTACGGGTTTTCGACTTCTCTTTAGTGGCTTCGAATTTTCTCCCAATTTCTTGTAGGGCTGTACGACACGCGTCCGTCTTGGGTAAGCGATGCCACGAGGAAGAAGCAGGGTGCTATTTGAACCTTCGTTTGATTTTTACTTGATTTTTTCGAAAAATAAGGGAAAAATCAATTTTCTTAATATTTTTCTAAAAATCACCAAAAATAGTAGAACCTTCAGGAGCTGTGCCTCACTACTTGAGACGGCTCGTCCACGAATATAATGGGCTCTAACGAGAGACAAGCCGGGTTACGTTCGCGAAATACCATAGTTTTCCCAAAATATCCCATTTTGGCCCAAAACCAAGGCTATAGCACTACGGGTTTTGGACTTCTCTTTAGTGGCTTCGAATTTTCACCCAATTTCTTGCAAGGCTAGTGCGACACGCCGTCCGTCTTGGGTACACGATGCCACGGGGAAGAAGCACGGGTCTGTTTCGAACCTTCGTTTGATTTTTACTTGATTTTTTCGAAAAATAAGGGAAAAATCAATTTTGTTAGTATTTTTCTAAAAAATCACCAAAAATAGTAGAACCTTCGAGAGCTGTGCCCACTACTTGAGACGGCTCGTCACTAATCCAAATAGGGCTCTACGAGAGACAAAGCGGGTTACGTTCGCGAAATACCATAGTTTTCCCAAAAATATCCCATTTTTGCCCAAAACCAAGGCTATAGCACACGGGTTTTCGACTTCTCTTTAGTGGCTTCGAATTTTCTCCCAATTTCTTGTAGGGCTGTACGACACGCGTCCGTCTTGGGTAAGCGATGCCACGGGAAGAAGCACGAGTGCATTTGAACCTTCGTTTGATTTTTACTTGATTTTTTCGAAAAATAAGGGAAAAATCAATTTTGTTAGTATTTTTCTAAAAATCACCAAAAATAGTAGAACCTTCAGGAGCTGTGCCCACTACTTCGAGACGGCTCGTCACGAATATAATGGGCTCTAACGAGACAAAGCCGGGTTACGTTCGCGGAAATACCATAGTTTTCCCAAAATATCCCATTTTTGCCCAAACCCAAGGCTATAGCGCTACGGGTTTTGGACTTCTCTTTAGTGGCTTCGAATTTTCACCCAATTTCATGCAAGGCCGTGCGACACGCGTCCGTCTTGGGTACACGATGCCACGAGGAAGAAGCACGAGTGCATTTGAATCTTCGTTTGATTTTTACTTGATTTTTTCGAAAAATAAGGGAAAAATCAATTTTGTTAGTATTTTTCTAAAAATCACCAAAAATAGTAGAACCTTCAGGAGCTGTGCCTCACTACTTGAGACGACTCGTCACTAATCCAAATAGGGCTCTATGAGAGACAAGCAGGATTCGTTCGCGAAATACCCTATTTTTCCCAAAATATGCCATTTTTGCCAAAACGCAAGGCTATAGCACACGGGTTTCGACTTCTCTTTAGTGGCTTCGAATTTTCTCCCAATTTCTTGTAGGGCTGTACGACACGCGTCCGTCTTGGGTAAGCGATGCCACGAGGAAGAAGCACGAGTGCTATTTCGAACCTTCGTTTGATTTTTACTTGATTTTTTCGAAAAATAAGGGAAAAATCAATTTTCTTAGTATTTTTCTAAAAATCACCAAAAATAGTAGAACATTCAGGAGCTGTGCCCTACTTGAGCGACTCGTCACGAATAAATAGGCTCTATGAGACAAGCAGGTTACGTTCGAAATACCTATTTTCCCAAAATATCCCATTTTGGCCCAAACCAAGCTATAGCACTACGGGTTTCGACTTCTCTTTAGTGGCTTCGAATTTTCTCCCAATTTCTTGTAGAGGCTGTGCGACGCAGCGTCCGTCTTGGGTAAGCGATGCCACGGGGAAGAAGCGCAGGTGCATTTCGAACCTTCGTTTGATTTTTACTTGATTTTTCGAAAAATAAGGGAAAAATCAATTTTCTTAGTATTTTTCTAAAAATCACCAAAAATAGTAGAACCTTCAGGAGCTGTGCCCACTACTTGAGACGGCTCGTCACGAATATAATGGGCTCTAGCGAGACAAAGCAGGGTTACGTTCGCGAAATACCATAGTTTTCCCAAAAATATCCCATTTTGGCCCAAAACCAAGGCTATAGCACACGGGTTTTGGACTTCTCTTTGGTGGCTTCGAATTTTCACCCAATTTCTTGTAGGCCGTGCGACACACGCGTCCGTCTTGGGTACGCGATGCCACGGGGAAGAAGCACGAGTGCTGTTTGAATCTTCGTTTGATTTTTACTTGATTTTTCGAAAAATAAGGGAAAAATCAATTTTGTTAGTATTTTTCTAAAAATCACCAAAAATAGTAGAACCTTCAGAGAGCTGTGCCCCACTACTTGAACGACTCGTCACTAATCCAAATAGGGCTCTACGAGAGACAAAGCCGGGTTACGTTCGCGAAATACCATATTTTTCCCAAAAATATCCCATTTTTGCCCAAAACCAAGGCTATAGCACACAGGTTTTCGACTTCTCTTTGGTGGCTTCGAATTTTCTCCCAATTTCTTGTAGGGCTGTGCGACACGCGTCCGTCTTGGGTAAGCGATGCCACGAGGAAGAAGCACGAGTGCTATTTCGAACCTTCGTTTGATTTTACTTGATTTTTCAAAAATAAGGGAAAAATCAATTTTGTTAGTATTTTTCTAAAAATCACCAAAAATAGTAGAACCTTCAGGAGCTGTGCCCACTACTTGAGACGGCTCAAGTCCACGAATATAATGGGCTCTATGAGAGACAAGCAGGGTTACGTTCGCGAAATACCATAGTTTTCCCAAAAATATCCCATTTTGGCCCAAAACCAAGGCTATAGCACACGGGTTTTCGACTTCTCTTTAGTGGCTTCGAATTTTCTCCCAATTTCTTGTAGGGCTGTGCGACACGCGTCCGTCTTGGGTAAACGATGCCACGAGGAAGAAGCACGGGTGCATTTCGAACCTTCGTTTGATTTTTACTTGATTTTTCGAAAAATAAGGGAAAAATCAATTTTGTTAGTATTTTTCTAAAAAATCACCAAAAATAGTAGAACCTACAGGAGCTGTGCCCACTACTTGAGACGGCTCGTCCACGAATATAATGGGCTCTAACGAGACAAAGCCGGGTTACGTTCGCGAAATACCATAGTTTTCCCAAAAATATCCCATTTTTGCCCAAAACCCAAGGCTATAGCGCACGGGTTTTGGACTTCTCTTTAGTGGCTTCGAATTTTCACCCAATTTCATGCAAGGCCGTGCGACACGCCTCCGTCTTGGGTACGCGATGCCACGAGGAAGAAGCACGGGTGCATTTCGAATCTTCGTTTGATTTTTACTTGATTTTTTCGAAAAATAAGGGAAAAATCAATTTTATTAGTATTTTTCTAAAAATCACCAAAAATAGTAGAACCTTCAGGAGCTGTGCCCCACTACTTGAACGGCTCGTCACTAATCCAAATAGGGCTCTAACGAGACAAAGCAGGGTTACGTTCGCGAAATACCCTATTTTTCCCAAAAATATCCCATTTTTGCCCAAAACCAAGGCTATAGCACTACGGGTTTTCGACTTCTCTTTAGTGGCTTCGAATTTTCTCCCAATTTCTTGTAGGGCTGTGCGACACGCGTCCGTCTCGGGTACGCGATGCCACGGGGAAGAAGCACGGGTGCATTTCGAACCTTCGTTTGATTTTACTTGATTTTTTCGAAAAATAAGGGAAAAATCAATTTTGTTAGTATTTTTCTAAAAATCACCAAAAAATAGTAGAACCTTCAGGAGCTGTGCCCCACTACTTGAGACGGCTCGTCACTAATCCAAATAGGGCTCTATGAGAGACAAGCGAGGTTACGTTCGCGAAATACCCTATTTTTCCCAAAAATATCCCATTTTTGCCCAAAACCAAGGCTATAGCACTACGGGTTTTCGACTTCTCTTTGGTGGCTTCGAATTTTCTCCCAATTTCTTGTAGGGCTGTACGACGCAGCGTCCGTCTTGGGTAGCGATGCCACGGGGAAGAAGCACGGGTGCATTTCGAACCTTCGTTTGATTTTTACTTGATTTTTTCGAAAAATAAGGGAAAAATCAATTTTGTTAGTATTTTTCTAAAAATCACCAAAAATAGTAGAACCTTCAGGAGCTGTGCCCCACTACTTGAGACGGCTCGTCACGAATATAATGGGCTCTAACGAGAGACAAAGCCGGGTTACGTTCGCGAAATACCATAGTTTTCCCAAAATATCCCATTTTTGGCCCAAAACCAAGGCTATAGCACTACGGGTTTTCGACTTCTCTTTAGTGGCTTCGAATTTTCTCCCAATTTCTTGTAGGGCTGTCGACCGCAGCGTCCGTCTTGGGTAAGCGATGCCACGAGGAAGAAGCACGAGTGCATTTTGAACCTTCGTTTGATTTTTACTTGATTTTTTCGAAAAATAAGGGAAAAATCAATTTTGTTAGTATTTTTCTAAAAAATCACCAAAAATAGTAGAACCTTCAGGAGCTGTGCCCCACTACTTGAGACGGCTCAGTCACGAATATAATGGGCTCTAACGAGAGACAAGCAGGGTTACGTTCGCGAAATACCATAGTTTTCCCAAAATATCCCATTTTGGCCCAAAACCCAAGGCTATAGCGCGCGGGTTTTGGACTTCTCTTTAGTGGCTTCGAATTTTCACCCAATTTCTTGCAAGGCCGTGCGACACGCCTCCGTCTTGGGTACGCGATGCCACGAGGAAGAAGCGCAGGTGCATTTCGAACCTTCGTTTGATTTTACTTGATTTTTTCGAAAAATAAGGGAAAAATCAATTTTATTAGTATTTTTCTAAAAATCACCAAAAATAGTAGAACCTTCAGGAGCTGTGCCCCACTACTTGAGACGGCTCGTCACTAATCCAAATAGGGCTCTAATGAGACAAAGCAGGGTTACGTTCGCAGAAATACCCTAGTTTTCCCAAAAATATCCATTTTTGCCCAAAACCAAGGCTATAGCACACGGGTTTTCGACTTCTCTTTAGTGGCTTCGAATTTTCTCCCAATTTCTTGTAGGGCTGTGCGACACAGCGTCCGTCTTGGGTAAGCGATGCCACGGGGAAGAAGCGCAGGTGCATTTGAACCTTCGTTTGATTTTTACTTGATTTTTCGAAAAATAAGGGAAAAATCAATTTTCTTAGTATTTTTCTAAAAATCACCAAAAATAGTAGAACCTTCGAGAGCTGTGCCCCACTACTTGAGACTGGCTCGTCACGAATATAATGGGCTCTACGAGACAAAGCAGGGTTACGTTCGCGAAATACCATAGTTTTCCCAAAATATCCCATTTTGGCCCAAAACCAAGGCTATAGCGCACGGGTTTTGGACTTCTCTTTAGTGGCTTCGAATTTTCACCCAATTTCATGCAAGGCCGTGCGACACGCCTCCGTCTTGGGTACACGATGCCACGGGGAAGAAGCACGGGTGCATTTTGAACCTTCGTTTGATTTTTACTTGATTTTTTCGAAAAATAAGGGAAAAATCAATTTTGTTGATATTTTTTCTAAAAATCACCAAAAATAGTAGAACCTTCAGGAGCTGTGCCCACTACTTGAAGCGGCTCGTCACTAATCCAAATAGGGCTCTACGAGAGACAAAGCAGGGTTACGTTCGCGAAATACCCTATTTTCCCAAAATATCCCATTTTTGCCCAAAACCAAGGCTATAGCACTACGGGTTTTCGACTTCTCTTTGGTGGCTTCGAATTTTCTCCCAATTTCTTGTAGGGCTGTACGACACGCGTCCGTCTTGGGTAAGCGATGCCACGAGGAAGAAGCACGGGTCTATTTCGAACCTTCGTTTGATTTTTACTTGATTTTTTCAAAAATAAGGGAAAAATCAATTTTGTTAGTATTTTTCTAAAAATCACCAAAAATAGTAGAACCTTCAGGAGCTGTGCCTCACTACTTGAGACGGCTCGTCACGAATATAATGGGCTCTATGAGAGACAAGCCGGGTTACGTTCGCGAAATACCATAGTTTTCCCAAAAATATCCCATTTTTGGCCCAAAACCAAGGCTATAGCACACGGGTTTTCGACTTCTCTTTAGTTGGCTTCGAATTTTCTCCCAATTTCTTGTAGGGCTGTCGACGCAGCGTCCGTCTTGGGTAAGCGATGCCACGGGGAAGAAGCGCAGGTGCATTTCGAACCTTCGTTTGATTTTTACTTGATTTTTTCGAAAAATAAGGGAAAAATCAATTTTGTTAGTATTTTTCTAAAAATCACCAAAAATAGTAGAACCTTCAGGAGCTGTGCCCCACTACTTGAGACGGCTCGTCACGAATCATAATAGGGCTCTAACGAGACAAAGCAGGGTTACGTTCGCGAAATACCATATTTTTCCAAAAATATCCATTTTTGCCCAAAACCCAAGGCTATAGCACCACGGGTTTTGGACTTCTCTTTGGTGGCTTCGAATTTTCTCCCAATTTCTTGTAGGGCTGTGCGACACGCGTCCGTCTTGGGTAAACGATGCCACGAGGAAGAAGCGCAGATGCATTTTGAATCTTCGTTTGATTTTTACTTGATTTTTCGAAAAATAAGGGAAAAATCAATTTTCTTAGTATTTTTTCTAAAAATCACCAAAAATAGTAGAACCTTCAGGAGCTGTGCCCCACTACTTGAGACGACTCGTCACTAATCCAAATAGGGCTCTAACGAGAGACAAAGCCGGGTTACGTTCGCGAAATACCATATTTTTCCCAAAAATATCCCATTTTTGCCCAAAACCAAGGCTATAGCACACGGGTTTTCGACTTCTCTTTAGTGGCTTCGAATTTTCTCCCAATTTCTTGTAGGGCTGTACGACACGCGTCCGTCTTGGGTAAGCGATGCCACGGGGAAGAAGCGCAGGTGCTATTTGAACCTTCGTTTGATTTTTACTTGATTTTTTCAAAAATAAGGGAAAAATCAATTTTGTTAGTATTTTTCTAAAAAATCACCAAAAATAGTAGAACCTTCAGGAGCTGTGCCTCACTACTTGAACGACTCGTCACTAATCCAAATAGGGCTCTAATGGAGACAAAGCCGGGTTACGTTCGCGAAATACCATATTTTCCCAAAAATATCCATTTTTGCCCAAAACCAAGGCTATAGCACTACGGGTTTTCGACTTCTCTTTGGTGGCTTAGAATTTTCTCCCAATTTCTTGTAGGGCTGTACGACCAGCGTCCGTCTTGGGTAAGCGATGCCACGGGGAAGAAGCGCAGGTCTATTTCGAACCTTCGTTTGATTTTTACTTGATTTTTTCAAAAATAAGGGAAAAATCAATTTTGTTAGTATTTTTCTAAAAATCACCAAAAATAGTAGAACCTTCAGGAGCTGTGCCCCACTACTTGAGACGGCTCGTCACGAATCAAATTGGGCTCTATGAGAGACAAAGCCGGGTTACGTTCGCAGAAATACCATAGTTTTCCCAAAAATATCCCATTTTTGCCCGAAACCAAAGGCTATAGCGCTACGGGTTTTGGACTTCTCTTTAGTGACTTCGAATTTTCACCCAATTTCATGCAAGGCCGTGCGACACGCGTCCGTCATGGGTACACGATGCCACGAGGAAGAAGCAGAGTGCATTTGAACCTTCGTTTGATTTTTACTTGATTTTTTCGAAAAATAAGGGAAAAATCAATTTTGTTAGTATTTTTTCTAAAAAATCACCAAAAATAGTAGAACCTTCAGAGCTGTGCCCTACTACTTGAGACGGCTCGTCACTAATCCAAATAGGGCTCTAACGAGACAAAGCAGGGTTACGTTCGCGAAATACCCTATTTTCCCAAAAATATCCCATTTTTGCCCAAAACCCAAGGCTATAGCACACGGGTTTTGGACTTCTCTTTGGTGGCTTCGAATTTTCTCCCAATTTCTTCTAGGGCTGTGCGACACGCGTCCGTCTTGGGTACGCGATGCCACGGGGAAGAAGCAGCAGGTGCATTTCGAACCTTCGTTTGATTTTTACTTGATTTTTTCAAAAATAAGGGAAAAATTAATTTTGTTAGTATTTTTCTAAAAATCACCAAAAATAGTAGAACCTTCAGTGAGCTGTGCCCCACTACTTCGAGACGGCTCGTCACGAATTAAATTGGGCTCTATGAGAGACAAGCAGGGTTACGTTCGCAGAAATACCATAGTTTTCCGAAAATATCCCATTTTTGCCCGAAACCAAAGGCTATAGCGCACGGGTTTTGGACTTCTCTTTAGTGGCTTCGAATTTTCACCCAATTTCATGCAAGGCCGTGCGACACGCCTCGTCATGAGGTACACGATGCCACGGGGAAGAAGCAAGGGTGCATTTCGAACCTTCGTTTGATTTTTACTTGATTTTTCGAAAAATAAGGGAAAAATCAATTTTGTTAGTATTTTTTCAAAAAATCACCAAAAATAGTAGAACCTTGAGAGCTGTGCCCACTACTTGAGACGGCTCGTCAATAATCCAAATAGGGCTCTAACAGAGACAAACCGGGTTACGTTCGCAGAAATACCCTATTTTTCCCAAAAATATCCCATTTTTTGCCCAAAACCAAGGCTATACCACACGGGTTTTCGACTTCTCTTTGGTGGCTTCCGAATTTTTTCCCAATTTCTTCTAGGGCTGTGCGACCACGAGTCCGTCTTGGGTAAGCGATGCCACAGGGAAGAAGCAGCGGATCTGTTTCGAACCTTCGTTTGATTTTTACTTGATTTTTTCAAAAATAAGGGAAAAATCAATTTTATTAGTATTTTTCTAAAAATCACCAAAAAATAGTAGAACCTTCCGGGAACTGTGCCCCACTACTTCAGACGGCTCGTCACTAATCCAAATAGGGCTCTATCCCAAGCTATAGCACACGGGTTTTCGACTTCTCTTTGGTGGCTTCCGAATTTTCTCCCAATTACTTGTAGGGCTGTACGACACGCGTCCTTACTGGGTAAACGATGCCACGGGGAAGAAGCACGCAGTGCATTTGAACCTTCGTTTGATTTTTACTTGATTTTTTCGAAAAATAAGGGAAAAATCAATTTTCTTAGTATTTTTCTAAAAATCACCAAAAATAGTAGAACCTTCTGGAGCTGTGCCCCACTACTTGAGACGACTCGTCACGAATATAATGGGCTCTACGAGAGACAAATCGGGTTACGTTCAGCGAAATACCATAGTTTTCCCAAAAATATCCCATTTTGGCCCAAAACCAAGGCTATAAGCGCACGGGTTTGGACTTCTCTTTAGTGGCTTCGAATTTTCACCCAATTTCATGCAAGGCCGTGCGACACGCCTCTGTCATGGGTACACGATGCCACGAGGAAGAAGCAAGGGTGCATTTCGAACCTTTGTTTGATTTTTACTTGATTTTTCGAAAAATAAGGGAAAAATCAATTTTGTTAATATTTTTTCAAAAAATCACCAAAAATAGTAGAACCTTCGAGAGCTGTGCCCCACTACTTGAGACGGCTCGTCACTAATCCAAATAGGGCTCTAACAGAGACAAACCAGGGTTACGTTCGCGAAATACCCTATTTTTCCCAAAAATATCCCATTTTTGCCCAAAACCCAAGGCTATAGCACTACGGGTTTGGACTTCTCTTTAGTGGCTTCGAATTTTCAGCGAATTTCTTGCAGGGCTGTGCGACGCAGCGTCCGTCTTGGGTACGCGATGCCACGGGGAAGAAGCACGGGTGCATTTCGAACCTTCATTTGATTTTTACTTGATTGTTTTCAAAAATAAGGGAAAAATCAATTTTCTTAGTATTTTTCTAATAAATCACCAAAAAATAGTACAACCTTCAGGAGCTGTGCCCCACTACTTGATCGTCTCGTCATGAATCAAATTAGGCTCTAGCGAGACAAAGCGGTTTACGTTAGCGAAATACCCTAGTTTTCCCAAAATATCCCATTTTTGCCCAAAACCCAAGCTATAGCATCACGGGTTTTGGACTTCTCTTTAGTGGCTTATGAATTTTCACCCAATTTCTTACAAGGCCATGCCAAATGCATCCGTCTTGGGTACCACGATGCCGGAGGAAGAAGCACGGTGCTGTTTGAACCCTCGTTTGATTTTTACTTGATTTTTTTAAAAATAAGGGAAAAATCAATTTTCTTAGTATTTTTCTAAAAAATCACCAAAAATAGTAGAACCTTCAGGAATTGTGCCCTACTACTTGAGACTGACTCGTCACGAATTAAATTCGGCTATATGAGAGACAAAGCCGGGTTACGTTCGCGAAATACCATAGTTTTCCGAAAATATCCCATTTTTGCCGAAACCAAAGGCTATAAGCACGCGGGTTTTGGACTTCTCTTTAGTTGCTTCGAATTTTCACCAAATTTCGTGCAAGGCCGTGCGACACGCCTCTGTCTGAGGTACACGATGCCACGGGAAGAAGCACGGATGCATTTCGAACCTTCGTTTGATTTTTACTTGATGTTTTCGAAAAATAAGGGAAAAATCAATTTTCTTAGTATTTTTCTAAAAATCACCAAAAATAGTAGAACCTTCTCGGAGCTGTGCCCCACTACTTGAACGACTCGTCCACGAATATAATGGGCTCTAACGAGACAAATCGGGTTACGTTCGCAGAAATACCATAGTTTTCCCAAAAATATCCCATTTTGGCCCAAAACCAAGGCTATAGCGCACGGGTTTGGACTTCTCTTTAGTGGCTTCGAATTTTCACCCAATTTCATGCAAGGCCGTGCGACACGCCTCTGTCATGGGTACACGATGCCACGAGGAAGAAGCAAGGGTGCATTTGAACCTTTGTTTGATTTTACTTGATTTTTTCGAAAAATAAGGGAAAAATCAATTTTGTTAGTATTTTTTCAAAAAATCACCAAAAAATAGTAGAACCTTCGAGGCTGTGCCCACTACTTGCAGACGACTCGTCACTAATCCAAATAGAGCTCTAACGAGACAAACCGGGTTACGTTCGCGAAATACCTATTTTTCCCAAAAATATCCCATTTTTGCCCAAAACCCAAGGCTATACCACATGGGTTTCGACTTCTCTTTGGTGTCTTAGAATTTTTCCCAATTTCTTCTAGGGCTATGCGACACGCAGTCCGTCTTGGGTAAGCGATGCCACGGGGAAGAAGAGCAGGTGCATTTCGAACCTTCGTTTGATTTTTACTTGATTTTTCAAAAATAAGGGAAAAATCAATTTTGTTAGTATTTTTCTAAAAATCACCAAAAAATAGTAGAACCTTCAGGAGCTGTGCCCTACTACTTGGATGGCTCGTCACTAATCCAAATAGGGCTCTATCCCAAGCTATAGCACACGGGTTTCGACTTCTCTTTGGTGGCTTCGAATTTTCTCCCAATTTCTTGTAGGGCTGTACGACACGCGTCCGTCTTGGGTACAGCGATGCCACGGGGAAGAAGCACGAGTGCATTTGAACCTTCGTTTGATTTTTACTTGATTTTTTCGAAAAATAAGGGAAAAATCAATTTTCTTAGTATTTTTCTAAAATATCACCAAAAATAGTAGAACCTTCTCGGAGCTGTGCCCACTACTTGAGACGGCTCGATCACGAATATAATGGGCTCTAACGAGACAAATCGGGTTACGTTCGCAGAAATACCATAGTTTTCCCAAAAATATCCCATTTTGGCCCAAAACCAAGGCTATAGCGCACGGGTTTGGACTTCTCTTTAGTGGCTTCGAATTTTCACCCAATTTCATGCAAGGCCGTGCGACACGCCTCTGTCATGGGTACACGATGCCACGGGAAGAAGCAAGGGTGCATTTGAACCTTTGTTTGATTTTTACTTGATTTTTTCGAAAAATAAGGGAAAAATCAATTTTGTTAGTATTTTTTCAAAAAATCACCAAAAATAGTAGAACCTTCGAGGACTGTGCCCACTACTTCAGACGGCTCGTCACTAATCCAAATAGGGCTCTAACAGAGACAAACCGAGTTACGTTCGCATAAATACCCTATTTTTCCCAAAAATATCCCATTTTTTGCCCAAAACCCAAGGCTATAGCACACGGGTTTTGGACTTCTCTTTGGTGGCTTCCAAATTTTCACCCAATTTCTTGCAGGGCAGTGCGACACGCATCCGTCTTGGGTACACGATGCCACGGGGAAGAAGCGCAGGTGCATTTCGAACCTTCATTTGATTTTTACTTGATTGTTTTCAAAAAATAAGGGAAAAATCAATTTTCTTGGTATTTTTTCTAATAAATCACCAAAAAATAGTACAACCTTCCGGGAACTGTGCCCCACTACTTCAGTCGTCTCGTCATGAATCAAATTAGGCTCTAACAGAGACAAACTGGTTTACGTTAGCAGAAATACCCTAGTTTTCCCAAAAATATCCCATTTTTTGCCCAAAACCCAAGCTATAGCACACGGGTTTTGGACTTCTCTTTGGTGGCTTATGAATTTTCACCCAATTTCTTACAAGGCCATGCCAAATGCATCCGTACTGGGTACACGATGCCAGAGGAAGAAGCAGAGTGCAGTTTGAACCCTCGTTTGATTTTTACTTGATTTTTTAAAAATAAGGGAAAAATCAATTTTCTTAGTATTTTTCTAAAAAATCACCAAAAATAGTAGAACCTTCAGGAATTGTGCCCCACTACTTGAGACGGCTCGTCACGAATTAAATTAGGCTCTAATGAGACAAAGCCGGGTTACGTTCGCAGAAATACCATAGTTTTCCGAAAATATCCCATTTTTGCCCGAAACCAAAGGCTATAGCGCACGGGTTTTGGACTTCTCTTTAGTTGCTTCGAATTTTCACCAAATTTCGTGCAAGGTCAGTGCGACACGCGTCTGTCATGGGTACACGATGCCACGGGGAAGAAGCACGGGTGCATTTCGAACCTTCGTTTGATTTTTACTTGATTTTTTCGAAAAATAAGGGAAAAATCAATTTTCTTAGTATTTTTCTAAAAATCACCAAAAATAGTAGAACCTTCTCGGAGCTGTGCCCCACTACTTCAGACTGACTCGTCACGAATCATAATAGGGCTCTAACGAGACAAATCGGGTTACGTTCACAGAAATACCATAGTTTTCCCAAAAATATCCCATTTTTGGCCCAAAACCAAGGCTATAGCGCACGGGTTTGGACTTCTCTTTAGTGGCTTCGAATTTTCACCCAATTTCATGCAAGGTCGTGCGACACGCCTCGTCATGAGGTACACGATGCCACAGGAAGAAGCAAGGGTCTGTTTCGAACCTTCGTTTGATTTTTACTTGATTTTTTTCGAAAAATAAGGGAAAAATCAATTTTGTTGGTATTTTTTTTAAAAAAATCACCAAAAAATAGTAGAACCTTCAGGGAACAGTGCCCCACTACTTCAGACGGCTCGTCACTAATCCAAATAGGGCTCTAACAGAGACAAACTGGGTTACGTTCGCAGCAATACCCTATTTTCCCAAAAATATCCCATTTTTTTGCCCAAAACCGAAGGCTATACCACCACGGGTTTTCGACTTCTCTTTGGTGTCTTCGAATTTTTCCCAATTTCTTCTAGGGCTATGCGACACGCAGTCCAGTCTTGAGTAAGCGATGCCACGAGGAAGAAGAGCAGGTCTGTTTGAACCTTCGTTTGATTTTTACTTGATTTTTTCAAAAATAAGGGAAAAATCAATTTTGTTAGTATTTTTTCTAAAAATCACCAAAAAATAGTAGAACCTTCAGGAGCTGTGCCCCACTACTTGGATGGCTCGTCACTAATCCAAATAGGGCTCTATCCCAAGCTATAGCACACGGGTTTCGACTTCTCTTTGGTGGCTTCGAATTTTCTCCCAATTACTTGTAGGGCATGCGACGCAGCGTCCGTCTTGGGTAAGCGATGCCACGGGAAGAAGCACGAGTGCATTTGAACCTTCGTTTGATTTTTACTTGATTTTTTCGAAAAATAAGGGAAAAATCAATTTTCTTAATATTTTTCTAAAATATCACCAAAAAAGTAGAACCTTCTGGAGCTGTGCCTCACTACTTGAGACGGCTCGTCACGAATATAATGGGCTCTATGAGAGACAAAGCGGGTTACGTTCGCGAGAATACCCTATCTTTCCCAAAAATATCCCATTTTTGCCCAAAACCCAAGGCTATAGCACTACGGGTTATGAACTTCTCTTTGGTGGCTTCGAATTTTGACCCAATTTCTTGTAGAGGTCATGTCGACACGCGTCCGTCTCGAGTACACAATGCCACAGCAAGAAGCACGGGTGCATTTCGAACCTTCGTTTGATTTTTACTTGATTTTTTCAAAAATAAGGGAAAAATCAATTTTCTTAGTATTTTTCTAAAAATCACCAAAAAATAGTAGAACCTTCTGGAGCTGTGCCTCACTACTTGAGACTGACTCGTCACTAATCCAAATAGGGCTCTATCCCAAGCTATAGCACACGGGTTTTCGACTTCTCTTTGGTGGCATCCGAATTTTCTCTCAATTACTTGTAGGGCTATACGACACGCGTCCGTACTGGGTAAACGATGCCACAGGGAAGAAGCACGAGTGCTGTTTGAACCTTCGTTTGATTTTTACTTGATTTTTTCGAAAAATAAGGGAAAAATCAATTTTCTTAGTATTTTTCTAAAAAATCACCAAAAATAGTAGAACCTTCTCGGAGCTGTGCCCCACTACTTGAGACGGCTCGATCACGAATATAATGGGCTCTAACGAGACAAATCGGGTTACGTTCACGAAATACCATAGTTTTCCCAAAAATATCCCATTTTTGGCCCAAAACCAAGGCTATAAGCGCACGGGTTTGGACTTCTCTTTAGTGGCTTCGAATTTTCACCCAATTTCATGCAAGGCCGTGCGACACGCCTCTGTCATGAGGTACGCGATGCCACGAGGAAGAAGCAAGGGTGCATTTCGAACCTTTGTTTGATTTTTACTTGATTTTTTTCGAAAAATAAGGGAAAAATCAATTTTGTTTGTATTTTTTTCAAAAAAATCACCAAAAAATAGTAGAACCTTCAGGGAACTGTGCCCCACTACTTCAGACGGCTCGTCACTAATCCAAATAGGGCTCTAACATAGACAAACCGGGTTACGTTCGCAGAAATACCCTATTTTTCCCAAAAATATCCCATTTTTTGCCCAAAACCCAAGGCTATAGCACACGGGATTTGGACTTCTCTTTGGTGGCTTCCGAATTTTCACCGAATTTCTTGCAGGGCTGTGCGACACGCGTCCGTACTGGGTACACGATGCCACGGGAAGAAGCGCGGGTCTATTTCGAACCTTCATTTGATTTTTACTTGATTGTTTTCAAAAAATAAGGGAAAAATCAATTTTCTTGGTATTTTTTCTAATAAATCACCAGAAAATAGTACAACCTTCCGGGAACTGTGCCCCACTACTTCAGTCGTCTCGTCATGAATCAAATTAGGCACTAACAGAGACAAACTGGTTTCCGTTAGCGGAAATACCTAGTTTTCCCAAAAATATCCCATTTTTTGCCCAAAACCCAAGCTATAGCACACGGGTTTTGGACTTCTCTTTGGTGGCTTATGAATTTTCACCCAATTTCTTACAAGGCCGTGCCAAATGCATCCGTACTGGGTACACGATGCCAGAGGAAGAAGCACGGGTCTGTTTCGAACCCTCGTTTGATTTTTACTTGATTTTTTTTAAAAAATAAGGGAAAAATCAATTTTCTTGGTATTTTTTCTAATAAATCACCAAAAAATAGTACAACCTTCAGGAGCTGTGCCCCACTACTTGAGTCATCTCTTCATGAATCAAATTAGGCTCTACGTGAGACAAAGCGGGTTTACGTTAGCAGAAATACCCTAGTTTTCCCAAAAATATCCCATTTTTTGCCCAAAACCCAAGCTATAGCACACGGGTTTTGGACTTCTCTTTGGTGGCTTATGAATTTTCACCCAATTTCTTACAAGGCCATGCCAAATGCATCCGTACTGGGTACACGATGCCAGAGGAAGAAGCACGGGTCTGTTTCGAACCCTCGTTTGATTTTTACTTGATTTTTTTTAAAAAATAAGGGAAAAATCAATTTTCTTGGTATTTTTTCTAAAAAATCACCAAAAAATAGTAGAACCTTCTGGGAATTGTGCCCCACTACTTCAGACGGCTCGTCACGAATTAAATTCGGCTGTAACAGAGACAAACCGGGTTACGTTCGCAGAAATACCATAGTTTTCCCGAAAATATCCCATTTTTTGCCCGAAACCAAAGGCTATAGCGCACGGGTTTTGGACTTCTCTTTGGTTGCTTCCGAATTTTCACCAAATTTCGTGCAAGGCCGTGCGACACGCCTCTGTACAGGGTACACGATGCCACAGGAAGAAGCACGAGTGCTGTTTCGAACCTTCGTTTGATTTTTACTTGATGTTTTCGAAAAATAAGGAAAAATCAATTTTCTTAGTATTTTTCTAAAAATCACCAAAAATAGTAGAACCTTCTCGAGGCTGTGCCCCACTACTTGGACGGCTCGTCCACGAATATAATGGGCTCTAACGAGACAAATCGGAGTTACGTTCGCAGAAATACCATAGTTTTCCCAAAAATATCCCATTTTGGCCCAAAACCAAGGCTATAGCGCGCGGGTTTGGACTTCTCTTTAGTGGCTTCGAATTTTCACCCAATTTCATGCAAGGCCGTGCGACACGCCTCTGTACAGGGTACACGATGCCACAGGAAGAAGCAAGGGTCTGTTTCGAACCTTTGTTTGATTTTTACTTGATTTTTTTCGAAAAATAAGGGAAAAATCAATTTTGTTTGTATTTTTTTCAAAAAAATCACCAAAAAATAGTAGAACCTTCAGGGAACTGTGCCCCACTACTTCAGACGGCTCGTCACTAATCCAAATAGGGCTCTAACATAGACAAACCAGGTTACGTTCGCATAAATACCCTATTTTTCCCAAAAATATCCCATTTTTTGCCCAAAACCCAAGGCTATAGCACACGGATTTGGACTTCTCTTTGGTGGCTTCCGAATTTTCAGCGAATTTCTTGCAGGGCTGTGCGACACGCATCCGTACTGGGTACACGATGCCACGGGGAAGAAGCACGGGTGCATTTCGAACCTTCATTTGATTTTTACTTGATTGTTTTCAAAAATAAGGGAAAAATCAATTTTCTTAGTATTTTTCTAATAAATCACCAAAAATAGTACAACCTTCAGGAGCTGTGCCCACTACTTGATCGTCTCGTCATGAATCAAATTAGGCTCTAACGAGACAAAGCGGTTTACGTTAGCGAAATACCCTAGTTTTCCCAAAAATATCCCATTTTTGTCCAAAACCCAAGCTATAGCACTACGGGTTTTGGACTTCTCTTTGGTGGCTTATGAATTTTCACCCAATTTCTTACAAGGCCATGCCAAATGCATCCGTACTGGGTACACGATGCCGGAGGAAGAAGCACGGTCATGTTTGAACCCTCGTTTGATTTTTACTTGATTTTTTTAAAAATAAGGGAAAAATCAATTTTCTTAGTATTTTTCTAAAAATCACCAAAAATAGTAGAACCTTCAGGAATTGTGCCCCACTACTTGAGACGGCTCGTCACGAATTAAATTCGGCTCTATGAGAGACAAACCGGGTTACGTTCGCAGAAATACCATAGTTTTCCCGAAAATATCCCATTTTTTGCCCGAAACCAAAGGCTATAGCGCACGGGTTTTGGACTTCTCTTTGGTTGCTTCCGAATTTTCACCAAATTTCGTGCAAGGCCGTGCGACACGCCTCTGTACAGGGTACACGATGCCACAGGAAGAAGCACGGGTCTGTTTCGAACCTTCGTTTGATTTTTACTTGATTTTTTTCGAAAAATAAGGGAAAAATCAATTTTCTTGGTATTTTTTCTAAAAAATCACCAAAAAATAGTAGAACCTTCTCGGAACTGTGCCCCACTACTTCAGACGGCTCGTCACGAATATAATGGGCTCTAACAGAGACAAATCGGGTTACGTTCGCAGAAATACCATAGTTTTCCCAAAAATATCCCATTTTTGGCCCAAAACCCAAGGCTATAGCGCACGGGTTTGGACTTCTCTTTGGTGGCTTCCGAATTTTCACCCAATTTCGTGCAAGGCCAGTGCGACACGCCTCGTCATGAGGTACACGATGCCACGGGAAGAAGCAAGGGTGCATTTCGAACCTTCGTTTGATTTTTACTTGATTTTTTCGAAAAATAAGGGAAAAATCAATTTTGTTGGTTTTTTTTCCAAAAAATCACCAAAAATAGCAGAACCTTCGAGGAGCTGTGCCCCACTACTTCAGACGGCTCGTCACTAATCCAAATAGGGCTCTAACAGAGACAAACTGGGTTACGTTCGCAGGAATACCCTATCTTTCCCAAAAATATCCCATTTTTTGCCCAAAACCCAAGGCTATAGCACACGGGTTATGAACTTCTCTTTGGTGGCTTCCGAATTTTGACCCAATTTCTTGTAGGGCTGTACGACACGCGTCCGTACTGAGTACACAATGCCACAACAAGAAGCACGGGTCTGTTTCGAACCTTCGTTTGATTTTTACTTGATTTTTTTCAAAAAATAAGGGAAAAATCAATTTTCTTGGTATTTTTTCTAAAAAATCACCAAAAAAATAGTAGAACCTTCCGGGAACTGTGCCCCACTACTTCAGACGGCTCGTCACTAATCCAAATAGGGCTCTATCCCAAGCTATAGCACACGGGTTTTCGACTTCTCTTTGGTGGCATCCGAATTTTCTCTCAATTACTTGTAGGGCTATACGACGCAGCGTCCGTCTTCGGGTAAGCGATGCCACGGGGAAGAAGCACGAGTGCTGTTTCGAACCTTCGTTTGATTTTTACTTGATTTTTTTCGAAAAATAAGGGAAAAATCAATTTTCTTGGTATTTTTTCTAAAAAATCACCAAAAAATAGTAGAACCTTCTCGGAACTGTGCCCCACTACTTCAGACGGCTCGTCACGAATATAATGGGCTCTAACAGAGACAAATCGGGTTACGTTCACAGAAATACCATAGTTTTCCCAAAATATCCCATTTTTGGCCCAAAACCCAAGGCTATAAGCGCACGGGTTTGGACTTCTCTTTAGTGGCTTCGAATTTTCACCCAATTTCATGCAAGGCCGTGCGACACGCCTCTGTCACGAGGTACACGATGCCACGAGGAAGAAGCAAGGGTGCTATTTGAACCTTTGTTTGATTTTTACTTGATTTTTTCGAAAAATAAGGGAAAAATCAATTTTGTTAATATTTTTTCAAAAAATCACCAAAAATAGTAGAACCTTCAGAGGCTGTGCCCCACTACTTGAGACGGCTCGTCACTAATCCAAATAGGGCTCTAACATGAGACAAACCAGGTTACGTTCGCGAAATACCCTATTTTTCCCAAAAATATCCCATTTTTGCCCAAAACCCAAGGCTATAGCACTACGGGTTTGGACTTCTCTTTAGTGGCTTCAGAATTTTCACCGAATTTCTTGCGGGGCTGTGCGACACAGCGTCCGTCTTGGGTACACGATGCCACGGGAAGAAGCGCGAGTCATGTTTGAACCTTCATTTGATTTTTACTTGATTGTTTTCAAAAATAAGGGAAAAATCAATTTTCTTAGTATTTTTCTAATAAATCACCAAAAAATAGTACAACCTTCAGGAGCTGTGCCCCACTACTTGATCGTCTCGTCATGAATCAAATTAGGCTCTAACAGAGACAAAGCCGGTTTACGTTAGCGAAATACCTAGTTTTCCCAAAAATATCCCATTTTTGCCCAAAACCCAAGCTATAGCACTACGGGTTTTGGACTTCTCTTCAGTGGCTTATGAATTTTCACCCAATTTCTTACAAGGCCATGCCAAATGCATCCGTCTTGGGTACACGATGCCGGAGGAAGAAGCACGAGTGCTGTTTGAACCCTCGTTTGATTTTTACTTGATTTTTTTTAAAAAATAAGGGAAAAATCAATTTTCTTGGTATTTTTTCTAATAAATCACCAAAAAATAGTACAACCTTCAGGAGCTGTGCCTCACTACTTGAGTCGTCTCTTCATGAATCAAATTAGGCTCTACAGAGACAAAGCGGGTTTACGTTAGCGAAATACCCTAGTTTTCCCAAAAATATCCCATTTTTGCCCAAAACCAAGCTATAGCACACGGGTTTTGGACTTCTCTTTAGTGGCTTATGAATTTTCACCCAATTTCTTACAAGGCCATGCCAAATGCATCCGTCTTGGGTACACGATGCCGGAGGAAGAAGCACGGTGCATTTTGAACCCTCGTTTGATTTTTACTTGATTTTTTAAAAATAAGGGAAAAATCAATTTTCTTAATATTTTTCTAAAAATCACCAAAAATAGTAGAACCTTCAGGAATTGTGCCCCACTACTTGAGACGGCTCGTCACGAATTAAATTAGGCTCTATATGAGACAAAGCAGGGTTACGTTCACGAAATACCATAGTTTTCCGAAAATATCCCATTTTTGCCCGAAACCAAAGGCTATAGCGCACGGGTTTTGGACTTCTCTTTAGTTGCTTCGAATTTTCACCAAATTTCGTGCAAGGCCGTGCGACACGCCTCAGTCATGGGTACACGATGCCACGAGGAAGAAGCACGGGTGCATTTCGAACCTTCGTTTGATTTTTACTTGATGTTTTCGAAAAATAAGGGAAAAATCAATTTTCTTAGTATTTTTCTAAAAATCACCAAAAATAGTAGAACCTTCTCGGGCTGTGCCCCACTAGCCAGACGGCTGCGTCACGAGCAATACGTAATGAAAAAACTGA
>CM046815.1:37459941-37587903 GCA_025617385.1 Murraya koenigii
GCCATCGATGGATCTTATTCGGAAATTCTTTGTTTCTCTCGATCTCGAGGGAGTTCACGAGTTTGTTGCTTGACAGCAGGCATGTGCTGATCAAATTAACCATGGAGGAGGATTATTCCAGGATTTGGGTTCGCCAGACATGGTACATTAATGGTCGTGGCATGCGTGTCTTCAAATGGAGCACGGAGTTTCGATGTTCTGCGGAATCCCCCATTGTGACTGTTTGGGTAAGTCTCCCTTACTTACCTGTTCATTTTATCCATTCAAAACCTGCTTTATTCTCTATTGCTGGGGCTATTGGCACTCCTCTGCGTGTTGATCACGCAACGGCTTCGGTGAATAGACCATCTGTTGCTAGGGTGCTGGTTGAGTACGATGTCTCGCGGCCTTTGTTGCCGCGCATTTGGATGGTGAGGGAGAGTCTGGTTTCTGGCAGGATGTTGTTTTTGAGAGGGTTCCTGCTTATTGTACTACTTGTAAGCACTTGGGTCCATGTCTTTGAGGGTTGTTATGTCTCAAACCCAAGTCTTCGTAAGCCTCCTCCATGAGAAGGATAGTGGGTTGCGCCTTTGCCGGATAAGGGCAAAAAACCGGTGGTTCGGTGATGTGCGACCACGGGTGCATCCGGTTCAGATATGTTGTCATTCACGATGCTCCCCTCGAGCATGTTGATGTTAGGGTTCTTTGCTTCCGGTGGGGATAGTCCAGTCATTGGGTCGACTGTTATGGAGGATGTCCCTCGATCGTCGAGGGCCACGAGGATGGCATTCGAGACGAGGCGGCGATGTGTTGGGCGGAGGCGGCTCATAGGGATGACTACGATACCATGCACGTGAGTTTCAATACTCACAGTTCCGAGATTCCAGAGATCGGCTCAGATGGTAGGGAGGTTGCCCTGGTATCTCCCTTTCGGACGTTGAGTGTGCTCGGAGGATTCGGAGGCTATGGATGATGGGAGATTTTGGTGGTCAGGAGGATGTTCACACTCCACCACCTACGGATGCAGTGATTAGTGGATTGGCCGATCAGAGGGTTGCCAGTTCTTCTCGGGGTTTCACGGTGAGTTCTGGTCGTAAGACTCGTAAGTCTCGGCGGAGGGTAGGGTTGATCCCACCCGATGATTAATTCCATTATTTGGAATATTGGAGGATATGTAAGGCCCGTGGTCCATGCGTTGCGGAGAGTTGATTCGGTTGCATAGATTGGCTTTGGTGTGTGTTTTGGAGCCTTTTCTTTACGTTGATAGGTTGGAGAGCACTCGTATCCGCATTGCGATGGAGCATGGGTTTTCTTCCACTCACGGGAAAATATGGGTGTTACGGTGGCGCCTTTTTCGGTGGAGGTTCTGCAGGATATGGGCCAGGTGATTCACTGCCGGGTTAGTCACTCCTTCTTTCCTGATCCTGTATATGTTTCATATGTATATGCCAGTTGTGCTAAGACTGTGAGAGAGGATTTGTGGGATGGCCTTGTTTCTTTTGCTGATAGTTGTGATGGCCCTTGGATGGTGGGGGGGGATTTTAACGTTGTGCAGTCTCTCTCTGAGATTTCGGGGGGGCATGCCCGACCTCGGGAGGCTATTGATGATTTTAACGTTGCTTTCTTGGATTGTGGCACGGATGATGTGGGTTTTACAGGGAGTCCTTTCACATGGACCAATGGGCGCACATGGAGGCGGTTGGATAGGGTTGTGTGCAATGCCCAATGGTCGGGTTTCTTTCCTACATTTCGAGTTTCTCATCTGAATCGCACTGGTTCAGATCACTCTCCCTTACTTTTATCGTGTGCTAGATCGGCTGGGGGACGTCGAGTCCGAGTTCGGTTTTACATGCTTGGCTTAAGCATCACGAGTTTCTTGATGTCGTCGAGGCGGTCTTGGGGTGCTCTGTTGTTGCTACGGGATGAGGGCTTTTCGGTGAAGCTTGTCGGATTAAGCTATGCTTAAAAGGTTGGAATAAGCGAGGTTTTGGTAATGTTTTAGCGAGGTTAGAGGTGAGGAGGAGGTTGCTCGGAGAGGCCCGGTATGATCTATCCGGTTCGGTGATGATCGTGTGGCTTTTACGAGGCTCGAGCCATTGCGGCGTGCGTTCTTGTGTGAGGAGATTTTTACGGCGGCGATCGAGTGTACGTTGGGTTAGGGAAGGGATGCCAATACCGGTTCTTCCATGCTATGATTAGGAAGAAGCGGCGGTTCTTTCATGTCCATCGGATACGGGGCGCCTACATGCGCATGGATCACTGAGCCTCTTGCTATGGTTGAGTCTGCGGTGGATTACTTCGGGGTCTCTTAGCGGGAGGTCCTAGCGAGTTCGAGGCCTCGGTTTTGATTTTATCCGCTTCTACGGTCACGGTTGAGGGCGATGTGGATTTATGTAGGGGCGGATATGGAGGAATTCTGGCGGTGATTTTCTATTGATGCGAGCGGCAGCTCCGGGTCTGATGGGTTCTGCGGTGGGTTCTATCGGGCATGTTGGGATGTGATTTCTCTTGACTTGTTGGCGTTGTTCATGATTACTTTCGGGGTTACTGCTATGCCTAGGGGTTTCGAGCACTCTTTTGGTTCTTCTTAGAAGAAGGACTCTCACTGTCTCTTGGGGTGATTTTCGGCTGATCGGTTTGTGTAACGTCGAGCAATAAGGTTTTAACTAAATTGCTCGTTATCTGCTGACTACTGTGTTGCCTCGTATTATTTCTCCATCATGAGTGGTTTTGTGCTGGTAGGAGCATTCATGATAATGTGTTCTTTGATGCGAGGAGCTTGTGCATGATCTTAGTCGTCGTGCAGGGGCGTAGCGTGGTTACGAAGTTGGATATGGCTAAGGCTTATGATCGGATGTCATGGTCCTTTGTTCTCCGGATGTTGAGGTGCTTTGGTTTCTCGGGCGGTGGATTTCTTTAGTTCGGAGGCTATTTATGGACCTTGGTTTTCTGTGCTCGTTAATGGTGTCAGCCACGGATTTTTTCAGCCCCCGGTGGTCTTCGCCCAGGCGATCCCGCTGTCTCTAGCTTATTCATTATTGCTGCTTGAGTTTCTATCTAGAGGCCTGGATCGCTTGTACTCGTCGCACCCTTCCGTGAGATATTGCTCGTCCGGTCGTCTTCCTATCTCCCATTTGAGTTTTGCAGATGATATTGTTCTTTTTTGGAATGGGAGTAGGGCTAGCCTCACGCGGCTTATGGGTTTCCTACATCATTATGAAATATGTTTACAGGCGGTTGGTTAGCCATGACGACTTTTATGTTCGAGGTTCGATTCACGCCTCTCGTGAGCTATTATTCATCTGATCCACGGGGTTCCAGCTGAAGGATCCTCCTTTTTCTTATCTTGGTTGCCCGGTGTTTGTTGGGGGCGTCAAGATTGCTCATTTTGATGACACTGCTTGGAGGTCAGTGGCGGTTTACGGTTAGGCGAATCGGCTGCTCTCGTTTGGGGGAAAGTTAGTGCTTATTCGGCATGTTCTATCCTCTATGCCTTTGCACTCATTTCATGTCTTGCGTCCACCGATTGGGGTTATCCAGCAGTTGGAGCGGATATTTACACGCTTCCTATGGGGTGATTGTGGTCCTAGGCGCAGGATTCATTGGTGCCATTGGCCGGAGGTGTGTTTTCCTCGGGAGGAGGGCGGCCTGGGTATTAGGTCATTTCGGGATCTAGCTGAAGCTTTTGAGCTTAAGCTTTGGTGGCGATTCGGGGCGGCGTTCCTTATGGGCTTCGTATATGAAGTCAAATATTGCTTCCTTATTCACCCGGCATGGTAGCTTTTAGTTACCAGCTTCTCCTTTATGGGCGTCTTTGCTCCATCAGAGATGATCTTTGAGCCTCATATCACGATGGTTGGTGGGTGTCGGTGATTGTAGCTTACGGTATGATTGCTTGGATGGGATCACTCCCTTTGTACTTCTATAATTACGGTGCAGCTTCTGTACATCTGGGTTTCCTTTTATTAGCGTAGCCTTTGTTTGGGATAGGGGTAAGCTCACGGTTGTCTTACCACGTCGGTGGTTGAGCGATTGTTTTGATTCAGATATCTCTTGGCGTGCTGATGAGCTTCGGTGGGATTACTACTGCGATGGGGTTTTCATTTGAGATCGGCTTGGGAGATGGTGCGGTGCGCGAGACCACGAGATGGAGTATTTTCTATGATTTGGCGCGTCATATTCCTCTCGGTTATCCTTTTTCTTTGGCGGTTGCTTTGCGAGGCTTCCTAGCCATGATGATGCCTTGAGTGGGCCGTGACTACGTATGGTTTCTCGGTGCTTACGTGGACGAGTGCTTTGAGACTTCTCGGCACTTATTTCTTGAGTGCCCGGGTTAGCTGAGTTTGGGAGTATTTCTATCGTGGAGTAGGGATTCGGCGGATCGGTTTTCTATCGCCCATGCGTTACTTCGCCATTGGCGGAGATGTGCCCTTCTAGTTCTCATCTTGGGTTATTTTACCTTGCTACATTACGTGGCATGTGTGGAAGGCTCGAAATGGGTTCGAGTTCGATTCTCACTCCTTTTACGTGGACGCGGTTATTTTCGAGTGGTATCGGATGTTAGACTTCTTGGCTCGCTTTTGGCTTGGTAGGCTCGATTCTGAAGTCTTTGGATTCTCGACTTGCGGATGGAGTTCAGCGTGATTGATCCCCAAGCGGCCTATTCGAGTTGTTGTTTGGGCGCGACCGCCTGCAGGTGCGGTCAAGGTGGCTGATGATGGGTGTTCGAGGGTAATCACAGGCTGTCATTGCGGGGTGTTCTTGAGACCATCGGGGTATGTTTTGGCGGGGTTTGGCTCTTTTCTTGGCCATCATCCGATACTTTATCGCGGAGCTTCGGCGATGCAGGGAGGGTTTGGGCTGGCGGTTCGGTTGGGATACTACTGTTGTGGAGGTAGAGTGCAGATTCGGCCCTTTGTGGTTTCTGGGTCCTCTCGAGCAGTTACATTCGATGGGATTATACCTTATCCTTGCTGCAGGAGTTAGATCGATAGTGTCCTCTCATTCGGTTGTGGTTCGACACGTGTATCGGGAGGCGACATCTGCGGTGACTTCTTAGCCAATTGGGCTTGCACTTCTCGTATCGGTAGTCGATTCCTTTCGACGCGTGACACGCCCATCGGCTTATACGGGATTCTTGACAGCCGTACGGAGACTCCTTACATTAGGAGATGACCTTCGCTTCATTCATTGCTCTCGAGGCTGCATTATTTATTTTCTTATATTATTACATACACGTTCATTTATTTGGAGGTTTTGGTCTTTGTCCCCTCGGTTGTATTTCACTTACTTTTTATATATGTGACCTAGGGATTCTTCATCTTGGCCCTTGCAGGAGACCCTAAACCCTACTGGAGACCTTAGTCTTTGTCCCCCCGGTGTATTTCACTTACTTTTATATATGTGACGGTGGGGTCAGGCTAACCCCACCACTTGGTGGCTTAAAAAAAAAAAAAAAAACCTAAACCCTAAACCACTAAACCCTAAACCCTAAACCTAAACCCTAAACCTAAAACCTAAACCCTAAACCTAAACCAAACCCTAAACCAACCAACTTTCAACCTCTCTCAACTTTCTCTCTCTAGCAAAATTCTCTCAACTTTGTTGTTTTGATTGAATCTTAGCTCTCGGCCATGGCCTCACCGGGACAGGAGAGACACTCACCGCCCGGCTCCACCGTCGGCACCACTACCGGATCCACTGCCGCTCCTCCTCCTCACTGCAGGCAACCAAATGACCGGCCAACAATCTAATCCATCCGCTGTGATTTCCATCACAACACCATCAGACCACGACTCCATCCCACCCCAAGCCGTCATCTCCACCATGGTCAACCCCTCTCCCAGAACAAGCCACGTGGCCGGCTGCATCAGCGGCCCCTCCGGCACCATCAAGCGTGGGCACCACCACGCTGACTTACCCAAAGTCCTTTCGACCCCTGCATCCTCACGGTCGAGGAAAACAACCACCACCAAAAACCCGGACTCACGGTAGTCATCCCCAAAAAACCCGGCTGCTGCTGCAGCAAAGATGGCCATCTCGGCACCATCCGGTCACAACCACCACCACCCATGACTTACCGATGCCTCCCATTGAGCTCCCTCACGGTCATCGAAATCTCTCCTCACTCCACAAACCCATAAGTCCCACACCCGCATCCGTGACTACTACATCGGTGCCATGGCAAATCAGCCCCTCCGTCCGGCGATTCACTCACCATAGCAGGCCTTCCACAACCCTCTACCACCCCGACTCTACGGCATACCCTCCCACATCTCTCAGCCCGTCCCTTACCCATTTTCCTCCAACCACATGGCGGTGCAAGACAACCTCCGACCAGCTGCGGCGCAGCCCCGGCGGGCTACAACCTCCGTTTCAACCTCGGTGCCGTCAACCCAAGCTCCCACAGCCGCGGCTTGTAACAACCAGCCGTCACTCACCCATCTCCCTCCAACCGCCGCGAGTGGTGCTAGCCACCTTCCGGTACTGCAGTGAACCGGTCGTCAGCCACCTCCCTCGATTCAACCTCGGTGTCCCAAAGCAGAGCCCCACGGCCGTGACATCAAGCTCCGGCCGCCGCCCCTTGCAACATCCAACCTCTCTTAACTTTTCAAAATAACACAAACCCTAACCCTAATCCCCAAGCCCGATATCATATTCCGACCCATAACCCTCAAACAACTAATCTCACTTATTTTGACCAAGCCCAAAGTCAATTTCCAGTCCGTATCCCTCGACCAAATTCCAGTCCATTTTTACACAAGCCCATCCCAAAATTCCAGCACATATACCTCCTCCCGATAAGCCCAATTCTTCTACTCAAGCCCAAAATACACAAGCCCAAAAACCCAAAACCACATATGCCTCTATCCTCGATCCGATCGGCATCCGGCCCAAAATCTTTCCTGAGATCTTATGGCTGGCAAATCCGGTCCATCTGCTTCGGTTAAGCGGTAACTCTACATCGTGGTGAGCCTGCTGTTTTATTTTCTAAGGAAGAAATTCGAGGTTATGGGTGAGCCATTCAAGCTTGCTTTGGTGGGGAAGTTCTCCTTGACGAGCCATCGATGGATGCTTATTCGGAAGTTCTTTGTTTCTCTCGATCTCGAGGGAGTTCACAGATTTCGTTGCTTGACAATCGGCGTATGTCTGATCAAATTAACCATGGAGGAGGATTATTCCGAGGTTTGGGTTCGCGGACATGAGTACATTAATGGTGCGTGGCATGCGTGTCTTCAAATGGAGCACGGAGTTTCGATGTTCTGCGGAATCCCCATTGTACTGTTTGGGTAAGTCTCCACTTACTTACTGTTCATTTTATTCATTCAAAATACGCTTTATTCTCTATTCTTTGGGGCTATTGGTACTCCTCTGCGTGTTGATCACGTAGCGGCTTCGATGAATAGACCATCATTTGCTAGGGTCTTTGGTTGAGTATGATGTCTCGTGACCTTTGTTGCAGCGTATTTGGATGAGTGAGGAGATTACGGTTTACGGCGGGATGTTGTTTTGAGAGGGTTCACCTTATTGTACTACTTGTAAGCACTTGGGTCCATGCTGTGAGGGTTGTTATGTCTCAAACCCAAGTCTTCGTAAGCCTCCTCGCGAGAAGGATAGTGGATTGCGCCTTTGCCGGATAAGGGCAAAAACCCGGTGGTTCGGTGATGTGCGAGCCACGGTGCATCCGAGTTCGAGTATGTTGTCATTCCTGATGCTCCCCCTCCAGAGCATGTTGATGTTAGGGTTCTTTGCTTCCGGTGGGGATAGTCCAGTCATTGGGTCGACCTGTTACGGAGGATGTCCCCTCGGACGATCAGGGCCACGAGGATGGCATTCAGACAGAGGCAGGCGATGTGTTGGGCCCGGAGCTGGCTCATAGGGATGACACTGATACCATGCACGTGAGTTTCAATACTCACAGTTCCGAGATTCCAGAGATCGGCTCAGATGGTAGGGAGGGTTGCCCTGGTATCTCTCGCTCGGACGTTGAGTGTACTTCGGAGGATTCGGAGGCTATGGATGATGGGAGATTTTTGACTGATCCGGAGGATGTTCACACTCCACCACCTACGGATGCAGTGATTAGTGGATTGGCCGATCAGAGGGTTGCCAGTTCTTCTCGGGGTTTTACGGTAGTTACGGGTCGTAAGACTCGTAAGTCTCGGCGGAGGGGTAGGAGTTGATCCCCACCCCAATGATTAATTCCATTATTTGGAATATTCGGGGGATATGTAAGGCCCCCGCGGTCCGCCGTTTGCGGAAGTTGATTCGGTTGTATAGATTGGCTTTGGTGTGTGTTTTGGAGCCTTTTCTTTCTGTTGATAGGTTGGAAGCACTTTCGTATCCGCATTGCGATGGAGCATGGTTTTCTTCCCACTACGGGAAAATATGGGTGTTACGGTGGCGCCTTTTTC
The DNA here is from genome assembly GCA_025617385.1 of Murraya koenigii. Lineage (NCBI taxonomy): Eukaryota > Viridiplantae > Streptophyta > Magnoliopsida > Sapindales > Rutaceae > Murraya > Murraya koenigii. The sequence continues at coordinate 37,468,335 of CM046815.1, forward strand.
GGTGGAGGTTACTGCGGGATATGGGCGGGTGGTTCCTTCTTAGGGTTAGTCACTCCTTCTTTCACGATCCTGTATATGTTTCATATGTATATGCTAGTTGTACTAAGATTGTGAGAGAGGATTTGTGGGATGGCCTTGTTTCCTTTCTTGGATAGCTATGATGGCCCTTGGATGGTGGGAGGGACTTTAGCGTTGTGCGGTCTCTCTACGAGATCTCGGGGGCATGCCCGACCTCGAGGATGCTATTGATGATTTTAATGTTGCTTTATTGGATTGTGGATTGGATGATGTGGGTTATCTGAGAGTCCTTTCACATGGACCAATAGGCGCACATGGAGACGTTTGGATAGGGTTGTGTGCATGCCTGATGGTCGGAGTTTTTTCCTACATTTAGAGTTTCTCATCCGAATCGCCTTGGTTGAGATCACTCTCCTACTTTTATCATGTACTAGATCGGTGGTGGGCGTCCTTCAGATTCAGTTTTTACATGCATGGCTCAAGCATCACGGGTTTCTTGATGTTGTGAGGCGGTCTTGGGGTGCTCTGTTGTTCTTTGTTGGGATGAGGGCTTTTCGGTGAAGCTTGTCGGTTTGAAACTATGCTTAAAAGTTTGGAATAAGGAGGTTTTAGCAATGTATTTGATAGGGTTAAGGAGGTGAGGAGGAGGTTGCTCGGAGGAGGCCCGGTATGATCTTTCGGGTTCGGTTGATGATCGTGAGGCTTTTCGAGGCTCGAGCCAGCTGCGGCATGCGTTACTCGATGAGGAGATATTTTTCGTCGGCGATCGGTGTTCGTTGGGTTAGGGAAGGGATGCCAATACCGGTTCTTCCATGCTATGATTCGTGAAGCGGCGGTTTTTCATGTCCATCGGATACGGGACACATCATGCTGCATGGATCACTGAGCCTCTTGCTATGGTTGAGTCTGCGGTGGATTACTTCGGGGTCTCTTGGCGGGAGGTCTAGCGAGTTTCGAGCCTCGGTTTTGATTTTATCCGCTTCTGCAGTCACTTGGTTGAGGGCGATGTGGATTTATGTAGGGAGCAGATTTGGAGGAGTTCTGGCGGTGGTCTTTCTATTGATCACGGCGGTGCTCCGGGTCTGATGGGTTACTGCGATGGGTTCTACCGAGCTTGTTTGGGATGTGATTTCTCTTGACTTGTTGGCTGCTTGTCCATGATTATTTCGGGGTTACTGCTATGCCTAGGGGTTTCAGAGCACTCTTTTGGTTCTTCTTAGAAGAAGGACTCTCCGATCTCTTGGGGTGATTTTCGACTGATCGGTTTGTGTAACGTGAGCAATAAGGTTTTATCTAAATTGCTCGTTATCGCGGTGACTCGATGTTACCTCGTATTATTTCTCCATCGTGAGTGGTTTTGTGCTGGTAGGAGCATTCATGATAATGTGTTGATGGTTCGAGGAGCTTGTGCATGATCTTAGTCGTCGTGCAGGGAGTAGCGTGGTTACGAAGTTGGATATGGCTAAGGCTTATGATCGGATGTCATGGTCCTTTGTTCTCCGGATCGTTGAGGTGCTTTGGTTTCTCGAGGCGGTGGATTTCTTTAGTTCGGAGGGCTATTTATGGACCTTGGTTTTCTGTCTTTGGTTAATGGTGTCGACCACGGGTTTTTCGATCTCGCGGTGGTCTTCGCCGAGGCGATCCAGCTGTCTCTAGCTTATTCATTATTCTTCTTGAGTTTTTATCTAGAGTGCTGGATCGCTTGTACTCTCGCACCCTCAGTGAGATATTGCTCGTCCGGTTGTCTTCCTATCTCCCATTTGAGTTTTGCAGATGATATTGTTCTTTTTTGGAATGGGGGTAGGGCTAGCCTCACGCGGCTTATGGGTTTCCTACATCATTATGAAATTTGTTCGGGCGGTTGGTTAGCCTGACGAGTAGCTTTTATGTTCGAGGATTCGATTTACGCCTCTCGTGAAGCTATCATTCATCTGATTCACGGGGTTCCAGTGAAGGATCCTCCTTTTCTTATCTTGGTTGTCAGGTGTTTGTTGGGGCGTCGAGATTGCTCATTTCGATGATCGCTTCGGAGGGTCAGAGAGGATTTACGGTTGGGCGAATCGGTTGCTCTCGTTTGGGGAAGTTAGTGCTTATTCGGCATGTTCTATCCTCTATGCCTTTGCACTCATTTCATGTCTTGCGTCCTCCGATTGGGGTTATCCAGCAGTTGGAGCGGATATTTACTCGCTTCTTATGGGGTGATTGTGGGCCTAGGCGCAGGATTCACTGGTGCCATTGGCAGGAGGTGTGTTTTCCTCGGGAGGAGGCGGCCTAGGTATTAGGTCATCTTCGGGATCTAGGCTGAAGCTTTTGAGCTTAAGCTTTGGTGGCGTTCGGGGCGGCGTTCCTTATGGGCTTCATATATGAAGTCAAATATTGTATACTTATTCATCCGGCATGGTAGGTTTTCGTTACCAGCTTCCCCTTTATGGGCGTCTTTGCTTCATCAGAGATGATCTTGAGCCTCATATTCGATTGGATGGTGGGTGTTGGTGATTGTAACTTACGGTATGATTCTTTGGATGGGATCGCTCCCTTGTTCTTTTATAATCTCTGGTGCAGCTTCTTACATTCAGGTCTCCTTTTATTAGCGTAGCCTTTGTTTGGGATAGGGGTAAGCTCTTGGTTGTCTTACCCACGTCGGTGGTTGAGCGATTGTTTTGATTCAGATATCTCTTGGCGTGCTGATGAGCTTCGGTGGGATTCTACTGCTTGATGGTGGTTTTCATTTGCGATCGGCTTGGGAGATGGTGCGGTGCGCGAGACCACGAGATGGAGTATTTTCTATGATTTGGCAGCGTCATATTCCTCTAGGTTATCATTTTTCTTTGGCGGTTGTTCTGAGGCTTTCTTGCCAGCGATGACGCTTTGAGTGGTAGCGGCCACGTATGGTTTCTCGGTGCTTACGTGGACGAGTGCTTGAGACTTCTCGGCACTTATTTCTTGAGTGCCCGGGTTAGCTGAGTTTGGGAGTATTTCTATCGTGGAGTAGGGATCCGGCGGATCGAGTTTTCTATCACCCATGCGTTACTTCGCCATTGGCGAGAGATGTGCCCTTCAGTTCTCATCTTGGGTTATTTTACCTTGCTACATTACGTGGCATGTGTGGAAGGCTCGAAATGGGTTCGAGTTCGATTCTCACTCCTTTTACGTGAGCGCGGTTATCTTAGAGTGGTATCGGATGTTCGACTTCTTGGCTCTGCTTTTGGCTTGGTAGGCTCGATTCTGAAGTCTTTGGATTCTCGACTTGCGGATGGGTTCAGCGTGATCGATCCCCAAGCGGCCTATTCGAGTTGTTGTTTGGGCCGCGACCGCCTCTTGGTGCGGTCAAGGTGGCTGATGATGGGTGTTCGAGGGTAATCACGGGCTGTCCATTGCGGGGTGTTCTTGAGACCATCGGGGTATGTTTTGGCGGGGTTTGGCTCTTTTCTTGGCCATCATCCGATACTTTATCGCGGAGCTTCGGCGGTTCGGGAGGGTTTGGGTGGCGGTTCAGTTGGGATACTACGTTGTGGAGGTAGAGTGCGATTCGGCCCTTGTGGTTTCTGGGTCCTCTCGAGCAGTTACATTCGATGGGATTACTGCTTTATCCTTGCGCAGAGTTGGATCGGTGGTGTCCTCTCATTCGGTTGTGGTTCGACACGTGTATCGGGAGGCGACATCTGCGGTGACTTCTTAGCCAATTGGGCTTGCACTTCTCGTATCGGTAGTCGATTCCTATCGGCGCGTGACTTGCCCATCGACTTATACGGGATTCTTGACAGCGTGCGGAGACTCCTTACATTAGGAGATGACCTTCGCTTCATTCATTGCTCTCGAGACTGCATTATTTATTTTCTTATATTATTCTGTACACGTTCATTTATTTCGGAGGTTTTGGTCTTTGTCCCCCTCCAGTGTATTTCACTTACTTTTTATATATGTGACAGGTAGGGGTCCGGCCTAACCCCCCACCACACTGGTGGCTTCAAACCCTAAACCCTAAACCCTAAACCCCCCCTCCAACTAGCCATTCGTTCCTCGCGCAGCTTCATAGAAAGGGCTAAGCTCGATCTTTTTACTTCGGAGCCATGATTATTCCAGAGAAGAACCGCAAAGAAATCTGCAAGTACCTCTTCCAAGAGGGAGTATGCTATGCAAAGAAGGATTATAATCTTGCAAAGCACCCAGAAATCGATGTTCCGAACCTGTAGGTGATTAAGCTGATGCGAGCTTCAAATCCGGGAGTATGTTCATGAGACATTTGCGTGGATGCACTACTTATTGGTACCTTACAAATGATGGGATTGAGTTTTTGAGGACTTACCTCAATCTTCCATCAGAAATTGTTCCTGCTACCTTGAAGAAATCTGCTAAGCCAGCTGGTCGCCCAATGGATGGTCCTGGTGGTGACCGTCCAAGGGGCCCACCTCGTTTTGATGGAGACCGACCAAGGTTTGGTGACCGTGAAGGGTACCGTGGTGGTCCTCGTGGTGGTGACTTTGGTGGTGAGAAGGGAGGAGCACCTGCTGATTTCCAGCCATCCTTCAGGGGCTCTGGTGGAAGACCTGGTTTTGGTCGTGGAGGTGGAGGGTATGGTGCAGCTCCATCGAGTTCGAGGATTTCCTTGAGGTCGAGGCCGGTTCGCTTAGTTCATGTTTGGCCCAATTAGTGTTTCAAGTCTTTAGAACAAGTCTAATGCCTTTGTGGAATTTGCCATAGTATTTTTGTAAGCTTTAAAGTACAATATGAAGTTCATTATGAGATCTTTTATTTTTCTGCAAAAAAAAAACCCTAAACCCTAAACCCCAAACTCCAAACCCCAAATCCCAAACCCCAAACCCTAAACCCTAAACCCTAAACCCTAAACCAAACCCAACCCAAAACCTCTCTCTAACTTTCTCTCTCTACCCAAACTCTCTCAACTCTCCCCTGTTGACCAAACTTTGACCGCCGGCCATGGCCTCACCGGAGGCCGGTGGTGACTCTTTACCACCGCCGGATCCAACGCCGGTTCCCACCCTCCATGACGGCATCCAAAAATCCAGTCAACTCTCCACACACCCACCGGATCAAGACACCATGTTTCGGCAAAAATCAACTCTTACATCTACCACCATCATGTTTCCCGAGACCTCCATTTACCCCACATCCACCATGGCCAATCCCTCCACCGTCTCTTTGGCCATGGATGGGGCATCTTGCTTGCTGCCATCAAGCCACCACAACCAACCGAGCCAAAACCCACCAAGCAACATAAACTCACTCACCCAAAATGAACAAACCGTGAGCTTACCGGACCCAAATCGGCGAGCTGGAATCTCCTCCACCTTGGTCTCGGCTTCCATCCACGCCCCACATCTGGATGTGTCTTCCTACTCCACCACTGGACGTCCTCTCTCTCAACCACTCGAGACCACTCAAACCCATGAGTCAACCATCCCAACCCCCCTTCCTGCAGCAACAGACTCCCTTACATTTCCATCAACCTTACAAGCTCCGTCAAACCACCACCAGAACCCCAAACCCGTGACTCATTACCAACTCCCAAGCCAACACATCGAGCAGCCGCCGCCTCCCCCTTTTTCCAACAACCACGAACTCAAACATAACAAACCTAACCCTAACCCTAGCATCCAAACCCAAGCCCATTATCCCACTAAAACCCAAGCCCAAAACAAAAATAAAACCCAAAATTACGAAGCGATCTCGATCCGTGACAGCTAGTCCCAGACGGCTCGCATAGCTCGGCGAGACTCCACGTCGTCGGCTCCAACAACGGCCTCCCGTTCCCCACGGTAGCATGGCCGGTTTTTCGGCGTGAATGCAAGCCCCACCATGCATGGAGAGGATAAGCGCATGCGGCCCGTACACGTCAACAATCGGGCCACCGTGCGTGGCCTCGCTCACGGCCGCCTTTGGTGGCTCCGGCCACTGCGCCAACTCCCATCCGGACGAGTGAAGAGTGTGAAAGAAGCCCCGAAGCCACGGCACGGATGCAACCTCAAAGCACCCACCGGCTGCCCATGGTCGAGTCGACTCGGCGTGACTCGAGCCATGCGACCCCATGCATGGCCATGCGGCCCCATGCATGGCTCCCTCCCCAGCCAAGAACACCTGGCGTTTTCATCGTGAATCCGGCCCTCCACTCGTGAAGAATATAGTTGCATGCATGGCCGTTTTCACGTCCGAGATCGGACGCCGCGTGTGGCCTTCCACGCTGCCGTGGTGGCTCTCGGAGGCTGTCACCAACTCCTATCCGAACAAGTTGCTGCCATCTCCAGAAGCCCCGAGCAGCGGCAAACACGCATGGCCAAGGTACTCGGCGGTCGCCTATGGGTGAGTCGACTCGGCGTGACTCGAGCCATGCGGCCCCATGCTGAGGCCATGCAGGTCAACCCGGCGGCTCCTGCAATGCTCCCAGCACTGAATGCCGGCCTTCCGTGGCGGAACCTTCCCGATGATCATGCAAGTCAAGAGCCCAAGGCGACTAACAAACCTTCGAGCTCGGGTCAACAAGCTCGTGGCCACTCATTTTATGCAGAGGCCGACCAACTCGAGCCAAGCAACGCGTGTCTTATGCTTACATGGTGAATCCGACTTCCATCCTTAATCCACGGCCCTCGAGGCCACATAAATCTTTCTTAGATCTATGTAGCGGCAACTCAATCATTTGCTCCGGTTAAGCCGGTCACTCTACATCGATGTGAGCTGCGGTGTTATTTTCTAAGGAAGAAATTCAGGTTATGGGTGAGCCATTCAAGCTTGCTTTGGTGGGGAAGTTCTCCTTTGGCGAGCCAGCGATGGATGCTATTCGGAAGTTCTTTGTTTCTCTCGGTCTCGAGGGAGTTCTCGGTTCGTTGCTTGATAGCAGGCATGTGTTGATCAAGTTAACCATGGAGGAGGATTATTCCGAGATTTGGGTTCGCCGGACATGAGTACGTTAATGGTCGTGGCATGCGTGTTTTCAAATGGAGCACGGATTTTCGATGTTCTGCGGAATCCCCCATTGTGCCTGTTTGGGTAAGTCTCCACTTACTTACTGTTCATTTTATTCACTCGAAATCGCTTTATTCTCTATTCTTTGAGGCTATTGGTACTCCTCTGCGTGTTGATCACATAGCGGCTTCGATGAATAGACCATCATGTTGCTAGGGTGTTGGTTGAGTATGATGTTTCGTGACCTTTGTTGCAGCGTATTTGGATGGTGAGGAGATTACGGTTTACGGCGGGATGTTGTTTTGAAAAGGTTCACGCTTATTGTATTACTTGTAAGCACTTGGGTCCATGTTCTGTGAGGGTTGTTATGTCTCAAACCCAAGTCTTCGTAAGCCTCCTCCGTCGAAGGATAGTGGGTTGCGTACTGCCCCGGATAAGGGTAAAAAACCAGTGGTTCGGTGATGTGCGACCACGGTGCATCCGAGTTCGAGTATGTTGTCATTTCTGATGCTCCCCCTATAGAGCATGTTGCTGTTAGTGTTGCTGCTCCCAGTGGGGATAGTCCGTCATTGGGTCGGCCTGTTACGGAGGATGTCCCCTCGGATGATCAGGGCCATGAGGATGGCATTCAGACAGAGGCAGGTGTTGTGTTGAGCCCGGAGGTGGCCTCTAGGGATGATACTGATACCATGCACGTGAGTTTCAATACTCACAGTTCCGAGATTCCAGAGAATGGCTCAGATGGTAGGGAGGGTTGCCCTGGTATTTCTCGCTCGGACATTGAGCGTAGTTCGGAGGATTCGGGGGATATGGATGATGGGAGATTCTTGACTGATCCGGAGGATGTTCACACTCCATTACCTACGGACGCAGTGATTAGTGGATTGGCCGATCAGAGGGTTGCCAGTTCTTCTCGGGGTTTCACGGTTGTTCTGGTCGTAAGACTCGTAAGTCTCGGCGGAGGGGTAGGTGTCGATCCCACCCGATGATTAATACCCTTATCACGGAATATTCGGGGATAAGTAAGGCCCCCGCGGTCCGCCGATTGCGGAAGTTGATTCGGTTGCATAGATTGGCTCTGGTGTGTGTTTTGGAGCCTTTTCTTACTGTTGATAGGCTGGAGAGCACTCGTATCCGCATTGCGATGGAGCATGGGTTTTCTTCCCACTCTGGGAAGATTTGGGTTTTCTGGTCGGCGCCTTTTTCAGTGGAGGTTCTGCAGGATATGGGTCAGGTGGTTCATTGCCGGGTTAGTCACTCTTTCTTTCCTGATCCTGTATATGTTTCATATGTATATGCCAGTTGTGCTAAGACTGTGAGAGAGGATTTGTGGGATGGCCTTGTTTCTTTTGCTGATAGCTGTGATGGCCCTTGGATGGTGGGTGGGGATTTTAACGTTGTGCAGTCTCTCTCTGAGATTTCGGGGGGGCATGCCCAGCCTCAGGAGGCTATTGATGATTTTAATGTTGCTTTATTGGATTGTGGCCTGGATGATGTGGGTTTTACAGGGAGTCCTTTCACATGGACCAATGGGCGCACATGGAGACGGTTGGATAGGGTTGTGTGCAATGCCCAATGGTCGGGGTTCTTTCCTACATTTCGAGTTTCTCATCTGAATCGCACTGGTTCAGATCACTCTCCCTTACTTTTATCGTGTGCTAGATTGGCTGGTGGACGTCCGTCCAGGTTCCGGTTTTTACATGCTTGGCTTAAGCATCCTGAGTTTCTTGATGTCGTCAGGCAGTCTTGGGGTGCTCCTGTTATTGCTTCTGGGATGAGGGCTTTTCAGCAGAAGCTTGTCAGATTGAAGCTATGCTTAAAAGGCTGGAATAAGCAGGTTTTTGGTAATGTATTTGACAGGGTTAGAAGGTGAGAGGAGGTTGCTCGGAGAGAGGCCCGGTATGATCTATCCGGTTCGGTGATGATCGTGTGGCTTTTACGAGGCTCGAGCCAGTTGCGGCATGCGTTCTTGTGTGAGGAGATTTTTACGGCGGCGATCGAGTGTACGTTGGGTTAGGGAAGGGATGCCAATGCCGGTTCTTCCATGCTATGATTCGGAAGAAGCGGCGGTTCTTTCATGTCCATCGGATACGGGGCGCCTACGTGCGCATGGATCACTGAGCCTCTTGCTATGGTTGAGTCTGCGGTGGATTACTTTCGGGGTCTCTTGGCGGGAGGTCTAGCCGATTTCGAGGCCTCGGTTTTGATTTTATCCGCCTGCGGTCACGGTTGAGGGCGATGTGGATTTATGTAGGGGCAGATATGGAGGAGTTACTGGCGGTGGTCTTTCTATTGATGCGAGCGGCGCTCCGGGTCCGATGGGTTACTGCGGTAGGTTCTATCGGGCATCGTTGGGATGTGATTTCTCTTGACTTGTTGGCGTTGTTCATGATTACTTTCGGGGTTACTGCTATGCACTAGGGGTTTCGGAGCACTCTTTTGGTTCTTCTTAGAAGAAGGACTCTCCAGTCTCTTGGGCTGATTTTCGATCGATCGGTTTGTGTAACGTGAGCAATAAGGTTTTAACTAAATTGCTCGTTATGCGTCTGACACCTGTGTTGCCTCGTATTATTTCTCCATCGCAGAGTGGTTTTGTGCCTGGTAGGAGCATTCATGATAATGTGTTGTTGGTACAGGAGCTTGTGCATGATCTTAGTCGTCGTACCCGAGGGCGTAACGTGGTTCTGAAGTTGGATATGGCTAAGGCTTATGATCGGATGTCATGGTCCTTTGTTCTCCAGATGTTGAGGTGCTTTGGTTTCTCAGAGCAGTGGATTTCTTTAGTTCGGAGGGCTATTTATGGACCTTGGTTTTCTGTGCTCGTTAATGGTGTCAGCCACGGGTTTTTTCAGTCTCGCGGTGGTCTTCGCCAGGGCGATCCGCTGTCTCCTAGCTTATTCATTATTGCTGCTGAGTTTCTATCTAGAGGCCTGGATCGCTTGTACTCTTCGCACCCCTCCGTGAGATATTGCTCGTCTGGTCGTCTTCCTATCTCCCATTTGAGTTTTGCAGATGATATTGTTCTTTTTGGAATGGGAGTAGGGCTAGCCTCCAGCGACTTATGGGTTTCCTACATCATTATGAAATCATTTACAGGCGGTTGGTTAGCGATGACGACTTTTATGTTCGAGGTTCGATTCCTGCCTCTCGTAGAGCTATTATTCATACAGTCACGGGGTTCCAGCAGAAGGATCCTCCTTTTTCTTATCTTGGTTGCCCGGTGTTTGTTGGGGGCGTCAAGATTGCTCATTTCGATGACACTGCTTGGAGGGTCAGTGGCGGATTCTGGTTGGGCGAATCGGTTGCTCTCGTTTGGGGGGAAGTTAGTGCTTATTCGGCATGTTCTATCCTCTATGCCTTTGCACTCATTTCATGTCTTGCGTCCACCGATTGGGGTTATCCGGTGATTGGAGCGGATATTTACGCTTCTTATGGGGTGATTGTGGTCTAGGCGCGAGATTCATTGGTGCCATTGGCGGAGGTGTGTTTTCCTCGGGAGGAGGCGGCTGGGTATTAGGTCATTTCGGGATCTAGGTGAAGCTTTTGAGCTTAAGCTTTGGTGGCGATTCGGGAGCGGCGTTCATTATGGGCTTCGTATATGAAGTCAAATATTCATGCTTTATTCACCCGGCATGGTAGCTTTTCGTTACCACTTCTCCTCTATGGAGCGTCTTTGCTCCATCCAGAGATGATCTTTGAGCCTCATACTCGATGGTTGGTGGGTGTCGGTGATTGTAGCTTACGGTATGACTGCTTTGGATGGGATCACTCCCTTTGTACTTTTATAATTACGGTGCTAGCTTCTTACATCTAGGTTTCCTTTTATTAGCGTAGCCTTTGTTTGGGATAGGGGTAAGCTCACGGATGTCTTACCCACGTCGGTAGTTGAGCGATTGTTTTGATTCGATATCTCTGGCGTGCTGATGAGCTTCGGTGGGATTACTACCGCGATGGGGTTTTCATTTGAGATCGACTTGGGAGATGGTGCGGTGCGCCGAGGCCACGAGATGGAGTATTTTCTATGATTTGGCGCGTCGTATTCCCTCTCGGTTATCCTTTTTCTTTGGCGGTTGCTTTGCGAGGCTTCCTAGCCATTGATGATGCCTTGAGTGGGCCGCGACCTACGTATGGTTTCTCGGTGCTTACGTGGACGGTGCTTGAGACTTCTCGGCACTTATTTCTTGAGTGCCCCCGGGTTAGCCAGGTTTGGGAGTATTTCTATCGTGGAGTAGGGATCCGGCGGATCAGTTTTCTATCACCCCATGCGTTACTTCGCCATTGGCAGAGATGTGCCCCTTCTAGTTCTCATCTTCGGGTTATTTTACCTTGCTTCATTACGTGGCATGTGTGGAAGGCTCGAAATGGGTTCAAGTTCGATTCTCACTCCTTTTCTGTGGATGCGGTTATTTTCCGAGTGGTATCGGATGTTGACTTCTTGGCTCTGCTTTTGGCTTCGGTAGGCTCGATTCTGAAGTCTTTGGATTCTCGACTTGCGGATGGTTTCTGCGTGATTGATCCACCAGACGGCCTATTCGAGTTGTTGTTTGGACGTGACCGCCTCATTGGTGCGGTCAAGCTGACTGTTGATGGGTGTTCGAGGGTAATCACAGGTTGTCCGCTGCGAGGGTGTTCTTGAGACCATCGGGGCATGTTTTGGCGGGGTTTGGCTCTTTTCTTGGCCATCATCCGATACTTTATCGCGGAGCTTCGGCGGTTGCGGAGGGTTTGGGTGGCGGTTCGGTTGGGATACTACTGTTGTGGAGGTAGAGTGCGATTCGGCCCTTGTGGTTTCTGGGTCCTCTCGAGCAGTTACATTCGATGGGATTATGCTTTATCCTTGCGCCGAGTTAGATCAGTAGTGTCCTCTCATTCAGTTGTGGTTCGGCACGTGTATCGGGAGGCGACATCTGCAGCTGACTTCTTAGCCAATTGGGCTTGCACTTCTCGTGTCGGTGAGTCGATTCCTATCGACGCGTGATCCGCCCATCGGCGTATCACGGGATTCTTGACTTGGCCGTGCGGAGACTCCTTACATTAGGAGATGATCTTCGCTTCATTCATTACCCTCGAGATTGCACTATTTAGTTTCTTATATTATTCTGTACACGTTCATTTATTTCGGAGGTTTTGGTCTTTATCCCCCTCCAGTGTATTTCACTTACTTTTTATATATGTGACAGGTAGGGGTCCGGCCTAACCCCCCACCACACTGGTGGCTTCAAAAAAAAAAACCCTAAACCCTAAACCCTAAACCCTAAACCCTAAACCCTAAACCAGAGAGAGAGAGATGGAAGACAAACAAGAAGCGAAAGCAGGCGTCGAAGAAGCCCAGGGAGGAGTGGAAGCGATCAGGTCAATCGACACTTATGCAGCACGAGTGTGAAAAATGTTTTAAATGGAGGGTGATTAATTCATCGAAGAGTACGAGGAAATTAGATGTAAAATCATAGAGACCCCTTTTTTGTGACAAAAACACGGTGTTTCTGTGAGGATCCTAGCGATATTGAGTATGATGCCTCACGAGTGCAGGTCATTGACGGACACTGGAATCCGAAGACTCGAGAAGGTTTTAAGAGAAGGTTAGTGCTCGAAAAGATTTCTCTAAAATGGATGCTTACTATATTACCCCACGGGAAGAAACTAAGAACTCTTAATGAAGTAGCGAGCATTTCTTGCAGCAAATCTCGAATATAGTGATGTATCCCTTTCGGACTTCACATTTTTAGTCCCAAAAGTAATGGATGATACTATTCCTAAGGATGTTGTCAAAAGGGTTACTGCTAGTAGTGATGCTTAAAAGAAACTTAAAACATCGAAGGTTGGAGATGGGACTGCTAGGGATGAAGGGTCGGTTGCCATGCACTTGAATTTGTTCTTTGGCCATGTATGTTAAAATTTATTTTTGTAGAAATTGGGTTTGATGCGGTTGAGCTACTCGTTGTAGGTGACCTTGATTAGTTTTGATTGGTGAGTTGATTTGTGTATGGTACGCATGAATTGGTCAACCTGCATTTTGTTTTGGTGGAATTATGTCGGCTCCGGTAGATTATCGAGCAGAAGCTGGTCGGAGTGAACACATTTTGACAACGTTTGTTTCAGTGGAACTATGTCCTGCAAAACGACCAAGTTTAATGTTGTTTGATCTTCAGGCAATGTATCCGTGTTTCTTTCTTTCTTTCTTCTTTTTTTTTTGGTCTGAGTGAACTATGTATGGATGGATAGCTAATATTCTTGTGACTCGAATGTCGTTAGTAGGCTCATTTATTAGATCCGTTGTAATGGTTGCATTTTTACTTTTTCTGCGGTGAATGTTTGTCACGAGCAAACTATTGTACTTTGAAGTATGTGATTAAATCTCCCCTCCCTTTGGTAGAAAAAAAAAAAAAAAAACCGTAAACCCTAAACCCTAAACCCTAAACCCTAAACCCTAAACCTAAACCCTAAACCCTAAACCCTAAACCCTAACCCTAAACCCTAAACCCTAAACCCTAAACCCTAAACCCTAGAGGCTTGGATCGCTTGTACTCTACGCACCCCTCCGTGAGATATTGCTCGTCGGGTTGTCTTCCTATCTCCCATTTGAGTTTTGCAGATGATATTGTTCTTTTTTGGAATGGGGGTAGGGCTAGTCTCACACAGCTTATGGGTTTCCTACATCATTATGAGGCTGTTTCGGGGCAGCTGGTTAGCCAGGCGAAGAGTAGCTTTTATGTTCGGGGATTGATTTCTGCCTCTCGTAGAGCTATCATTCATACAGTTACGGGGTTCCAGCAGAAGGACCTTACTTTTTCTTATCTGGGTTGTCCGGTGTTTGTTGGGGGCGTCAAGATTGGTCATTTCGATGATCTGATTCGGAGGGTCCGAGAGCGGATTTCTGGTTGGGCGAACCGGTTGCTCTCGTTTGGGGGGAAGCTAGTGCTTATTCGGCATGTTCTATCCTCTATGCCTTTGCACTCATTTCATGTCTTGCGTCCTCCGATTGGGGTTATCCAGCAGTTGGAGCGGATATTTACACGCTTCTTATGGGGTGATTGTGGGCCTAGGCGCAGGATTCATTGGTGCCATTGGCCGGAGGTATGTTTTCCTCGGGAGGAGGGCGGCCTGGGTATTAGGTCATTTCGGGATCTAGTGAGCTTTTGAGCTTAAGCTTTGGTGGCGATCCGGAGCGGCGTTCCTTATGGGCTTCGTATATGAAGTCCAAATATTCTTGACCTTATTCATCCGGCATGGTAGGTTTTCGTTACCCAGCTTCTCCCCTCTGGAGGCGCCTTTGCTCCATCCGAGATGTTGCTGAGCCTCATATTCGTTGGATGGTGGGTGTTGGTGACTGTAGCTTCTGGTATGACTGCTGGATGGGATCTCTCCCCTTGTACTTTTATAATTCTGGTGCCGCTTCTTCCGTACCGGTCTCCTTTTATTGGCGTGGCACTGTTTGGGATACGGGTAAGCTCCTGGCTGTCTTACCCACGTCAGTAGTTGAGCAGATTGTTGTGATTCTGATTTCTACTGGCGTGCCTGATGAGCTTCAGTGGGATTCTACTACTGATGGTGCTTTTCATTTGCGATCAGCTTGGGAGATGGTGCGGTGCGCCAAGCCTCGAGATGGAGTTTTTTCTATGATTTGGCAGCGTCATATTCCCTCTCGGTTATCATTTTTTATTTGGAGATTGTTGCGAGGCTTTCTAGCCACCGATGACGCTCTGAGTGGGCGCGGCTTCTGTATGGTTTCTCGGTGCTTCTGTCGACAGGCTGCTGAGACTTCCCGGCACTTATTTCTTGAGTGCCCTCGGGTTAGCCAGGTTTGGGAGTATTTCTATCGTGCAGTAGGGATCCGGAGGATCAGTTTTCTATCACCCCACGCGTTACTTCGTCATTGGCAGAGATGTGCTCCCTCTGGAACTCATCTTCGGGTTATTTTACCTTGCTTCATTCTGTGGCATGTGTGGAAGGCTCGAAATGGGTTCAGGTTCGATTCTCATTCATTTTCTGTGGATGCGGTTATTTTCCGAGTGGTATCAGATATTCGGCTTGCTGGCTCTGCTTTTGGCTTCAGCCCGTCTCAGTTACGGGGAGTGCTGGATCCTCAGCTTGCGGATGGGTTACGGGTGATTGCTCCCCCCCGCCGGCCTATTCGAGTTGTTGTTTGGACGCGACCGCCTCTTGGTGCGGTCAAGTTGACTGTTGATGGGAGTTCGAGGGGTAATCCTGGGTTGTCCGCTGCTGGGGGTGTTCTTCGAGACCACCAGGGTATGTTCGTGGCGGGGTTTGGCTCTTTCCTTGGCCATCATCCGATACTCTATGCGGAGCTTCTGGCGGTCCGTGAGGGTTTGGAGCTGGCGGTTCAGCTGGGATACTCTGTTGTGGAGGTAGAGTCTGATTCGGCTACTGTGGTCTCCTGGGTCCTCTCGAACAGTTCTGTTCGATGGGATTATGCTTTATCCTTGCGTCGAGTTAGATCAGTAGTGTCCTCTCATTCAGTTGTGGTTCGGCACGTGTATCGGGAGGCGACTTCTGCAGCTGACTTCTTAGCCAATTGGGCTTGCACTTCTCATACCAGCCGTCGATTCCTATCGGCACGTGATCTGCCCATCGGCTTATCTGGGATTCTTCATATGGATGCTCATGCGATCCCGCATATCAGACGCTAGTTCATTCTGTACACGTTCATTTATTTCGGAGGTTTTGGTCTTTGTCCCCTCCGAGTGTATTTATCTTATTTTTATATATGTGACGGTGAGGGTCCGGCTAACCCCCACCACACGGTGGCTTGAAAAAAACCCTAAACCCTAAACCCTAAACCCAAACCCAAAACCCAAAACCCAAAACCCTAAACCCAAAACCCTAAACCCTAAACCCAAACCCCCAAACCCCAAACCCCAAAACCTCAAACCCCAACCCCAAACCCCAACCCCCAACCCCCAACCCCAAACCCCAAACCCCAAACCCCCAACCCCAAACCCCAAACCCCAAACCCAAACCCAAACCCAAACCCCTAAACCCCAACCCCCAACCCCGAACCCCCAACACCTAAACCCCTAAACCCCTAAACCCTAAACCCTAAACCCTAAACCCTAACCCCTAAACCCTAACCCCTAAACCCTAAACCCTAAACCCTAAAACCCTAAACCCTAAACCCTAAAACCCTAAACCCTAAACCCTAAACCCCCAACCCCAAAACCCCAAAACCCCAAACCCCAACCCCAACCCCAAAACCCCAAACCCCGAACCCCTAAATCCTAAACCCTAAACCCTAAACCCTAAACCCTAAACCCTAAACCAAAACCAAAACCAAACCTCTCTCTAACTTTCTCTCTCTACCCAAACTCTCTCAACTCTCTCCTGTTCACCAAACTTTGACCGCCGGCCATGGCCTCACCGGAGGCCGGTGGTGACTCTTACCACCACGGATCCAGCCTGGTTTTCCCCTCCATGCTTGGCAGCCAAGAATCCGGCCAACTTTCCACACATCCACCGGAGCAAGACACCATGTTTCGGCAAAAACCATCTCTTACCTCTACCACCACCATGCTTCCCGAGACCTCCACTTACCCCGCATCCACCATGGCCAATCCGTCCACCGTCTCTTTGGCCATGGATGGAGCATCTTGCTCATCGCCATCAAACCACCACGAAGATTCACGGTTCCAACCAAGCCTAAACCCACCAAGCAACACAAACTCACTCACCCAAAATAAACAAACCGTGAGCTTACCGAACCCAAATCGGCGAGCTGGAAGCTCCTCCACCTTGGTCTCGGCTTCCATCCACGCCCCACTTCTGGATGTGTCTTCCTACTCCACCACTGGACGTCCTCTCTCTCAACCACTCGAGACCACTCAAACCCATGAGTCAACCATCCCAACCCCCTTCCCATGACCAGTGACCCCTTACATTTCCGTCAACCTTACAAGCTCAGGTCAAACCACCACGAGAACCCCAAACCCGTGACTCAATACCAACTCCTAAGCCAACACATCGAGCGTAGCCGCCTCCCTTTTTCCAACAACCACGAACTCAAACATAACGAACCTAACCCTAACCCTAGCATCCAAACCCAAGCCCATTATCCCACTCAAACCCAAGCCCAAAACAAAAATAAAACCCAAAATAACGAAGCGCCCCGATCCGTGACAGCGAGTCCCAGAGCGGCTCGCATAGCTCGGCAGAGACTCCCAGCGTCGTCGGCTCCAACAACGACCTCCCGCTCCCCGCGGTAGCATGGCGGCTTTTCGACGTGAATCTGCAAGCCCCACCATGCATGGAGAGGATAAGCGCATGCATGGCCCGTGACACGTCAACAATCGGACCACCGTGTGTGGCACTGCTCACTGCTGCCTTTGGTGGCTGCGGCCACTGCTGCCAACTCCCATCCGGACGAGTGAAGAGTGTGAAGAGAAGCCCCGAGCCACGGCACACATGCAACCTCAAGCACCCAGTAGTCGCCCATGGTGAGTCAACTCGGCGTGACTCGAGCCATGCGACCCCATGCATGGCCATGCATGTCAACCTGATCGACCACGCAGCGTTCCGGCCGAATTCCATCCTTCCGTGGCGGAACTCGCTCCACGATCATGCAAGTCACGACCCCAAGGCGACCAACAAACCTTCAAACTCGAGTCGACAAGCACGTGGCCTCTCATTTTATGCACGGGGCCAACCGGCCAAGCAACCCGTGTCTTATGCTTCATGGTGAATCCGACCTCCATCCTTAACCTCACGGCCCTTCGAGGCCACAAAAATCTTTCCTAGATCGTGGCTGGCAACTCCAATCCACTTGCTCCGGTTAAGCCGGTCACTACTACATCGTGGTGAGCTGCGGTGTTATTTTCCAAGGAAGAAATTCGGGTTATGGTTGAGCCATTCAAGCTTGCATTGGTGGGGAAGTTCTCCTTGGCGAGCCAGCGATGGATGCTATTCGGAAGTTCTTTGTGTCTCTCGGTCTCGAGGGAGCTCTCGATTTCGTTGCTCGATAGCAGGCATGTGTTGATCAAGCTAACCATGGAGGAGGATTATTCCGAGATTTGGGTTCGCCGGACATGAGTACGTTAATGGTGCGTGGTATGCGTGTTTTCAAATGGAGCACAGATTTCCGATGTTCTGCGGAATCCCTTATTGTGCCTGTTTGGGTAAGTCTCCCTTACTTACCTGTTCATTTTATTCACTCGAAATCTGCTTTATTTTCTATTGCTGGGGCTATTGGTACTCCTTTGCGTGTTGATCACGCAACGGCTTCGGTGAATAGACCATCTGTTGCTAGGGTGTTGGTTGAGTATGATGTTTCGCGGCCTTTGTTGCCGCGTATTTGGATTGGTGAGGGAGATTCTGGTTTCTGGCAGGATGTTGTTTTTGAAAAAGTTCCTGCTTATTGTATTACTTGTAAGCATTTGGGTCACGTTGCTGAGGGTTGTTATGTCTCAAACCCAAGTCTTCGTAAGCCTCCTCCGTCGAAGGATAATGGGTTGCGTACTGTCCCGGATAAGGGTAAAAAACCCGTGGTTCCAGCTGATGTGCAGCCACGGGCTGCGTCTAGTACCCAGTATGTTGTCATTTCTGATGCTCCCCCTCTAGAGCATGTTGCTGTTAGTTTTGCTGCTCCCAGTGGGGATAGTCCGCCATTCGGTCGGCCTGTTACGGAGGATGTCCCCTCGGATGATCAGGGCCATGAGGATGGCATTCAGACAGAGGCAGGTGATGTGTTGGGCCCGGAGCTGGCATTTAGGGATGATACTGGTACCATGCACGTGAGTTTCAATACTCACAGTTCCGAGATTCCAGAGAACGGCTCAGATGGTAGAGAGGGTTGCCCTGGTATCTCTCGCTCGGACATTGAGTGTACTTCGGAGGATTCGGGGGCTATGGATGATGGGAGATTCTTGACTGATCCGGAGGATGTTCACACTCCACCACCTACGGATGCAGTGATTAGTCGAGTGGCCGATCAGAGGGTTGCCAGTTCTTCTCGGGGTTTTACGGTAGTTACGGATCGTAAGACTCGTAAGTCTCGGCGGAGGGGTAGGTGTTGATCCTCACCCCAATGATTAATTCCATTATTTGGAATATTCGAGGGATAGTAAGGCCCATGATCCATGCGTTCGCGGAAGATTGATTCGGTTGTATAGATTGGCTTTGGTGTGTGTTTTGGAGCCTTTTCTTACTGTTGATAGGCTGGAGAGCACTTCGTATCCGCATTGCGATGGAGCATGGGTTTTCTTCCACTACGGGAAAATATGGGTGTTACGGTCGGCGCCTTTTCGGTGGAGGTTACTGCGGGATATGGGCGGGTGGTTCACTTTCAGGGTTAGTCACTCTTTCTTTCACGATCCTGTATATGTTTCATATGTATATGCTAGTTGTGCTAAGATTGTGAGAGAGGATTTGTGGGATGGCCTTGTTTCGCTTCTTGATAGCTATGATGGCCCTTGGATGGTGGGGGGACTTTAACGTTGTGCGATCTCTCTACGAGATCTCGGGGGCATGCCTGACCTCGAGGATGCTTATTGATGATTTTAATGTTGCTTTATTGGATTGTGGATTGGATGATGTGGGTTATCTGAGAGTCCTTTCACATGGACCAATGGGCGCACATGGAGCGTTTGGATAGGGTTGTGTGCAGCGCCTGATGGTCGGAGTTTTTCCTACATTTCGAGTTTCTCATCCGAATCGCTTGGTTCGAGATCATTCTCCTGCTTTTATCATGTGCTAGATCGACTGGTGGACGTCCTTCCAGGTTCCGTTTTTTACATGCTTGGCTCAAGCATCCTGGGTTTCTCGATGTTGTGAGGCAGTCTTGGGGTGCTCCTGTTGTTGCTTTTGGGATGAGGGCTTTTCAGCAGAAGCTTGTCCGATTGAAGCTCTGCTTAAAAGGATGGAATAAGGAGGTTTTTGGCAATGTATTTGATAGGGTTAAGGAGGCTGAGGAGGAGGTTGCTCGGAGGGAGGCCCAGTATGATCTTTCTGGTTCAGTTGATGATCGTGAGGCTTTTTCAGAGGCTCGAGCCCGGCTGCAGCATGCGTTACTCAGTGAGGAGATATTTTTACGTCAGCAGTCGAGTGTTCGTTGGGTTAGGGAGGGGGATGCCAATACCCGGTTCTTCCATGCTATGATTCGTAAGAAGCAGCGGTTCTTTCATGTCCATCGGATACAGGACACATCATCTGCATGGATCACTGAGCCTACTGCTATGGCTGAGTCTGCGGTGGATTACTTTCAGGGTCTCTTAGCGGGAGGTTCTAGCCAGTTTCAGGCCTCAGGATTTTGATTTTATCCGCTTCTGCAGTCCTTTGTTGAGGACGATGTGGATTTATGTAGGGGCCGGTTTGGAGGAGTTCTGACGGTGGTCTTTCTATTGACCACGGCGGTGCTCGGGTCTGATGGGTTCTGCGATGGGTTCTACCGAGCTTCTTTGGGATGTGATTTCTCTTGACTTGTTGGGCTGCTTGTCCATGATTATTTTCGGGGTTACTGCTATGCCTAGGGGTTTCGAGCACTCTTTTGGTTCTTCTTAGAAGAAGGGCTCTCCGATCTCTTGGGCTGATTTTCGACTGATCGGTTTGTGTAGCGTGAGCAATAAGGTTTTAACTAAATTGCTCGTTATCGCGTGACACTCGATGTTGCCTCGTATTATTTCTCCATCACGAGTGGTTTTGTGCTAGTAGGAGCATTCATGATAATGTGTTGTTGGTTCGGGAGCTTGTGCATGATCTCGATCGTCGTGCAGGGGAGTAGCGTGGTTACGAAGTTGGATATGGCTAAGGCTTATGATCGGATGTCATGGTCCTTTGTTCTCCAGATGCTGAGGTGCTTTGGTTTCTCAGAGCAGTGGATTTCTTTAGTTCGGAGGGCTATTTATGGGCCTTGGTTCTCTGTGCTGGTTAATGGTGTGAGCCACGGGTTTTTTCAGTCTTGCGGTGGTCTTCGCCAGGGCGATCCGCTGTCTCCTAGCTTGTTCATTATTGCTGCAGAGTTTTTATCTAGAGGCTTGGATCGCTTGTACTCTACGCACCCCTCCGTGAGATATTGCTCGTCGGGTTGTCTTCCTATCTCCCATTTGAGTTTTGCAGATGATATTGTTCTTTTTTGGAATGGGGGTAGGGCTAGTCTCACACAGCTTATGGGTTTCCTACATCATTATGAAATTTGTTTGAGGCGGTTGGTTAGCTGAAGAGTAGCTTTTATGTTCGAGGATTGATTTACGCCTCTCGTGAAGCTATCATTCATACTGATTCACGGGGTTCCAGTGAAGGACCTTCCTTTTCTTATCTGGGTTGTCAGGTGTTTGTTGGGCGTCGAGATTTGTCATTTCGATGATACGATTCGGAGGGTCAGAGGCGGATTCTGGTTAGGCGACCGGTTGCTCTCGTTTGGGGAAGCTAGTGCTTATTCGGCATGTTCTATCCTCTATGCCTTTGCACTCATTTCATGTCTTGCGTCCTCCGATTGGGGTTATCCAGCAGTTGGAGCGGATATTTACACGCTTCTTATGGGGTGATTGTGGACCTAGGCGCAGGATTCAATGGTGCCATTGGCCGGAGGTATGTTTTCCTCGGGAGGAGGGCGGCCTGGGTATTAGGTCATTTCGGGATCTAGCTGAAGCTTTTGAGCTTAAGCTTTGGTGGCGATTCCGGGAGCAGCGTTCCTTATGGGCTTCATATATGAAGTCCAAATATTGCGGCACTATTCATCCCGGCATGGTAGGTTTTCGTTACCCAGCTTCTCCCCTCTGGAGGCGCCTTTGCTCCATCCGAGATGTTCTTTGAGCCTCGTATTCGTTGGATGGTGGGTGTTGGTGATTGTAACTACGGTATGATTGCTTGGATGGGATCTCTCCCTTGTACTTTTATAATTACAGTGCCGCTTCTTCGTCTGGGTCTCCTTTTATTAGCGTAGCCTTTGTTTGGGATAGGGGTAAGCTCATGGTTGTCTTACCCACGTCGGTAGTTGAGCGATTGTTATGATTCGATTTCTCTTGGCGTGCTGATGAAGCTTCGGTGGGATTACTACTGCGATGGTGCTTTTCATTTGCGATCAGCTTGGGAGATGGTGCGGTGCGCCAAGCCTCGAGATGGAGTTTTTTCTATGATTTGGCAGCGTCATATTCCCTCTCGGTTATCATTTTTTATTTGGAGATTGTTGCGAGGCTTTCTAGCCACCGATGACGCTCTGAGTGGGCGCGGCTTCTGTATGGTTTCTCGGTGCTTCTGTCGACAGGCTGCTGAGACTTCTCGGCACTTATTTCTTGAGTGCCCTCGGGTTAGCCAGGTTTGAGAGTATTTCTATCGTGCAGTAGGGATCCAGCGGATCAGTTTTCTATCACCCCACGCGTTACTTCATCATTGGCAGAGATGTGCTCCCTCTCGAACTCATCTTCGGGTTATTTTACCTTGCTTCATTCTGTGGCATGTGTGGAAGGCTCGAAATGGGTTCAGGTTCGATTCTCACTCCTTTTCTGGGGATGCGGTTATTTTCCGAGTGGTATCAGATATTCGGCTTGCTGGCTCTGCTTTTGGCTTCAGCCCGTCTCAGTTACGGGGAGTGCTGGATCCTCAGCTTGCGGATGGGTTACGGGTGATTGCTCCCCCCCGCCGGCCTATTCGAGTTGTTGTTTGGACGCGACCGCCTCTTGGTGCGGTCAAGTTGACTGTTGATGGGAGTTCGAGGGGTAATCCTGGGTTGTCCGCTGCTGGGGGTGTTCTTCGAGACCACCAGGGTATGTTCGTGGCGGGGTTTGGCTCTTTCCTTGGCCATCATCCGATACTCTATGCGGAGCTTCTGGCGGTCCGTGAGGGTTTGGAGCTGGCGGTTCAGCTGGGATACTCTGTTGTGGAGGTAGAGTCTGATTCGGCTACTGTGGTCTCCTGGGTCCTCTCGAACAGTTCTGTTCGATGGGATTATGCTTTATCCTTGCGTCGAGTTAGATCAGTAGTGTCCTCTCATTCAGTTGTGGTTCGGCACGTGTATCGGGAGGCGACTTCTGCAGCTGACTTCTTAGCCAATTGGGCTTGCACTTCTCATACCAGCCGTCGATTCCTATCGGCACGTGATCTGCCCATCGGCTTATCTGGGATTCTTCATATGGATGCTCATGCGATCCCGCATATCAGACGCTAGTTCATTCTGTACACGTTCATTTATTTCGGAGGTTTTGGTCTTTGTCCCCCTCCAGTGTATTTCTCTTATTTTTTATATATGTGACAGGTAGGGGTCCGGCTAACCCCACGCGCTGGTGGCTTGAAAAAAACACTAAACCCTAAACCCTAAACCCTAAACCCTAAACCCAAAGCCCAAGACCCAAGACCCCAGACCCTGAGCCCTAAACCCAAAGCCCAGAGCCCTAGACCCTAAGCCCTAAGCCCTAAGCCCTAAGCCCCAGACCTCGAAACCCCAGAGCCCCAGAGCCCCAGACCCCAGAGCCCCAGAGCCAGACCCCAACTGACCCCAGACCCCAGACCCCAGACCTGAGCCCCAGACCCCAGGCCCAGACCCAGAGCCCTGAGCCCTAAGCCCCAAGCCTGACCCCAGACACCTAAGCCCTGAGCCACTAAGCCTAAGCCCTAAGCCACTAAGCCCTAAGCCCTGAGCCCTAAGCCCTAGGCCCTGAGCCCTAGGCCCTAGAGCCTTAAGCCCTAAGCCCTAAGCCCTAAGCCCTAAGGCCCAAAGCCCTAAGCCCTAAGCCCTGAGCCCTAGACCCCCAGAGCCCCAAGACCCCAGAGACCCCAGAGCCCCAGACCCCGAGCCCGACCCCGACCCAGGACCCCGAACCCCTAAATCCTAAGCCCTAAACCCTAAACCCTAAACCCTAAACTCTAAACCCTAAACCCTAAACCCTAAACCCTAAACCCTAAACCCCTAAACCCCTAAACCCCTAAACCCTCAACCCTCGACCCTCGACCCTCGACCACAGACCACAGACCCGAACCACAGACCACAGACCACGGACCACGAACCACAGACCACAGACCACAGAACCCTAAACCCTAAACCCTAAACCCTAAACCCTAAACCCTAAACCCTAAACCCAAACCCAACTTTCCAACCTCTCTCTAACTTTCTCTCTCTAGCAAAATCCTCTCAACTCTCTATTGTTGACCAAAGCTTGACCACCGGCCATGGCCTCTCGGAGGCCGGGGTGGCTCTTCATTCGCCAGGCTTCCCTCTCCATGCTAGGCAACATTCAAGCTGAGCCATCTCTCCATAGATCAACCGCAACAACCGCCGAATCTCCACGTCAACTCTCGGCCAAATACTCCCCAAACATGCACTGACCACCTCGGTTCCCATTGCTCCTCCGTACCTCGTCATTCAATCCTCCTACCAACCCCAACCGTTTGTAATCATCTCGGCAAACACAAGGCACCTCCCTCAACTCACCCTCCAGGAGACACCCCCAGCTGCACAAGCTTCCAAGCGCCCAAGGCATTCACGGCCATCCTCACCCAAACAATACACGTGCTGGCAGCATCAGTAGCCACTTCAGGCACCATCCGGACACGGGCACCATCATCGCAACTTGCCGCCGCCCGTCCGACCCATGCACCCCACGGTCACGGAAAATCCAAAACACACCCAACTCGACTCACGGCCATCGTCCCCAAAGATCAAGCTGCTGCCGCAGCTCAAGCGACCACTTGCTCCACCATCTCACCACTGCCATCACCACCCATAACTTACCGATGTCCCTCCACCTTTTAGCGACCATGAGCAGCGTTGTTCTACTTCCGATCGGCGACGAGGAACCGCGGTGAGCCGACCGACCGTGATGGCAACTTCATCATCTGTGATGGCAAGCCGGTAGGCCTCCCTGCCGATTACCGACCCTTCACGGCCCCTCGACCACCTCGAGCCACCACGCATCTTCTCGCATCCGAAAACCGAACTTCCACACCCAAATCTCCAACCGTCACTTGGCGTGGCTTTTAGCCGCCGCATGGCGTTCTTCAACCCGCCAGCTGCTGGTACAGCCGTCGAGATGTCAACGTCCTCCGCTGGCCTCAAATTCGGCCTCCACTGCCACGGTCTACAGTAACCAGCCGCCACCCCCTTTTTGCAACCAAACATACATAACATATCCCAAAATACAAAACCCTAACCCTAACCCATTTAAACAAGCCCAAACCCATGATTTTAACCCATCCCCTTCCCAAGCCCAAAGTCAAATTCCAATTCATATTCCTCGAACAAATTCCAGCTCATATCCCTCCAATTTTAAACAAGCCCATTCCGAAATTCCAGCCCATGTACCTCCCCACAATAAGCCCAATTCTTCTATTCCAGCCCAAAATACCCATTTCAATAATTCTCACTCAAACCTAAATACACAAGCCCAAAAACCCAAAACCACATATGCCTCTCTCCTTGATCCCGATGCCCCACCCCGGCCCCAAAAATCTTTTTCGGATGCAGTCTCAAGGGCTAATAATTCAGACATTCCGTTCAAGCCAGGCAACACTCAGCAGGGGCAGGCCATTATTTTCTCGACACAGGAGATTGAAGCCATGGCTCGACCTTTCGGACTCTCACTTGTCGGTGAAATTTTCTTTTGGCCAGTCCTTCATGGAAATTATTAGAAAATTCTTTATTTCCCTTGGTCTTAAGGAAACTCTCGATTTCCTCTTAGATAATCGTCACATTTTAATTAAATTATCTGCGGAGGAGGATTATTCTCGCATCTGTCTGCGCCTGATCATGGTATGTCAGCGGTAGAGGCATGCGCATTTTAAGTGGAGCAAGGACTTCATTGCTCATTTGAGTCCCGATTGTCCCCGTTTGGGTATCCTTACCCTATTTACCGGTACATTTTATTCACTGTAAATCTACTCTTTACTCTATTGCTGCTGCCATTGGTACTCCTTTACGGGTTGACCATGCCACGGCCTCTGTTAATAGACGGTTCGTGGCCCGTGTTTTGATTGAGTATGATATTTCTAAGCCGTTAGTTCCTCGTATCTGGATTGGAGAGGGGGACTCGGGATTTTGGCAGAGTATTATTTTTGAGAAGGTTCCCGCCTATTGTAGCTCATGTATGCACCTGGGGCATTCTATAGAGGCTTGCTTAGTCACTAATCGAGTGCCTGTGATTCGAGTTGCGACGGATGATGGTTCGAGATGCGATTCGATGCTGCTTTCGATACTGCAGCGGTTTCTGAGCCTATCGATGCGGATCCTTACTCGGTTGATGATAGGGAGTCTCTACAAGGTCTCACACCATTACCTCGCAGGAGACGCAGCAGACGGCGGAACGCGTTCCGCCCCCTCTATACTTGATGATCATTTCCATATGTTATCATTGTAGTCATTTTATTTCTCTTTTCATTTATTGCCTTGTATTTGTTTATTTATGTCGGAGGTTTGGTTCTTGTCCCCCTCCGTTGTACTCTCTTTACTTTTTATATATATGACAGGTAGGGGTCCCGCCTAACCCCCCACCTCCATGGTGGATTTTAATAAAAAAAAAACCCTAAACCCTAAACCCTAAACCCTAAACCCTAAACCCTAATCCCCAAACCCTAAACCCAAACCCAACTTTCCAACCTCTCTCTAACTTTCTCTCTCTAGCAAAATTCTCTCAATTTTTTATTTTTGACTGAAGATTGAGCTCTCGGCCATGGCCTCACCGGAGGCCGGAGAGACACCACCGCCGGCTCCACCGTCGGCACCGCCACCGGATCCACCGCCGGCTCCTCCTCCTCACGCCGGCAACCAAATGTCCGGCCAACCATCCACTCCATCCGCTGCGGTTTCCATCACAACACCATCCGACCACAACTCCATCCCACCCCAAACCGTCACCTCCACCATGGTCAACCCCTCTCCCAAACAAGCCACGGCAGCCGCTGCATCAACGGACCCTCCCGGCACCATCAAGACACGGGCACCACCATCTGCAACTTACCCAAAGTCCTTCCAGCCCCTTGCATCCTCACGGTCAAGGAAAACATCCCAACGTAACCAACCTGGCTCACGGTAGTCGTCCCAAAAAAACCGGTGCAGTAGCAGCAAAGATGGCCATCTCAAGCACCATCCGATCACAACCACCACCACCCATGACTTACCGATGCCTCCCGACCTCAAGCTCCCTCACGGTCACCGAAATCTCTCCTCACTCCACAAACCCATAAGCCCCACACCCACGTCCAGTGACTACCACATCGGTCGCCATGGCAAATCAGCCCCTCCCGTCCACGGATTCACTCACCATAAGCGGCCCTCCACGACCCTCTCCACCACTCCGACCCACGGCTTACCCTCCCGCATCTCTCGACCCGTCCGCTACCCATTTTCTCCAACCACCGCGAGCGGTGCAAGACAACCTCCGACCCGCTGCGCGCAACCCCACGTCGATCTCCAATCTCCATTTCAACTTCGGTGCCGTCAACCCAAGCTCCCGACCGCGGCTTGTAACAACCGGTCGTCACTCACCCATCTTCCTCCAACCGCTGCAGTGGTGCTAGCCATCTTCCAGTGCATTGCAGTGAACCTGACCGTCGACCACCACCCTCCGTTTCAATCACCGGAGGCCTCGAGCTAAGCCCCACGGCCGCGGCATCAAGCTCCCAGCCGCCGCCCCCTCACAACATCCAACCTCTCTTAACTTTTCCAACAAACACAAACCCTAACCCTAATCCCCAAGCCCAATATCAAATTCCAGCCCATACCCCTCAAACCACTAATCCCACTTATTTTAACCAAGCCCAAAGTCAATTTCCAGCCCATATCCCTCAACCAAATTCCAGCCCATTTTTTACACAAGCCCATCCCAAAATTCCAGCACATATACCTCCCCCCAATAAGCCCAATTCTTCTACTCAAGCCCAAAATACACAAGCCCAAAAACCCAAAACCACATATGCCTCTATCCTCGATCCCGATGCCCCTTCCCGGCCTCAAAAATCCTTTTCGGACACTTTGTTTGAGGCATCTCGACTCGAAATTCCTTTTAAGCCGACATCTCTCCAGTGTGGGAACCGACCATCATCTTTTCACCTCGGAGATCAGCGCCATGGCTCGACCATTCGGACTTTCTCTTGTTGGTAAGTTTTCCTTTGGCCGCCCTTCATGGACATCATCGAGAAAATTTTTGTTTCCCTCGGTCTTAAAGGAAACTCCCAGATTTCTCTCCACGATAGCAGACACATCCTCATTAAGTTATCTACGGAGGAGGATTACTCTCGCATTTGGTTGCGACAATGCGTGAATGCGTTAATGGTCGTGGCATGCGCATATTCAAGTGGAGTAAGGTTTCCATTGTTCCATGGAGTCTCAATTGTTCCGATCTGGGTATCCTTGCCTTACATCTAGGTGCACTTTATTCACTTGCAAATCGCCCTTTACTCCATTCTTTGCGCCATCGGTACTCCGCTACGGATTCGACCACGCCACGGCATCTGTCAATAGACCATACGTGGCTCGTGTTTTAATCGAGTATGATATTTCGAGGCCTCTTGTTCCACGGATCCGGATTGGAGAGGGACACGGGATTACAGCGGTGTTGTCTTTGAGAAGGTGCACGATTGTTATGCGGCATGTTTGCATCTCGGGCATTCTGCGGAGGCTTGTTTCGTCACTAATCCAAGTCTCCATGAGTACAACCCGATCCACACCACGCCTCCGTGGCAGACACGCCACTTCTCCTCCTACTTGCTCGATGCTGCGGTGATTTCCGATCACAGACCCATAAGCCCTATCGGTGTGTACCCTCAGCCCCCGGTGAGTGAGGAGAATGCAGGCGCGAGCAGGCGAGGCGTTTGTCGAGTGCGCATTCTCCGGACCCTGTTTTTCAGTTTGATACGTATGATAGATCTGACGACATTCTTCATGATAACACTATTTTACGGAGCCCAATTGAGGATATTGAGGGCCACCAGGGAGCCTCTACAGGGTCTCGTCCCCCCGAGGATGTGCCTTCCGATTTGTGCACCTTACATGTGGGATTCAACACCCACTCCATTGACACTGCGGGTGGTGCTCATGGTATATTGAGGGACAGACTTCACCGATCGGACATTGATCCTAGTAGTGAGGACTCCCGAGGAGATGACAGCCACTTCTTCACTGATCCCGACAGGGCTAGACACCCTCTTCCTCCGGCGCGTGATTGATAGTTTAGCGGAGAGGGTTTCCACTTCTCTGCATGATTTCACTGCCGTTACTCGCAGAAAGCGGTCGGTATAAGCGGCGGGACGTTTCCGCCCTCTCCTACTTGATGATTAGTTCCATTATATGGAACATTCGGAGATTAGTAAGGCCCACTGTTCGTCGTTGAGGAAGCTTATCCGCTCTCACCGTATTACTCTTATTTGTATTTTGGAGCCTTTTCTTTGTTACGGCAGTTGGAGGCTACCGTATTCGCTCGGGGATGGAGCATCTTGTATCCTCCCGCTCACGGGAAGATTTGGGTATTACAGGCTACTCAGTTTACCTTGGATATTATCGAGGATGCGGGCGGGTCCTTCATTGCCGGGTTAGTCACTCTCTTTTCTCTACTCCTGTTTTTATTTCTTTTGTTTATGCCAGCTGTTCTATCCTTGTTCGGGAGGAGTTGTGGGATGCCCTTCGCGCTTTTGCCGATAATCTTGACAATCCTTGGATGGTCGGGGGTGGACTTTAATGTTGTCCAATCCTTATCTGAGATCTCTGGCGGCCATATTCAGACTCAAACCGCTATCGATGCCTTTAATTTCGCTTTATTGGATTGTGGTTTGGAGGATGCTGGTTTTCTTGGGAGTCCTTATACCTGGACTAATGGTCGTACTCATGAGGCGCTTTGGACGGGGTGGTTTGCAATTCTCGATGGTCTAGGCTCTTCTCTGCTTTAAAGTCACCCACCTCAACCATGCTTGCTTAGATCATTCGCCTCTCCTCATTGCTCTTGATTGGGTTTCGATCAAGGGTCTGATTCGTTCGAGGTTCTTACACTCATGGCTTAATCACTCAGCTTTCATGGACCTTTGTTGGCGGTCTTGGTACGACCATGTCTCGGGTGGCGGGATCGCGGGCTTTCAGTGAGGTGGTGCGTCTGGCGTGCTGAGCACTGGAACAAAAATGTTTTCGGCAACATCGGAGATAGGGTTAGAGGTGAGGAGGAGGTGGCTCATCGGGAGCACCGACTCGATATCTACGGTTCTGCGAGGATAGATGCGCTTGTTACGAGGCTGGGGCTCGGCTATTGCGTGCCTTATCCAGCGAGGAGACTTTTCTTAGGCAGCTCTACGGTGTCGGATGGGTCGGGAGGGACTCCGACACCGCTTCTTTCATGCGATGGCCGGAAGAAGCGCCCGGTGATGTTTGTTCATAGGATCGGTGAAGACTCCTCTTGGCTTTACGAGTCTTGAGTTGCGAGTTCGGCTGTTCGGTTCTTCGGAGCTTACTCGCAGGTGATTCGGTCAGTCTCGACCTCGTGATTTTTACGGTATTAGAGATTAGTTTCCACGAGGATGAGGGCGACCTTTGTAGGATTCACGATATGGATGAGATTCGCGGCTGTTTTCTCTATCGACCAGCTTAGCGCTCAGGGGCTGATGGTTTACGTAGTAAATTTTACCGGGCATGTTGGGATTTTATTTGCGGTGATTTGTTGGCGGTGTGATGGATTTCTTCGTGAGTTCGCCCATGCCTCGGGGTTTCGATCCACTCTCTTGGTTCTCACGCCTAAGAAGGCTTCCCGTCTACTTGGTCGATTTCGGACCTATTAGTTTGTGTAATGTCGATAGCAAGATCCTCACGAAGCTCCTCGTTGCTCGCCTCTCGTCGATCCTTCCTAGGATTATCTCGCCTTCTCGAGTGGTTTTGTTCGGGTAGGGTCATCCATGATAATGTTCTTCTTGTCCGGGAGGCTGGTTCACGATTTGAATAGAAGGACCGTGGGAGTAATGTCGTCTTTGAAGCTTGATATGGCTAAAGCTTACGATAAGATGTCTTGGTCCTTTGTTCTTGGATGCTTGGACCTTGGCTTTCTGGCGGTGGGTTTCTCTTATCTATAGGGCCATTTACGGTCCGTGGTATTACTGATACGGTTAATGGGACCCGACCACGGCTTCTTTCGGTCCTTAGGTGGCTTCTGGCGGTGATCCCCTATCCCGTACTTATTTATTATTGCTGCGAATTCCTTTCTCATGACTCGGACACTTTATTTGCCGGTTCCCTACATACGTTACACCACCTCTGCTTCGATGATGGTTTCGCATCTGAGCTTTGCGGATGATATTGTTATTTTTGCGAATGGGAGCAAGTCCAGTATGCGCCGTTTGATGAGCTTCCTTCGTCATTATCAGTCTATCTCCGGTCAGCGTATTAATCAGACCAAGAGCAGCTTTCATGTGGGGAAGTTTGCCCCCCCTTCCTGTCAGGCGACTATCCGTTCTCTTACTGGTTTTCAGCAGCGTGACCTGCCATTCACATACCTTGGGTGCCCGGTCTATGTTGGGCCGCTCAGGATTCGTTACTTTGATGATATGATCACCAAGGTCCGTAATAGGATCTCTGGGTGGACTAATCGTCTGCTTTCCTTTGGCGGCAAGCTTGTTCTTATCAGACACGTGCTTTCCTCCATGCCTCTCCATTTACTTCATGCCCTTAGACCGCTGATACTGGTTGTTCATCGTGCTGGGCGTCTGTTTACCGCTTTCTGCGGGCGACAGCGATGCTCGTCGGCGCATTCACTGGTGTCGGTGGCCCTCTATTTGCTACCCGATTACTGAGGGCGGCTTGGGCATTAGATCCTGTCTGACATGAGGACAGAGGTCGGTTGGAGGCCTTACTTCCACCCTCCGTTGTTGAGCAGATCCTTCTGGTTCCGGTTCCCTCTCCCAGCGATGGTCCTGATCAGATGCGGTGGGACCTTTCTAATGATGGAGATTTTTCTCTGAGGACTGCTTGGGATCTTGTTCGGGACTCTAGATCTACAGATGAGGTTTGTTCCTTTATTTGGCAGAGATTGATCCCTTCTAGGGTATCTTTCTTCCTCTGGCGCTTATTGCTGTGATTACACGGCCACGGATGGCGCTCTGCACCGTGAGCCTACATCAGTTTCGAGATGTCTCGCAATGGAGCCGGGGTGACGGTTAGACACCTTTTTATTGACTGCCCTCATGTCAGACAGGTTTGGCTTTACTTTCATCGCTTACTCGGTTTAGCGTATCCCCGCTTTATCTCCCCTATGCTTTACTTCTTCATTGGAGCATTGTGCTCCCTCCGGTGACATATTCGGGTCCTCCTTCCTTGCTTCATCCTATGGCAATTTTGGAAGGCTCGAAATCTTTATTCGATTTGATGCTACATTTTTCGATGCGGAGTGTTATTTTCGGTGATTTCGGTTTGAAGTTGGCGAGGGCTGCTTTCGGTTTTAAGGCGTCCGACTCGGAGGGTCATGCGAGCCTGACTCGCGAGATGGATTACGGATCATTCGCTCACCTCATAGGCTGTTAAGTCCGATTTCTTGGTTGAGACCTCAGGGGCGTGGTCAAGCGAGTGTGGGCGGATGCTCCGCGGCGACCACAGGATGTCTGCTGCTTGGAGGGATTTTCGAGGATCATCGAGGGGCGGTCCTTGCTGCTTTCGGGATTTTTCTAGGACACCACCCCATCTTATTCGCGGTGCGGCGGTTCTGAGGGCACTTAAAATGGCCGCTGATCTTGGGTATTCCTCTGCGGAGCTAGAATCGGATTCACTACGGCGATTGCTTGGATCACCTCTCGGCATCCGAGGCGGATGGGAGTTCACCTACATTCTAGCTAGGATTAGAGCCCTTTGCGCCACGCATTCGATCATCATCGCCATGTCTTGGTGAGGCCACTCTGATGACCGACTTCATAGCCAGTGGGCTTGCTCACACCGGACTCAGCGCGGTTCCATCACCGTAGTGCCCTTCCCAGTGGTCTTACGGGTATTCTTGACGGCGCGAGGAGACTCCTTACATTAGGAGATGATCTTCGCATCATCCATTATCCTCGAGTCTACACTATTTATCTTCTTATTTTGTTCTGTACTCGTTCATTTATTAAAGAGGTTTTGGTCTTTGTCCCCTCCGAGTGTATTTCACTTACTTTTTATATATGTGACGGTGAGGGTCAGGCTAACCCCACCACTTTGGTGGCTTCAATGAAAAAAAAAAAAAAACCACTAAACCCTAAACGCTAAACCCTAAACCCTAAATCCTAAACCCTAAACCCTAAACCCTAAACCAAAAAAAACCTCTCTCTAACTTTCTCTCTCTACCCAAATTCTCTCAACTTCCCCCTGTTGACCAAAGGTTGACCGCCGGCCATGGCCTCTCCGGAGGCCGATAGTGACTCTTTACCACCGCCGGATCCAACGCCGGTTCGCACCCTCCATAACGGCATCCAAAAATCCGGTCAACCACCGGATCAAGACACCATATTTCGGCAAATGTCATCTCTTACCTCTATCTCCATCATGTTTCCCGAGACCACACAACCGGAGACACCCTCACTGCACAAGCCCCCAAACCCCCAAGCTAGCTCACGGCCTTCCTCATCCAGACAAGACACGGCAGCCGCTGCATCAAAGGCTACTTCCGGCACCATCCAGACGCGGGCTCCACCATCTGCAACTTACCCGAAGTCCTTCCAGCCCCCTGCATCCTCACGGTCAAGGAAAACATCCCAACACAACCAGCCCAGCTCACGGCCGTCGTCCCCAAAAAATCCAGCTGCTGCCGCGGCAAAGATGGCCATCTCCGGTACCATCCGATCCATGACCACCACCACCATGACCTTCCAGAGGCCTCCCAGGCCCATTCTCCCCACGATCACGGAAATCTATCCCACACCTCGATCCCGCATGATCCGCGTCAGCTACATCGGCGGAGATGGCAAGCCAGCCCCATCGGTGGATTCCTTGCCATTACCGACCCTCACGACCCTCTCGACCACCCCGAGCCACCGAGCATCTCCCGCATCTCGAATCCGATCTCCACTCTCACATCCCGATCTCCCACTCTCGAGCGTCAGATCCCGAGCCTATTCGGCTGCCATGAGTGGCGTTCCCCAACTCCGGCCAGCTGCGGTGCATCCATGGGAGAATCGTCATCCTCCGTGGCCTCGAATCCGGTAGTCACGACCCGCGACTTATAACGACCGATCGTCATCCCCTGCAACAACCAACCTGACTCAACTTTTCAACTTCCGACCCACTGCGGTGCACTCTCCGTCGACCACCTCCCTCAGATTCAACTTCGGTAACCCCAGACCGAGGCCCCAGCGTGCGGCATCAAGCTCCCGGCCAGCCCCTAGTACAACCAACCTCTCTTAACTTTTCCAACAAACACAAACCACAACCCTAATCCCCAAGCCCGATATCAAACTCCAGCCCATACCCTCGAACAACAAATCTCACTTATTTTAATCAAGCCCAAAGTCAATTTCCAGCCCATTTCCCTCGACCAAATTCCAGCCCATATTTTACAAGCCCATCCGATATTCCGGCACATATACCTCCCTCCGATAAGCCCGATTCTTCTACTCAAGCCCAAAATACACAAGCCAAAACCTAAAACCACATATGCCTCTCTCCTCGATCCGTCGACATCCGGCCCAAAATCTTTCCTAGATCATGTAGCGGCAACTCAGGTCCTCTGCTCCCGGTTAAGCCGGTCGGCCTACATCGTGGTGAGCTGCTTGTTTTATTTTCTAAGGAAGAAATTCGAGGTTATGGTTGAGCCATTCAAGCTTGCTTTGGTGGGGAAGTTCTCCTTCGGCAGGCCATTGATGGATGCTATTCGGAAGCTCTTTGTTTCTCTCGATCTCAAGGGGAGTTCTCAGATTTCGTTGCTTGATAACCGGCATGTGTTGATCAAGTTGACAACGGAGGAGGATTATTCCAGGATTTGGGTTCGCGGACATGAATGCGTTAATGGTGCGTGGTATGCGTGTTTTCAAATGGAGCACGCAGTTTTCGATGTTCTGCAGAATCCCCATTGTACTGTTTGGGTAAGTCTCCACTTACTTACTATTCATTTTATTCATTCGAAATCGCTTTATTCTCTATTCTTTGGGGCTATTGGTACTCCTCTGCGTGTTGATCGCATAGCGGCTTCGATGAATAGACCATCCATTGCTAGGGTTTTGGTTGAGTATGATGTTTGTGACCTTTGTTGCAGCGTATTTGGATGGTGAGGAGAGTGCGGTTTACGGCGGGATGTTGTTTTGAGAAGGTTCACGCTTATTGTATCACTTGTAAGCACTTGGGGCAGCTTGCTTTGAGGGTTGTTATGTCTCAAACCCAAGTCTTCGTAAGCCTCCTCCTTCGGAGGATAGTGTCCCGGATGAGGGGAAAAAACCTATGGTTCCAGCTGATGTGCAGCCACGGGCTGCGTCTAATACCCAGTATGTTGACATTCGATGCTCCCCACAGGGCATGTTCTTTGTTAGTGTTCTTGCTCCGGTGGGGATAGTCAAGTCATTGGTTCGGCTGTTACGGAGGATGTCCCCTCGATGATGGTTCGAGATCCGATTCGGTTGCTACTCGATTACAGCGGCTTTCGAGCCTATCGCTGCGGATCCTCACCCGGTTGATGAGGAGATACTGATTAGGGGCACTGTTCCTATCGAGCTGCGCGATTCGGTGCGGCGAGATGATAGTTCGAGATGCGATTCAGTTCTCTACTCATTACTGCGGTATCCGAGCCTATCAGCTGCGGATCCTCACCGGTTGATGAGGAGATACGGATCGGGGCTTTGTTCCTGTCGAGCTGCGCGATTCGGTGCGGCAGATGCGATTCAGTTGCTACTCGATACATGGCGACTTTCGAGTCTATCGCTACGGATCCTCACGCGGTTGATGAGGAGATACAGATCGGGGGCACCTGTTCTTGTCAGTTGCGCAATTCGGTGCGGCGGATGATGGATCACATGCGATTCGATGCTGCTACTCAGTTCACGGCGGCTTTCGAGCCTATCGTTGCGGATCCTCACCCGGTTGATGAGGAGATTCAGATCGGGGGCACTGTTCACGCCCGGCTGCTGCTGTTGATTGCTGCGGATGATGGTTTAGATGCGATTCGGTTGTTGCTTCGATGCTGCAGCGATTTCCGAGCATATCGCTGCGGATCCTTTTCCACCACAAAGTTTCACAGCTGTAACTCGCAGGAGAAGCCGCGGTGGCGGAGCAGCTTCCGGCCGTTCCCTACTTGATGATCATTTCCATGTGTTATCATTGTAGTCATTTTATTTCCTTTTCCATTTATTGCCTTGTACTAGCTTATTTATGTCGGAGGTTTGGTTCTTGTCCCCTCAGTTGTACTCATCTTGCTTTTTATATATGACGGTGGGGGTCCGCTTAACCCCCACCTCCATGGTGGATTTTTATAAAAAAAAAAACCTAAACCCTAAACCCTAAACCCTAAACCCTAAACCCTAAACCAAACCCAAACCCAAAGCCAAAACCTCTCTCTAACTTTCTCTCTACCCAAACTCTCTCGACTCCCCACGTTGACCAAACTTTGACCGCCTGGCCATGGCCACCGGAGGCCGGTGGTGACTCTTCTACCACGCGGATCCAGCGCGGTTCCCACCCTCCATGATGGCAGCCAAAAATCCGGTCAACTCTCACGCATCCACGAGATCAAGACACCATGTTTGGCACTGAGTCACCTCTTACCTCTACATCCATCATATTTCCAGAGACCTCCACTTACCCGCATCCACCATGGCCAACCCCTCCAGTCGTCTCTTTGGCCATGGATGGGGCATCTTGCTCAGCTGCCATCAAGCCACCACAGCGATTCACGGTTCGACCAAACATCACCCTTACACTTGAGTCCACCTCACGAGCTCAGTCAAACCTTCAGCGGAACCCCAGACCGTGACTCGACAACAACCTTCAAGCCAACACATCGAGCGTGCCGCCTCCCCTTTTTCCAACAAAGCAAACTCAAAAATAATAAGCGTAACCCTAACCCTAGCATTTGAACCCAAGCCCATAGCCTGACCCACTTAAGCCTTAACCTTAATACTCAACCCCTAGCATTAAAACTAACCAACTAAACAAGCCCAAAACAAAATACAGCCTACAAAGCGATTAAAGCAGGCCCATACAAACACTGTGACAGTAGTTCCAAGCGGCTCCAGTAGCTCCGGCGAGGCTCCACGGCTATCGGCTCAACAGCGGTCCCCTGTGTCCCACGGTTGCATGGCAGGTGTTTTCAGCGTGAATGCTACCCCGCATGCATGGAAGGATACAAGCATGCATAGCCAGCAGCTGCCATGGTTGAGTCAACTCAGCGTGACTCGAGCCAGCGACCCCATGCATAGCCATGCAGCCCTCATGCATGACTCCCCTCCCCCAGCCGAAGCACCGCCGGCATTTTCTGTCGAGAATTCCGGCCCCACCATGCACGGAAATGATAGTTGCATGCATGGTTCTTTTTACGTCCAAGGCAGGGCCGCCGCGTATGGCTTTCCCACGGTTGCCCATGGTGGCTCTCGGGTGGCTGCCACCACTCCCATCCGGACAAAGTGGCTGCCATCTCCAAAGCCCGAAGCCACGGCAAACATGCAAACTCAAGGCATCCGGGGCTGCCCATGGTTGAGTCAACTCGGTGACTCGAGCCATGCGGCTCCAGTGCATGGCCATGCATGCCAACCCGAGCGACCACGCAGCGTTCCGGCTCGAATGCCATCCTTCCGTGGCGGAACCTTCTCCACGATCATGCAAGTCACGACCCCAGGCGGCCGACAAACCTTGAGCTCGAGTCGACAAGCGCGTGGCAACTCATTCTATGCAGGGGCCGACCAACTCGGGTCAAGCAACCCGTGTCTTATGCTTCATGGTGAATCCGACTTCCATCCTTAACCCACGGCCCGTCGAGGCCACAAAATCTTTCCTAGATCTTATGGCGGCAACTCAGGTCCTCTGCTCCCGTTAAGCAGGTAACTTCTGCATCGTGGTGAGCTGCTTGTGTTATTTTCGAAGGAAGAAATTCGAGGTTATGGGTGAGCCATTCAAGCTTGCTTTGGTGGGGAAGTTCTCCTTGGCGAGCCATCGATGGATGCTATTCGGAAGTTCTTTGTTTCTCTCGATCTCGAGGGAGTTCTCGAGTTCGTTGCTTGATAGCAGGCATGTCTTGATCAAATTAACCATGGAGGAGGATTATTCCGGATGGATTTGGGTGTGGCATGCGTGTTAAATGCCGCTTTCGATGTTGCGGAATCCCTTGTACTGTTTGGGTAAGTCTCCCTTACTTACTATTCATTTTATTCATTCAAAATCTGCTTTATTCTCTATTCTTTGGGGCTATTGGTACTCCTCTGCGTGTTGATCACATAGCGGCTTCGATGAATAGACCATCCATTGCTAGGGTGTTGGTTGAGTATGATGTCTCGTGACCTTTGTTGCAGCGTATTTGGATGGTGAGGAGAGTTCGGTTTCTGGCGGGATGTTGTTTTGAAAGGGTTCTACCTTATTGTATTACTTGTAAGCACTTGGGTCCATTGCTTGAGGGTTGTTATGTCTCAAACCCAAGTCTTACGTAAGCCTCCTCCGTCGAAGGATAGTGGGTTGCGTCTTGCCGGATAAGGGTAAAAACCGGTGGTTCGGTGATGTGCGACCACGAGTGCATCCGATTCGAGTATGTTGTCATTCACGATGCTCCCCTCAGAGCATGTTGATGTTAGGGTTCTTTGCTCCGGTGGGGATAGTCAAGTCATTGGGTCGGCTTATTACGGAGGATGTCCCTCGGACGATCGGGGCCATGAGGATGGCATTCGAGACAGGCGGGCGATGTGTTGGGCGGAGGCGGCTTATAGGGATGATCTCGATACCATGCACGTGAGTTTCAATACTCACGGTTCAGAATTCGAAGAATGGCTCGAGATGGTAGGGAGGGTTGCCACAGTATTTCTCGCTCGGACATTGGCGTAGTTCGGAGGATTCGGGGATATGGATGATGGGAGATTCTTGGTGATCAGGAGGATGTTCACACTCCATTACCTACGGACGCGATGATTAGTGGATTGGCCGATCGGAGGTTGCGGTTCTTCTCGGGGTTTCACGGTTGTTCTGGGTCGTAAGACTCGTAAGTCTCGGCGGAGGGTAGGTGTCGATCCCACCGATGATTAATACCCTTATCTGGAATATTCGGGGATAAGTAAGGCCCCGTGATCCATGCGATTGCGGAAGTTGATTCGGTTGCATAGATTGGCTCTGGTGTGTGTTTTGGAGCCTTTTCTTACTATTGATAGGTTGGAGACACTTTCGTATCCGCATTGCGATGGAGCATGGGTTTTCTTCCCACTCACGGGAAGATTTGGGTTTCATGGTCGGCGCCTTTTTGGTGGAGGTATTGCGGGATATGGGTCGGTGGTTCATTCTTGGGTTAGTCACTCTTTCTTTCACGATCCTGTATATGTTTCATATGTATATGCCAGTTGTGCTAAGGCTGTGAGAGAGGATTTGTGGGATGGCCTTGTTTCTTTCTAGTGATAGTTGTGATGGCCCTTGGATGGTGGGTGGGGATTTTAACGTTGTGCGGTCTCTCTACGAGATTTCGGGGGCATGCCCGACCTCGGGAGGCTATTGATGATTTTAATGTTGCTTTATTGGATTGTGGCACTGGATGATGTGGGTTTCTGAGAGTCCTTTCACATGGACCAATGGGCGCACATGGAGGCAGTTGGATAGGGTTGTGTGCAATGCCCAATGGTGGGGTTCTTTCCTACATTTCGAGTTTCTCATCTGAATCGCCTTGGTTCGGATCACTCTCCCTACTTTTATCGTGTGCTAGATTGGGTGGTGGACGTCCAGTCCGAGTTCGGTTTTACATGCTTGGCTTAAGCATCACGAGTTTCTTGATGTCGTCGAGGCGGTCTTGGGGTGCTCTGTTATTGCTACGGGATGAGGGCTTTTCGGTGAAGCTTGTCGGATTAAGCTCTGCTTAAAAGGTTGGAATAAGGAGGTTTTGGTAATGTATTTGATAGGGTTAGAGGTGAGGAGGAGGTTGCTCGGAGAGAGGCCGGTATGATCTATCCGGTTCGGTGATGATCGTGTGGTTTTACGAGGCTCGAGCCAGCTGCGGCATGCGTTCTTGTGTGAGGAGATTTTTCTGGCGGCGGTCGAGTGTACGTTGGGTTAGGGAAGGGATGCCAATACCGGTTCTTCCATGCTATGATTCGGAAGAAGCGGCGGTTCTTTCATGTCCATCGGATCACGGGGCGCCTCGAATGCGCATGGATCATGAGCCTCTTGCTATGGGTGAGTCTGCGGTGGATTACTTTCGGGGTCTCTTGGCGGGAGGTCCTAGCCGATTTCGAGGCCTCGGTTTTGATTTTATCCGCTCTGCGGTCACGGTTGAGGGCGATGTGGATTTATGTAGGGGCTGATATGGAGGAGTTACGGCGGTGGTCTTTCTATTGATGCGAGCGGCGCTCACGGGTCTGATGGGTTCTGCGGTAGGTTCATCGGGCATCTTTGGGATGTGATTTCTCTTGACTTGTTGGCGTTGTTCATGATTACTTTCGGGGTTACTGCTATGCACTAGGGGTTTCGAGCACTCTTTTGGTTCTTCTTAGAAGAAGGACTCTCCGATCTCTTGGGCTGATTTTCGACTGATCGGTTTGTGTAACGTGAGCAATAAGGTTTTAACTAAATTGCTCGTTATCGGTCGACACTGTGTTGCCTCGTATTATTTCTCCATCGCGAGTGGTTTTGTGCTGGTAGGAGCATTCATGATAATGTGTTCTTTGATGCGAGGAGCTTGTGCATGATCTTGAGTCGTCGTGCAGGGGCGTAGCGTGGTTACGAAGTTGGATATGGCTAAGGCTTATGATCGGATGTCATGGTCCTTTGTTCTCCGGATGTTGAGGTGCTTTGGTTTCTCGAGGCGGTGGATTTCTTTAGTTCGGAGGCTATTTATGGACCTTGGTTTTACGTGCTTCGTTAATGGTGTCGACCACGGGTTTTCGGTCTCGCGGTGGTCTTCGCCGAGGCGATCCAGCTATCTCTAGCTTATTCATTATTGCTGCTTGAGTTTCTATCTAGAGGCTGGATCGCTTGTACTCTTCGCACCCTCAGTGAGATATTGCTCGATCCGGTCGTCTTCCTATCTCCCATTTGAGTTTTGCGAGATGATATTGTTCTTTTTGGAATGGGAGTAGGGCTAGCCTCATGCGACTTATGGGTTTCCTACATCATTATGAAGTATGTTTAGGCGGTTGGTTAGCGATGACGACTTTTATGTTCGAGGTTCGATTCACGCCTCTCGTAGAGCTATTATTCATCTGATCCACGGGGTTCCAGTGAAGGATCCTCCTTTTCTTATCTTGGTTGCCGGTGTTTGTTGGAGGCGTCGAGATTGCTCATTTCGATGACACCTTGGAGGGTCAGTGGCGGATTTACGGTTGGGCGAATCGGTTGCTCTCGTTTGGGGAAGTTAGTGCTTATTCGGCATGTTCTATCCTCTATGCCTTTGCACTCATTTCATGTCTTGCGTCCACAGATTGGGGTTATCCGGTGATTGGGCGGATATTTACAGCTTCCTATGGGGTGATTGTGGTCTAGGCGCGAGATTCATTGGTGCCATTGGTCGGAGGTGTGTTTTCCTCGGGAGGAGGCGGCACAGGTATTAGGTCATTTCGGGATCTAGGTGAAGCTTTTGAGCTTAAGCTTTGGTGGCGATTCGGGGCGGCGTTCATTATGGGCTTCGTATATGAAGTCAAATATTCTTGCTTTATTCACCCGGCATGGTAGCTTTTCGTTACCCCGCTTCTCCTCTATGGAGGCGTCTTTGCTCCATCCGAGATGATGCTGAGCCTCATATTCGATGGTTGGTGGGTGTCGGTGATTGTAGCTTCTGGTATGACTGCTGGATGGGATCACTCCCTTTGTACTTTTATAATTACAGTGCTAGCTTCTTACATCTGGGTTTCCTTTTATTAGCGTGGCCTTTGTTTGGGATAGGGGTAAGCTCCTGGCTGTCTTACCCACGTCAGTAGTTGAGCAGATTGTTTTGATTCCGATATCTACTGGCGTGCTGATGAGCTTCAGTGGGATTCTACTACTGATGGGGTTTTTCATTTGAGATCAGCTTGGGAGATGGTGCGGTGCGCCAGGCCACGAGATGGAGTATTTTCTATGATTTGGCAGCGTCATATTCCCTCTCGGTTATCCTTTTTTCTTTGGCGGTTCTTTGCGAGGCTTCCTAGCCATGATGATGCCTTGAGTGGGCGCGACCACGTATGGTTTCTCGGTGCTACGTGGACGAGTGCTTGAGACTTCTCGGCACTTATTTCTTGAGTGCCCCGGGTTAGCCGAGTTTGGGAGTATTCTATCGTGGAGTAGGGATCCGTCGGATCGGTTTTCTATCACCCCATGCGTTACTTCGCCATTGGCGAAGATGTGCCCTTCAGTTCTCATCTTGGGTTATTTTACCTTGCTTCATTACGTGGCATGTGTGGAAGGCTCGAAATGGGTTCGAGTTCGATTCTCACTCCTTTTACGTGGATGCGGTTATTTTCAGAGTGGTATCGGATGTTGACTTCTTGGCTCCGCTTTTGGCTTGGTAGGCTCGATTCTGAAGTCTTTGGATTCTCGACTTGCGGATGGTTTCTGCGTGATTGATCCCCAGGCGGCTATTCGAGTTGTTGTTTGGGCCGCGGCCTGTTAGGTGCGGTCAGGCGGCTGATGATGGGTGTTCGAGGGTAATCACGGGTTGTCAGCTGCGGGGTGTTCTTGAGACCATCGGGGTATGTTTTGGCGGGGTTTGGCTCTTTTCTTGGCCATCATCCGATACTTTATCACGGAGCTTCGGCGGTTCGGGAGGGTTTGGGTGGCGGTTCGGTTGGGATACTCTGTTGTGGAGGTAGAGTGCGATTCGGCCCTTTGTGGTTTCATGGGTCCTCTCGAGCAGTTACATTCGATGGGATTATGCTTTATCCTTGCTGCAGAGTTAGATCGGTAGTGTCCTCTCGTTCGAGTTGTGGTTCGACGCGTGTATCGGGAGGCGACATCTGCGGTGACTTCTTAGCCAATTGGGCTTGCACTTCTCGTGTCGGTAGTCGATTCCTATCGGCACGTGATACGCCCGTCGGCTTATACGGGATTCTTGACTTGGCCTGCGGGAGACTCCTTACATTAGGAGATGATCTTCGCTTCATTCATTACCCTCGAGTTGCATTATTTAGTTTCTTATATTATTACATACACGTTCATTTATTTCGGAGGTTTTGGTCTTTATCCCCTCGAGTGTATTTCACTTACTTTTTATATATGTGACGGTGGGGTCGGCCTAACCCCCATGCTGCTGGCTTCGAAAAAAAAAAAAAAACCTAAACCCTAAACCCTGACTTTTCGACCTCTCTCTTACTTTCTCTCTCAGCAAAATTCTCTCAACTCTTTTGTTCTTTGATTGAAGATTGAGCTCTCGGCCATAGCCTCACCGGAGGCGGAGAGACCTACCGCCGGCACCTGCCATGGCACCACCACCGGATCACCGTCGGCTCCTCCTCCTCATCTGCAGCAACCAAATGACCGACCAGCCATCCACTTCATCAGCTGCGGTTTCCATCACGACACCATCCTACCACGACTCCATCCCACCCCAGACCGTCACCTCCGCCATGGTCAACTCCTCTACCACGGCCAGCCTTGCCCATCATTCAAGCTTGCTACAAATCCCTCCAATACCCAATCATCCTCTCGGTTTCACCTCCCACAAGCTTGCTGCAAATCCTTCCAATACCCAAACATCCTCACGGCAGCGACCACCTAACCCCACCTAACTCACGGCCTTCCTCCTCGACAAACCCCCACTTGCAGCGGCATCCTCGAGCACATCCGGCACCATCCCACCCCTACCACCACCTCCACAACTCACCCAAGAACCACCAAACCCGATGCACCTCCACAGCGAGGCCAAACCACTGACTCACCCAACCCGATCCACGGCTTTCAACTCTCAGCGAATCGACTACTGGTAGCGGCATCAGCGGCCATTTCAGGCTTCACCCCATCACAGCCACCACCTCCTGCAACTTTCCGATGTCAGTCCAACCCCATGCTACCTCCAACTCACGGCAAACTCCCCCGCACACAAACCCGCATGTCCAAGATCCACATCTCATTACTTCCTAGCGGCTTTCACGGCCAATCAACCCCACCCATTGGCAGGTCCTCCACCCTCTCGACCTCCATGGCCACGGCAAGTCACCCCACATCCGAAACCATGAATCCCCACCCTCAAAACACCAACCGCCACCTACCCATGCCCTCCTAGCCGCTCTCCTGGCCAGCCTGGCAGCCTTCTCCAACCCCAAACTGCTGTGGCCAGCCGGCGTGAGCCGCCGTCCTCGGCGACAGCGTCGGTAGGCCTCAAGCGTCCTTCACGGTCGCGGGTTCTAGAAGCCAGCCGCCACCCCCTCTAGCAACATAACAAACATATCCTTCCCACTCCAAAAAACCCTAACCCTAGTGTTTACCCTAACCCAACTAAACAAGCCCAAACCCGAAATGGCCAAGCCCAACCACAAATTCCAGCACACTTACCTCAATCATCTAACCCCATTCACTTAAATCAAGCCCAAAAAGATTTTCCAGCCCAACAACTTAAACCCACTAACTTACCCCAATCATCCAAACCCATTTACTTAAATCAAGCCCAAAAAGAAATTCCAGCCCAACAACTTAAACCCACCACCTTTAGTGAAGCCCAATTCCAAAAACCAGCCCATACCTCCCAAGCCCAAATCCATAAACCCATTACACTTAACCCA
The DNA here is from genome assembly GCA_025617385.1 of Murraya koenigii. NCBI lineage: Eukaryota > Viridiplantae > Streptophyta > Magnoliopsida > Sapindales > Rutaceae > Murraya > Murraya koenigii. The sequence goes on from CM046815.1 coordinate 37,512,987, forward strand.
ATTTCCACCACCCAAGGCCTAAACCCAAAATCTACCTATGCTTCCATTGTTAGCCCGGCCTCTCTCCTCGACCCGATGCCTCCCGGCCTCAAAATCCTTTTCGAGACTTGTTTGGGGCATCTCGACTCTGAAATTCCTTTTAAACGGCATCTCTCCGGTAGTGGGGAACCGGCCATCATCTTTTCACCTCGAGAGATCAACGCCATGGCTCGACCATTCGAGACTTTCTCTTGTTGGTAAGTTTTCCTTTGGCCGCCCTTCTATGGACATCATCAGAAAATTTTTGTTTCCCTCGGTCTTAAAGGAAACTCCCAGATTTCTCTCCTCGATAGCAGACACATCCTCATTAAGTTATCTACGGAGGAGGATTACTCTCGCATTTGGTTGCGACAATGCGTGAATGCGTTAATGGTGGTGGCATGCGCATATTCAAGTGGAGTAAGGATTTCCATTGTTCCATGGAGTCTCAATTGTTCCCGTCTGGGTATCCTTGCCTTACCTCTAGGTGCACTTTATTCACTTGCAAATCGCCCTTTACTCCATTCTTTGCTGCCATCGGTACTCCACTGCGGATCGACCACGCCCACGGCCTCTGTCAATAGACCATACGTGGCTCGTGTTTTAATCGAGTATGATATTTCGAGGCCTCTTGTTCCACGGATACGGATTGGAGAGGGACACGAGGATTACGGCAGTGTTGTCTTTGAGAAGGTGCACGATTGTTATGCGGCATGTTTGCATCTCGGGCATTGCGGAGGCTTGTTTACGTCACTAATCCAAGTCTCGCAAGGTACAACCCGATCCCACTCGCGTCTCCGTGGCGAGACGCGCCACTTCTCCTCCTGCGCTTTCGATGCTGCGGTGATTTCGATCACGGACCCATAAGCCCTATCGGTGTGTATCCTCGGCCCGGTGGTGAGGAGAATGCAGGCGCGAGCCAGGCGAGGCGTTTGTCGAGTACGCATTCTCCGGACCATGTTTTTCGGTTTGATACGTATGATAGATCGGCGACATTCTTCATGATAACACTATTTTACGGACCCGATTGAGGATATTGAGGGCCACCGAGGAGCCTCTGAGGTCTCGTCCCAGGGATGTGCCTTGGGTTGTGCACCTTACATGTGGGATTCAACACCCACTCGAGGGACATTCCATCCTCGTCGATGAGGAGATTGACACTGCTGGGTGGTGCTCATGGTATATTGAGGGGCGGACTTCACCGATCGGACATTGATCCTAGTAGTGAGGACTCCAGTGGAGATGACGACCACTTCTTGCTGATCCGGCGAGGCTAGACACCCTCTTCCTCCGGCGTCGTGATTGATAGTTTAGCGAGAGAGGGTTTCCACTTCTGCATGATTTCACTGCAGTTACTCGCATGAAGCGCGGTCGGTATAAGCGGCGGGACGTTTCCGCCCCTCCCTACTTGATGATTAGTTCCATTATATGGAACATTGAGAGATTAGTAAGGCCCCGCTGTTCGTCGTTGAGGAAGCTTATCCGCTCCACCGTATTACTCTTATTTGTATTTTGGAGCCTTTTCTTTGTTACGGCGAGTTGGAGGCTACCGTATTCGCTGAGGGATGGAGCATCTTTGTATCCTCCGCTCACGGGAAGATTTGGGTATTACAGGCTACTCCGTTTACCTTGGATATTATCGAGGATGCGGGCGGGTCCTTCATTCTTGGGTTAGTCACTCTCTTTTCTCTACTCCTGTTTTTATTTCTTTTGTTTATGCCAGTTGTTCTATCCTTGTTCGGGAGGAGTTGTGGGGCGCCCTTGGCGCTTTGCTAGATAATCTTGACAATCCTTGGATGGTCGGGGTGACTTTAATGTTGTCCAATCTTTATACGAGATCTCTGGCGGCCATATTCGAGACTCAAGCCGCTATCGATGCCTTTAATTTCGCTTTATTGGATTGTGGTTTGGAGGATCTTTGGTTTTCTTAGGAGTCCTTATACGGACTAATGGTCGTACTTCATGAGGCGCTTTGGACGAGGTGGTTTGCAATTCTCGATGGTCTAGGCTCTTCTCTACTTTAAAGTCACCCACCTCAGCCTGCTTGCTTCGATCATTCGCCTCTCCTCATTGCTCTTGATTGGGTTTCGATCAAGGGTCAGGTTCATTCGAGGTTCTTACACTCGTGGCTTAATCACTCCGATTTCATGGACCTTTGTTGGCGGTCTTGAGTCGACCACTGTCTCGGGTAGCGGGATCGCGGGCCTTTCGGTGATGAGTGCGTCTGCAGGCGTATGCAGCACTGGAACAAAGATGTTTTCGGCAACATCGGAGATAGGGTTAGAGGTGAGGAGGAGGTGGCTCATCGGGAGCCAGGCTCGATATTTACGGTTCTCGCGAGGATAGATGCGCTTGTTACGAGGCTGGGGCTCGGTTATTGCGTGCCTTATCCAGCGAGGAGACTTTTCTTAGACAGCTCTGCGGTGTCGAGATGGGTCGGGAGGGACTCCAACACCGCTTCTTTCATGCGATGGCGGGAAGAAGCGCCGGTGATGTTTTGTTCATAGGATCGGTGAAGACTCCTCTTGGCTTACGAGTCTTGAGATTGCGAGTTCGGTTATTCGGTTCTTCGGAGCTTACTCGTGGGTGATTCGGTCCGTCTCGACCTCGTGATTTTTACGGTATTAGAGATTAGTCTCCACGAGGATGAGGGCGACCTTTGTAGGATTCACGATATGGATGAGATTCGCGGTTGTTTTCTCTATCGACCAGCTTAGCGCTCAGGGGCTGATGGTTTATGTAGTAAATTTTACCGGGCATGTTGGGATTTTATTTGCGGTGATTTGTTGGCGGTGTGTGGATTTCTTCCGAGGTTCGCCCATGCCTCGGGGTTTCGATCCACTCTCTTGGTTCTCACTGCCTAGAAGGCTTCCCGTCTACTTGGTCCGATTCGAGACCTATTAGTTTGTGTAATGTCGGTAGCAAGATCCTCACGAAGCTCCTCGTTGCTCGCCTCTCGTCGATCCTTCCTAGGATTATCTCGCCTTCTCGAGTGGTTTTGTTCGGGTAGGGTCATCCATGATAATGTTCTTCTTGTCCGGAGGTGGTTCACGATTTGAATAGAAGGACCAGTGGGAGTAATGTCGTCTTTGAAGCTTGATATGGCTAAAGCTTACGATAAGATGTCTTGGTCCTTTGTTCTTGGATGCTCGGACCTTGGCTTTCTGGCGGTGGGTTTCTCTTATCTATAGGGCCATTTACGGTCCGGTGGTATTCTGATACGGTTAATGGTACCGACCACGGCTTCTTCGGTCCTTGGGTGGCTTCTGGCGGTGATCCCTATCCCATGCTTATTTATTATTGCCGTGAATTTCTTTCTATGGCTTGGACACTTTATTTGCGGTTCCCTACATGCGTTACACTACCTCTGCTTGATGATGGTTTCGCATCGAGCTTTGCGGATGATATTGTTATTTTGCTAATGGGAGCAAGTCCGGTGTCTTGCCGTTTGATGAGCTTCCTTCGTCATTATCGGACTATCTCCGGTCGGTATTAATCGGACCAAGGCGGCTTCATGTGGGAAGTTTGCCCCTCTTCTGTCGAGCGACTATCAGTTCTCTTCTTGGTTTCAGTGACGTGACTGCCATTCACTTACCTTGGGTGCCGGTCTATGTAGGGCGCTCGGGATTCGTTACTTTGATGATATGATCGCCAAGGTCCGTAATAGGATCTCGGGTGGACTAATCGTACTGCTTTCTTTTGGCGGCAAGCTTGTTCTTATCGGACACGTGCTTTCCTCCATGCCTCTCCATTTACTTCATGCCCTTAGACCGCTTGATCTGGTTGTTCATCGCCTTGGCGTTTATTTACCCGCTTTCTGCGGGCGACAGCGACACTCGTCGGGCGCATTCAGCGGTGTCGGTGGCCCTCTGTTTGCTGCCGAATGGCGAGGCGGTTTGGGCATTAGATCCTTTTCGATCTGGCTGAGGCTCTTGAGCTTAAGCTCTGGTGGCGTTTTCGCGACCAGCGCTCCCTCTGGGCTTCCTTTATGAGGTCTAAGTATTGTCGATCCGAGCATCAGGGGATGATTCGGTTTGGTATCCTGCTTCCCCTCTTTGGCGTCGCCTTTGTAAGATCAGGGATCTTCTTTGAACCCACGTTATTTGGCGGATTAGATCAGGGGCTGTAGCTTTTGGTATGATTGTTGGCTCGACTCCTCTCCATTTGTTCACGTACTAACCACGATCGGGCTTCTTGGTTCTGTCTCGTCTTTTTGGAGGGGCACTGTATGGGACAGAGGTAGGTTGGAGGCCTTACTTCCACCCTCCGTTGTTGAGCAGATCCTTTTGGTTCGGTTCCGCTCCGGTGATGGTCTGATCGAGATCGCGGTGGGACCTTTCTAATGATGGAATTTTCTCACGAGGCTGCTTGGGATCTTGTTGGGACTCTAGATCTACGGATGAGGTTTGTTCTTTTATTTGGCGAGATTGATCCCTTCGAGGTGTCTTTCTTCCTCTGGCGCTTATTGCTGCGATTACACAGCCACGGATGATGCTCTCGCACGGGGCTTCACATGGTTTCGAGATGTCTTTGCAATGGAGCCGAGGAGGCGGTGAGACACCTTTTTCTTGATTGCCCTCATGTCGAGACGGGTTTGGCTTTACTTTCATCAGCTTACTCGGCTTAGAGTATCCTCGCTTTATCTCCCTTATGCTTTACTTCTTCATTGGAGCATTGTGCTCCTCTCGGTGACATATTCGGGTCCTCCTTCCTTGCTTCATCCTATGGCAAGTTTGGAAGGCCGAAATCTTTATTCGATTGATGTACATTTTTCGTGCGAGGTGTTATTTTTAGGTGATTTCGATTTGAAGTTGGCGAGTGCTTTCGGTTTCAAAGCGTCCGACTCGGAGGGTCATGCGAGCCTGGCTCGCGAGATGGATTACGGATCATTCGCTCACCTCATAGGCTGTTAAATACGATTTCTTGGTTGAGACCTCAGGGGCGTGGTCAAACTGAGTGTGGACGGATGCTCCCGCGGCAACCCCGGGATGTCTGCTGCTGGAGGGATTTTCAGGGATCATCAGGGGGCGGTCCTTGCCGCTTTCGGGATGTTTCTAGGACACCACCCATCTTATTCATGGTGGCGGCGGTTCTGAGGGCCTTAAAATGGCGGTGATCTTGGTTATTCTTCTGCGGAGCTAGAATCGGATTCCGCTACGGCTGTTGCTTGGATCACCTCTCAGCATCCGGGCAGATGGGAGTTCACTTACATTCTAGCTAGGATTAGAGCCCTTTGCGACACGCATTCGATCATCATTCGCCATGTTTTCCGTGAGGCCACTCTGATGACCGACTTCATAGCTAGCTGGGCTTGCTCACACGGACTCGTGACGGTTCCATCACCATAGTGCCCTTCCCCATGGTCTGGCGGGTATTCTTCGGCTTGACGCGCAGGAGACTCCTTACATTAGGAGATGATCTTCGTTTCATTCACTTTCCTCGAGACTGCTCTGTTTATTTTCTTATATTATTCTGTATACGTTCATTTATTTCGGAGGTTTTGGTCTTTGTCCCCCTCCAGTGTACTTCATTTACTTTTTATATATGTGACGGTGAGGGGTCAGGCTAACCCTCACCTGTGCTGGTGGCTTGATAAAAAAAAAACCCTAAACCACTAAACCCTAAACCCTAAACCCTAAACCCATCTTAATCTTGCTCTCGCCATGTCGGCAATCTCATCATTTGGTGTTACCAAGGGCTATCGCTACAAGATGAGATTACGTCTCGCTCACTTTCCCATCAGCGCCTCCATCGGTAGTGATGACAAGTCCATTGAGATCCGTAACTTCCTTGGAGAAAAAGGTTTGAAAAGTGGATATGCTTGAGGCGTTCTTGTCCTTAGAGTGCGAGAAGGTTAAGGATGAACTCATTCTTGATGGAAATGACATTGAACTTGTGTCTCGTTCTGCTGCTCTAATCAATCAGAAATGCCATGTGAAGAACAAGGACATTAGGAAATTTCTTGATGGGATCTATGTGAGCGAGAAAAGCACAATATTTGAAGAAGACTGATGATTGGCTTTCAAACTTTCATGTCATAGTAATGTTATGGAATTTTTGTTAAATCTTTCTAATTTTGCCTCTTACCTTGAGTTGAGGATGTGTTTTGGTAGGATTTGGGACTTGAGAGTTATGGATTTCTGTTTTATGTCTTCAGTTGCTATCGTCACATTATATGTATGGAATTTATAGATATGCATCTGGCATTGTTGATCTTTTATCGACTATCTTGAAGAATCTTCTAATCGAAAAAAAAAAACCCTAAACCCTAAACCCTAAACCCTAAACCCTCAGAGCTTGTGCACCACATGTGGGATTCAACACCCGCTCGAGGACATTCCATCCTCGTCGATGAGGAGATTGACACTGCGGGTGGTGCTCATGGTATATTGAGGGACGAGACTTCACCGATCGGACATTGATCCTAGTAGTGAGGACTCCGAGTGGAGATGACGACCACTTCTTCACGATCCGAGCGAGACTAGACACCCTCTTCCTCGGCGCCGTGATTGATAGTTTAGCGGAGAGGGTTTCCACTTCTGCATGATTTCACTGCCGTTACTCGCAAGAAGCGGTCGGTATAAGCGGCGGGACGTTTCCGCCCTCTCCTACTCGATGATTAGTTCCATTATATGGAACATTCGAGAGATTAGTAAGGCCCCGCTGTTCGTCGTTGAGGAAGCTTATCCGCTCTACCGTATTACTCTTATTTGTATTTTGGAGCCTTTTCTTTGTTACGGCGAGTGGAGGCTACCGTATTCGCTTGGGGATGGAGCATCTTGTATCCTCCGCTCACGGGAAGATTTGGGTATTACAGGCTACTCAGTTTACCTTGGATATTGTTGAGGATGCGGGCCGGGTCCTTCATTCTTAGGGTTAGTCACTCTCTTTTCTCTACTCTGTTTTTATTTCTTTTGTTTATGCCAGTTGTTCTATCCTTGTTCGGGAGGAGTTGTGGGATGCCCTTGGCGCTTTCTGGATAATCTTGACAATCCTTGGATGGTCGGGGTGACTTTAATGTTGTCAATCCTTATACGAGATCTCTGGCGGACATATTCGGACTCAAGCCGCTATCGATGCCTTTAATTTCGCTTTATTGGATTGTGGTTTGGAGGATCTTTGGTTTTCTTAGAGTCCTTATACGGACTAATGGTGCGTACTTCATGAGGCGCTTGGACGGGGTGGTTTGCAATTCTCGATGGTCTAGGCTCTTCTCTACTTTAAAAGTCACCCACCTCAGCCTGCTTGCTTAGATCATTCGCCTCTCCTCATTGCTCTTGATTGGGTTTCGAGCAAGGGTCATGTTCGTTCGAGTTCTTACACTCACGGCTTAATCACTCAGCTTTCATGGACCTTTGTTCGGCGGTCTTGAGTGCGACCACTGTCTCGGGTAGCGGGATCGCGGGCTTTCGGTGAGTGGTGCGTCTGCAGGCGTGCTGAGCACTGGAACAAAAATGTTTTCGGCAACATCGGAGATAGGGTTAGAGAGGGTGAGGAGGTGGCTCATCGGGGAGCAGGCTTCGATATCTACGGTTCTGCGAGGATAGATCCGCTTGTTCGAGGCTGGGGCTCGGCTGTTACGTGCCTTATCCAGCGAGGAGACTTTTCTTAGAGCAGCTCTACGGTGTCGGATGGGTCGGGAGGGACTCCGACACCAGCTTCTTTCATGCGATGGCGGGAAGAAGCGCCCGGTGATGTTTGTTCATAGGATCGGTGAAGACTCCTCTTGGCTTTACGAGTCTTGAGTTGCGAGTTCGGTTGTTCGGTTCTTCGGAGCTTACTCGCGGGTGATTCGGTCAGTCTCGACCTCGTGATTTTTACGGTATTAGAGATTAGTTTCCACGAGGATGAGGGCGACCTTTGTAGGATTCACGATATGGATGAGATTCGCGAGTTGTTTTCTCTGTCGACCAGCTTAGCGCTCAGGGGCTGATGGTTTACGTAGTAAATTTTACCGGGCATGTTGGGATTTTATTTGCGATGATTTGTTGGCGGTGTGTGGATTTCTTCGCGAGTTCGCCCATGCCTCGGGGTTTCGATCCACTCTCTTGGTTCTCACGCCTAAGAAGGCTTCCCGTCTACTTGGTCAGATTCGGACCTATTAGTTTGTGTAATGTCGGTAGCAAGATCCTCACGAAGCTCCTCGTTGCTCGCCTCTCGTCGATCCTTCCTAGGATTATCTCGCCTTCTCGAGTGGTTTTGTTCAGGGTAGGGTCATCCATGATAATGTTCTTCTTGTCCGAGGCTGGTTCACGATTTGAATAGAAGGACGCGTGGGAGTAATGTCGTCTTTGAAGCTTGATATGGCTAAAGCTTACGATAAGATGTCTTGGTCCTTTGTTCTTGGATGCTTGGACCTTGACTTTCTGGCGGTGGGTTTCTCTTATCTATAGGGCCATTTACGGTCAGTGGTATTCGATACGGTTAATGGGACCGACCACGGCTTCTTCGGTCCTTAGGTGGCTTCTGGCGGTGATCCCTATCCCATGCTTATTTATTATTGCTGTGAATTTCTTTCTCTGGCTGGACACTTTATTTGCGGTTCCCTACATGCGTTACACCACCTCTGCTTGATGATGGTTTCGCATCGAGCTTTGCGGATGATATTGTTATTTTTGCGAATGGGAGCAAGTCCGGTGTCTGCGGTTTGATGAGCTTCGCTTCGTCATTATCGATCTATCTCCGGTCGGTATTAATCGGACCAGAGCGGCTTCATGTGGGGAAGTTTGCCCCCGCTTCTGTCGAGCGACTATCCAGTTCTCTTCTTGGTTTTCGGCGTGACACTGCCATTCACATACCTTGGGTGCCGGTCTATGTTGGGCGCTCGGGATTCGTTACTTTGATGATATGATCGCCGAGGTCGAAATAGGATCTCTGGGTGGACTAATCGATGCGCTTTCCTTTGGCGGCAAGCTTGTTCTTATCGGAACACGTGCTTTCCTCCATGCCTCTCCATTTACTTCATGCCGCTTAGACCACTGATACTGGTTGTTCATCGTGCGGGCGTCTGTTACCGCTTTCTGCGGGCGACACGATACTCGTCGGCGCATTCACTGGTGTCGGTGGCCCTCTATTTGCTACCCGATTACTGAGGGCGGCTTGGGCATTAGATCCTTTTTCGATCTGGCTGAGGCTCTAGAGCTTAAGCTCTGGTGGCGTTTTCGCGACCAGCGCTCCCTCTGGGCTTCCTTTATGAGGTCTAAGTACTGTCGATCTGAGCATCCGGGGATGATTCAGTTTCGGTATCCTGCTTCCCCTCTTTGGCGTCGCCTTTGTAAGATCCGGGGTACTGCTGAACCCCACGTTCGCTGGCGGATTAGATCCGGGGACTGTAGCTTTTGGTATGATTGTTGGCTCGACTCCTCTCCACTGTTCACGTACAACCCCGATCGGGCTTCTTCGGTTCCTGTCTCGTCTTTTTGGAGGGGCACTGTATGGGACAGAGGTCGGTTGGAGGCCTTACTTCCACCCTCCGTTGTTGAGCAGATCCTTTTGGTTCGGTTCCGCTCCGTGATGGTCTGATCGGATCGCGGTGGGACCTCTCTAATGATGGAGATTTTTCTCGAGGGCGCTTGGGATCTTGTTGGGACTCTAGATCTACGGATGAGGTTTGTTCTTTTATTTGGCGAGATTGATCCCTTCGAGGTGTCTTTCTTCCTCTGGCGCTTATTGCACGATTACCTGGCCACGGATGATGCTCTCTGCACCCGGGGATTCTACATGGTTTCGAGATGTCTTTGCAATGGAGCCAGGGAGACGGTGAGACACCTTTTTCTTGATTGCCCTCATGTCAGACAGGTTTGGCTTTACTTTCATCGCTTACTCGGCTTAGAGTATCCTCGCTTTATCTCCCCATATGCTTTACTTCTTCATTGGAGCATTGTGCTCCCTCCGGTGACATATTTGGGTCCTCCTTCCTTGCTTCATCCTATGGCAAGTTTGGAAGGCCAAATCTTTATTCGATTTGATGCTACATTTTTCGTGCGAGAGTGTTATTTTCGGTGATTTCGAGCTTGAAGTTGGCGGTGCTTTCGGTTTCAAGGCGTCCCGGCTCGGAGGGTCATGCGAGCCTGGCTCGCGAGATGGATTACGGATCATTCGCTCACCTCATGAGGCTGTTCGATACGATTTCTTGGTTGAGACCTCAGGGGCGTGGTCAAGCCGAGTGTGGGCGGATGCTCCGCGGCAACCCGGGATGTCTGCTGCTTGGAGGATTTTCGAGGATCATCGAGGGGCGGTCCTCGCCGCTTTCGGGATGTTTCTAGGACACCACCCATCTTATTGATGAGTAGCGGCGGTTCTGAGGGCCTTAAAATGGCCGTGACCTTGGTTATTCTTCTGCGGAGCTAGAATCGGATTCGCTTCGGCGATTGCTTGGATCACCTCTCGGCATCCGGGCGGATGGGAGTTCACTCACATTCTAGCTAGGATTAGAGCCCTTTGCGACACGCATTCGATCATCATTCGCCATGTTTTCCGGTGAGGCCACTCTGATGACCGACTTCAGCCATAGCTGGGCTTGCTCACACGGACTCGTGTCGGTTCCATCACCGTAGTGCCCTTCCCGTAGTGCGGCGGGTATTCTTGACAGCGCGAGGAGACTCCTTACATTAGGAGATGATCTTCGTTTCATTCACTTTTCTTGAGGCTGCCTTTGTTTATTTCCTTATATTGTTACGTATCGTTCATTTATTTGGAGGTTTTGGTCTTTGTCCCCCTCCGGTGTATTTCATTTACTTTTTATATATGTGACGGTGAGGGTCAGGCTAACCCCCACTGCTGGTGGCTTTAAAAAAAAAAAAAAAAAACCCTAAACCTAAACCTAAACCCTAAACCCTAAACACTAAACCTTCCCAGTCTACTTGGTCAGATTTCGGACCTATTAGTTTGTGTAATGTCGGTAGCAAGATCCTCACGAAGCTCCTCGTTGCTCGCCTCTCGTCGATCCTTCCTAGGATTATCTCGCCTTCTCGAGTGGTTTTGTTAGGGTAGGGTCATCCATGATAATGTTCTTCTTGTCCGAGGCTGGTTCACGATTTGAATAGAAGGACCGTGGGAGTAATTTCGTCTTTGAAGCTTGATATGGCTAAAGCTTACGATAAGATGTCTTGGTCCTTTGTTCTTGGATGCTTGGACCTTGGCTTTCTGGCGGTGGGTTTCTCTTATCTATAGGGCCATTTACGGTCAGTGGTATTCGATACGGTTAATGGGACCGACCACGGCTTCTTCGGTCCTTGGGTGGCTTCTGGCGGTGATCCCTATCCCAGTACTTATTTATTATTACTGTGAATTCCTTTCTCATGGCTTGGACACTTTATTTGCGGTTCCCTACATGCGTTACACCACCTTTGCTTGATGATGGTTTCGCATCGAGCTTTGCGGATGATATTGTTATTTTTGCGAATGGGAGCAAGTCCAGTATGCGCCGTTTGATGAGCTTCCTTCGTCACTATCGGTCTATCTCCGGTCGGTATTAATCGGACCAAGGCGGCTTCATGTGGGGAAGTTTGCCCCCCTTCTGTCGGTGACTATCCAGTTCTCTTCTTGGTTTCGGCGTGACACGCCATTCACATACCTTGGGTGCCGGTCTATGTTGGGCGCTCGGGATTCGTTACTTTGATGATATGATCACCAAGGTCGGTAATAGGATCTCCGGGTGGACTAATCGTACGCTTTCCTTTGGCGGCAAGCTTGTTCTTATCGGACACGTGCTTTCCTCCATGCCTCTCCATTTACTTCATGCCATTAGGCCTTTGATACCATTGTTCATCGTCTGGGCGTCTGTTACCGCTTTCTGCAGGCGACATTGATGCTCGTCGGCGCATTCAGCTGGTGTCGGTGGCCCTCTGTTTGCTACCCGATTGCGAGGCGGCTTGGGCATTAGATCCTTTTCGATCTGGTGAGGCTCTGGAAGCTTAAGCTACGGTGGCGTTTTCGCGACCAGCGCTCCCTGCAGGCTTCCTTTATGAGGTCTAAATCTTGTCGATCCGAGCATCAGGGGATGATTCAGTTTCGGTATCCTGCTTCCCCTCTTTGGCGTCGCCTTTGTAAGATCCGGGGTACTGCTGAACCCACGTTCGCTGGCGGATTAGATCCGGGGACTGTAGCTTTTGGTATGATTGTTGGCTCGACTCCTCTCCCTTTGTTCACGTACAACCCGATCGGGCTTCTTGGTTCTGTCTCGTCTTTTGGAGGGGCCTTGTATGGGACGGAGGTAGGTTGGAGCCTTACTTCCACCCTCCGTTGTTGAGCGGATCCTTTTGGTTCGGTTCCGCTCCGGTGATGGTCACGATCGGATGCGGTGGGACCTTTCTAATGATGGAATTTTCTCACGAGGCTGCTTGGGATCTTGTTCGGGACTCTAGATCTCGAGATGAGGTTTGTTCCTTTATTTGGCAGAGATTGATCCCTTCCAGGGTATCTTTCTTCCTCTGGCGCTTATTGCGCGGTTACCTGGCCACGGATGACGCTCTCTGCACCCGGGGCTTCTACATGGTTTCGAGATGTCTCTGCAATGGAGCCAGGGAGACGGTTAGACACCTTTTTATTGATTGCCCTCATGTCAGACAGGTTTGGCTTTACTTTCATCGCTTACTCGGTTTAGCGTATCCCGCTTTATCTCCCTTATGCTTTACTTCTTCATTGGAGCCATTGTGCTCCTCCAGTGACATATTCGGGTCCTCCTTCCTTGCTTCATCCTATGGCAAGTTTGGAAGGCCCGAAATCTGTTCGATTTGATGCTACATTTTTCGTGCGAGAGTGTTATTTTCGGTGATTTCGATTTGAAGTTGGCGGTGCTTTCGGTTTAAGGCGTCCCGACTCGGAGGGTCATGCGGAGCCTGGCTCGCGAGATGGATTACGGATCATTCGCTCACCTCATGGGCTGTTAAATACGATTTCTTGGTTGAGACCTCAGGGGCGTGGTCAAGCGAGTGTGGACGGATGCTCCGCGGCAACCACGGGATGTCTGCTGCTTGGAGGGATTTTCGAGGATCATCGAGGGGCGGTCCTTGCTGCTTTCGGGATTTTCTAGGACACCACCCATCTTATTCGCGGTGGCGGCGGTTCTGAGGGCACTTAAAATGGCCGCTGATCTTGGGTATTCCTCTCTGGAGCTAGAATCGGATTCCGCTACGGCAGTTGCTTGGATCACCTCTCAGCATCCGGGCAGATGGGAGTTCACTTACATTCTAGCTAGGATTAGAGCCCGCTGCGCCACGCATTCGATCATCATCCGCCATGTCTTCGGTGAGGCCACTTCGGTGACCGACTTCATAGCCAGCTGGGCTTGCTCACACCGGACTCGGCCGGTTCCATCACCGTAATGCCCTTCCCCGTGGTCTTACGGGTATTCTTGACAGCAGCGAGGAGACTCGCTTACATTAGGAGATGATCTTCGCATCATCCATTATCCTCGAGTCTGCACTATTTATCTTCTTATTTTGTTACTGTACTCGTTCATTTTATTTCGGAGGTTTTGGTCTTTGTCCCCTCAGGTGTATTTCACTTACTTTTTATATATGTGACGGTAGGGGTCAGGCCTAACCCCGCCCATGCTGGTGGTTTCAATGAAAAAAAAAAAACCCTAAACCCTAAACCCTAAGCAGAGGCTTCCTAGCCAGCATGATGCCTTGAGTGGGCCGCGACTACGTATGGTTTCTCGGTGCTACGTGGACAGTGCTTGAGACTTCTCGGCACTTATTTCTTGAGTGCCCCCGGGTTAGCCAGGTTTGGGAGTATTTCTATCATGGAGTAGGGATCCGGCGGATCAGTTTCCTATCACCCCATGCGTTACTTCGCCATTGGCAGAGATGTGCCCCTTCTAGTTCTCATCTTCGGGTTATTTTACCTTGCTTCATTCTGTGGCATGTGTGGAAGGCTCGAAATGGGTTCAGGTTCGATTCCCACTCCTTTTCTGTGGATGCGGTTATTTTCAGAGTGGTATCGGATGTTCGACTGCTGGCTCTGCTTTTGGCTTGGTAGGCTCGATTCTGAAGTCTTTGGATTCTCAGCTTGCGGATGGTTTACGCGTGATTGATCCACCCCGACGGCCTATTCGAGTTGTTGTTTGGACGCGACCGCCTATTGGTGCGGTCAAGCTGACTGTTGATGGGTGTTCGAGGGGTAATCCTGGGTTGTCCGCTGCAGGGGGTGTTCTTCGAGACCATCAGGGCATGTTTTTGGCGGGGTTTGGCTCTTTTCTTGGCCATCATCCGATTCTTTATGCGGAGCTTCTGGCGGTTCGGGAGGGTTTGGAGCTGGCGGTTCAGCTGGGATACTCTGTTGTGGAGGTAGAGTCTGATTCGGCCACTGTGGTTTCCTGGGTCCTCTCGAGCAGATTACATTCGATGGGATTATGCTTTATCCTTGCGCCGAGTTAGATCAGTAGTGTCCTCTCATTCAGTTGTGGTTCGGCACGTGTATCGGGAGGCGACATCTGCAGCTGACTTCTTAGCCAATTGGGCTTGCACTTCTCGTATCAGCCGTCGATTCCTATCGGCACGTGATCTGCCCATCGGCTTATCTGGGATTCTTCAGCTGGACGCGCAGGAGACTCCTTACTTTAGGAGATGATCTTCGCTTCATTCATTACCCTCGATATTGCACTATTTAGTTTCTTATATTATTCTGTACACGTTCATTTATTTCGGAGGTTTTGGTCTTTATCCCCCTCCAGTGTATTTCAGTTACTTTTTATATATGTGACGGTGAGGGTCAGGCTTAACCCCACTGCTTGGTGGCTTGAAAAAAAAAAAAAAACCCTAAACTCCGACCCTAAACCAACTTTCAAACCTCTCGTAACTTTCTCTCTCTAGCAAAATCCTCTCAACTCCCTTGTTGACCGAAGGTTGACCTCCGGCCATGGTCTCACCGGAGGCGGGGTGACACTCTCTGCCAGGCAGCCACTTACTGCTAGGCAACAAAATTCCGGCCAAAATTCCGGCCAAATGTCTATACTACAACCTCCACCTTACCTCGTCATTCAATCCTCCTACATCCCCAACCGTTTGTCGTCATACCAGCCGAGGCACCTCCCTCATCCCACTAGCAGGAGACACCTTCACTGCACGAGCCCCCAAACCCCAAGCCAACTCACGGCACCTCCCTCATCCCACTAGCAGGAGACACCTTCACTGCACAAGCCCCAAACCCCAAGCCAACTCACGGCCTTCCTCATCCATGGCTACTTAGGCACCATCCGGACCACGGGCACCACCAACTGCAACTTATCCGAAGGCCTTCCAGCCCCAAGCATCCTCACGGTCAAGGAAAACACCCCAACACACCACACCCAGCTCACGGCTTTTGCCCCCCAAAAGATCAGCTGCAGCCGCGGCAAAGATGGCCATTTCCGGAACCATCCAGTCACAACCACCACCACCATGACTTATCTCCGGTCACATGCTCCCCACGATCACGGAAATCCCTCCCCATATCACAAACCCGCAAGCTCAAAACCCACGTCCCGAGTCGACTACATCGGTAGTGGTGGCAAGTCAACCTCCACCATCGACCGTTTCCCTTGCCATTACCGACCCTCACGACCTTCTCGACCACGTCAAGCCACCGCGGATCCCTCACTCAGAGATCCACTCCCAAACTTCCAATCCGTCACTTAGCCGTGACCTTCCGGTGCCGTGACGGTGATAACCACCATCCAACCAGCTGCTGCGCAGCCCTACGTCGGTCGCCAAGCTCCGTTTCCACCTCCGGGGCCGTCAATCGAAGCTTCCACAGCCGCGGCACATGACCCCCAGCCGCCGCCCCCTTCTTACAACCAACCCCTCTTAACTTTTTCAACAAACACAAACCCTAACCCTAATCCCCAAGCCCAATACCAAATTCCAGCCCATACCCAACAAACAACTAAAGCCTCTTATTTTAACCAAGCCCAAAGTCAATTTCCAGCCCATATCCCTCAACCAAATTCCAGCCCATATTTTAAACAAGCCCATTCCGAAATTCCAGCCCATGTACCTCCCCACAATAAGCCCAATTCTTTTATTCCAGCCCAAATTACACAAGCCCAAAAATCCAAAACCACATATGCCTCTATCCTCGATCCCGATGCCCCACCCCGGCCCCTAAAATCCTTTTTAGATGCGGTCTCAGGGGCTAATAACTCAGAGATCCCGTTCAAGCAAGCAACACTCCAGCAGAGGCAAGCCATTATTTTCTCGACACAGGAGATTGAAGCCATGGCTCAACCTTTCAGACTCTCACTTGTCGGTAAATTTTCTTTTGGCCGTCCCTCTATGGAAATTATTAGAAAATTTTTTATTTCCCTTGGTCTTAAGGGAAACTCTCAGATTTCCCTCTTAGATAATCGTCACATTTTAATTAAATTATCTGCGGAGGAGGATTATTCTCGCATCAGTTGCGCTGATCATGGTATGTCAACGGTAGGGGCATGCGCATTTTAAGTGGAGCAAGGACTTTCATTGCTCAGTTGAGTCCCAGATTGTCCCGTTTGGGTATCCTTACCCTATTCTGCGGTACATTTTATTCACTTGTAAATCGCTCTTTACTCTATTCTTTGCTGCCATTGGTACTCCTTTGCGGGTTGACCATGCCACGGCCTCTGTTAATAGACCGGTCAGTGGCCGTGTTTTGATTGAGTATGATATTTCTAAGCCGTTAGTTCCTGTATCGGATTGGAGAGGGACTCGGGATTTTAGCGAGTATTATTTTTGAGAAGGTTCCACTTCATTGTAGCTCATGTATGCACAGGGCATTCATAGAGACTTGCTCGGTCACTAATCGAGGTGCGCGAGGCTCGACCCACTCGAGACTCGGCCCGGTCTGGTGCCCAGCGAGGCGATCACCCCGTACCTCCTGCTGTTGAGCACACCGCTACTTCACCATCTACTACTCGATGCGTGGCGGCTCCGATCCTGTCGCTGCGGATCCTCTCCCCGGGTAGATGAGGAGATCTGATTCGATGCCAGCAGAGCACTGCCAGAATATCCCTTGCCCGAGCGAGTTCGATTCATGCTGCTACGAGATGATGGTCGAGATGCGATTCGAGCTCTGCTTTCGATTACCGGCGGTTTCAGAGCCTATCAGCTGCGGATCCTCACCGGTTGATGAGGAGATACGGATCGGGGCACTTGTTCACGCCGGTTGCGCGATTCGATGCTACGGATGATGGTTGAGATCGCGATTCAGTTCTTGCTTTCGATACAGCGGTTTCGAGACCTATCGCTGCGGATCCTCACCGGTTGATGAGGAGATACGGATCGGGGCACTGTTCACGCCAGGCTGCGCGATTCGGTGCGACAGATGATGGTTGAGATCGCGATTCGGTTGCTACTCGGGACACGGCGGTTTCGAGCCTTTGCTGCGGATCCTTACGGTTGATGAGGAGATACGGATCGAGGGCACTGTTTACGCCTGGCTATGCGATTCGAGTTGCGACGGATGATGGTTGAGATGCGATTCGATTGCTGCTTTCGATACTCGGCGGTTTCGAAGCCTATCGATCACGGATCCTCACTCGGTTGATGGTAGGGAGTCTACTGAGGTCTCACACCATTACCTCGCGAGGAGGCCGCGAGCGGCGAGCAGCGTTCCGCCCTCTATACTTGATGATCATTTCCATATGTTATCATTGTAGTCATTTTATTTCTCTTTTCATTTATTACCTTGTACTTGTTTATTTATGTCGGAGGTTTGGTTCTTGTCCCCCTCCGGTTGTACTCACTTTACTTTTTATATATATGACGGTAGGGGTCACTTCTAACCCCACCTCCATGGTGGATTAATAAAAAAAAAAAACCTTAAACCCTAAACCCTAAACCCTAAACCCTAAACCACTAAAAACCCTAAACCACTAAAAACCCTAAACCCTAAACCCTAAACCCTAAACAAAACCCTCAACCCTAAACCAAAAACCTCTCTCTAACTTTCTCTCTCTACCCAAACTCTCTCAACTCTCCCCTGTTGACCAAACTTTGACCGCCGGCCATTGCCTCACCGGAGGCCGATGGTGACTCTTTACTGCCATAGAATCCAGCAGGTTCCCACCTGCATGTCGGCATCCAAAAATCCGATCAACTCTCCACGCACCCACGGATCAAGACACCATGTTTGGCAAAATCAACTCTTACATCTACCACCATCATGTTTCCGAGACCTCCACTTACCCGCATCCACCGTGGCCAATCCCTCCACCGTCTCTTTGGCCATGGATGGGGCATCTTGCTTGCTGCCATCAAGCCACCACAACCAGCAGAGCCAAAACCCACCAAGCAACATAAACTCACTCACCCAAAATGAACAAATCGTGAGCTTCTGGGACCCAAATCAGTGTGGAATCTCCTCCACCTTGGTCTCGGCTTCCATCCACGCCCGCATCCGGATGTGTCTTCCTACTCCACCAGCTGGGCGTCCTCTCTCTCAACCACTCGAGACCACTCAAACCCATGAGTCAACCATCCCGACCCCGCTTCCTGCGACGACGGACTCCGCACATTTCCATCGACCTTACAAGCTCAGGTCGAACCACCACGGAACCCCAGACACGTGACTCATTACCAACTCCCGAGCCAACGCATCGAGCGTAGCCGCCTCCCCTTTTTCCAACAACCACGAACTCAAACATAACAAACTTAACCCTAACCTAGCATCAAACCCGAGCCCATTATCCACTAAAACCCGAGCCCAAAACAAAAATAAAACCCAAAATTACGAAGCGACCCCGATCCGTGACAGCGAGTCCCAGAGCAGCTCGCATAGCTCGGCAAGACTCCAGCGTCGTCGGCTCCAACAACGACCTCCCGTTCCCACGGTAGCATGGTCGGTTTTACGAGGTGAATGCTGAGCCCGCGTGCATGGAAGGATAAGCGCATGCGGCCCGTACGCGTCAACAATCGGACCCGCGTGCGTGGCACTGCTCACGGCTGCCTTTGGTGGCTCCGGCCACCTCGCCAACTCCCATCCGGACGGTGAAGAGTGTGAAGAGAAGCCCGCGAAGCCACGGCACGGATGCGACCTCAAAGCACCCGCCGTTTGCCCATGGTGAGTCAACTCGGTGTGACTCGAGCCATGCGGCCCCATGCATGGCTCCCTCCCCAGCCAGAAACCGTGGCATTTTCTTTCGTGAATCCGGTCCCTCACGCGTGAAGAAGATAGCTGCATGCATGGCCAGTTTTCACGTCAAGATCGAGTAGCGCGTGTGGCCTTCCACGTTGCCGTGGTGGCTCTCGGAGGCTGTCACCAACTCCTATCCGAACAAGTGCCTGCCATCTCCGAAGCCCCGAAACAGCGGCAAACACGCATGGCCAAGGTACTCGGCGGTCGCCCATGGGTGAGTCGACTCGGTGACTCGAGCCATGCGGCCCCATGCTGAGCCATGCGAGTCGACCGGCGACTCTGCAATGCTCCCGACACGAATGCCGACCTTCCGTGGCGGAACCTTCCCGATGATCATGCAAGTCAAGAGCCCAAGGCGGCTGACAAACCTTGAGCTCGGGTCGACAAGCTCGTGGCCCACTCATTTTATGCAGGGGCCGACCAACTCGAGCCAAGCAACCGTGTCTTATGCTTACGTGGTGAATCCGACTTCCATCCTTAATCCCACGGCCCTCGAGGCCGGATAAATCTTTCTTAGATCTTTATGGCGGCAACTCAATCAGTTGCTTCGGTTAAGCCGGTCACTCTACATCGAGGTGAGCTGCGGTGTTATTTTCTAAGGAAGAAATTCAAGTTATGGTGAGCCATTCAAGCTTGCATTGGTGGGGAAGTTCTCCTTGGCGAGCCAGCGATGGATGCTATTCGGAAGTTCTTTGTTTCTCTCGGTCTCGAGGGAGTTCTCGGTTTGTTGCTTGATAGCAGGCATGTCTTGATCAAATTAACCATGGAGGAGGATTATTCCGAGATTTGGGTTCGCCGGACATGAGTACGTTAATGGTGCGTGGTATGCGTGTTTTCAAATGGAGCACGCAGTTTTCGATGTTCGCGGAATCCCTATTGTACTGTTTGGGTAAGTCTCCACTACTTACTGTTCATTTTATTCACTCGAAATACGCTTTATTCTCCATTCTTTGGGGCTATTGGTACTCCTCTGCGTGTTGATCACATAGCGGCTTCGATGAATAGACCATACATTGCTAGGGTGTTGGTTGAGTATGATGTTTCGTGACCTTTGTTGCAGCGTATTTGGATGGTGAGGAGATTACGGTTTACGGCGGGATGTTGTTTTGAAAAGGTTCACCTTATTGTATTACTTGTAAGCACTTGGGTCACTAGCTGTTGAGGGTTGTTATGTCTCAAACCCAGTCTTCGTAAGCCTCCTCCAGTCGAAGGATAGTGGGTTGCGTCTTGCCCGGATAAGGGTAAAAACCGGTGGTTCGGTGATGTGCGACCACGGTGCATCCGAGTTCGAGTATGTTGTCATTCACGATGCTCCCCTACAGAGCATGTTGTTGTTAGTGTTCTTTGCTCGGTGGGGATAGTCCAGTCATTAGGTCGGCTATTACGGAGGATGTCCCTCGGATGATCGAGGCCATGAGGATGGCATTGAGACGAGGCGGTGATATGTTGGGCGGGGCGGCTTATAGGGATGATCACGATACCATGCACGTGAGTTTCAATACTCACGATTCAGAATTCGAAGAATGGCTCGAGATGGTAGGGAGGGTTGCCCTGGTATTTCTCGCTCGGACATTGAGCGTAGGTCGGAGGATTCGGGAGATATGGATGATGGGAGATTCTTGACTGATCCGGAGGATGTTCACACTCCATTACCTACGGATGCAGTGATTAGTGGATTGGCCGATCAGAGGGTTGCCAGTTCTTCTCGGGGTTTTACGGTTGTTACGGGTCGTAAGACTCGTAAGTCTCGGCGGAGGGGTAGGTGTCGATCCCCACCCCAATGATTAATACCCTTATCTGGAATATTCGGGGGATAAGTAAAGCCCCGTGATCCGTCGATTACGGAAGTTGATTCGGTTGCATAGATTGGCTACGGTGTGTGTTTTGGAGCCTTTTCTTACTGTTGATAGGTGGAAGCACTTCGTATCCGCATTGCGATGGAGCATGGGTTTTCTTCCACTCACGGGAAGATTTGGGTTTCTACGGTCGGCGCCTTTTTCGGTGGAGGTCTTGCGAGGATATGGGTCGGGTGGTTCATTGCTTGGGTTAGTCACTCTTTCTTTCACGATCCTGTATATGTTTCATATGTATATGCCGGTTGTGCTAAGATTGTGAGAGAGGATTTGTGGGATGGCCTTGTTTCTTTCTAGCGATAGTTGTGATGGCCCTTGGATGGTGGGTGGGGATTTTAACGTTGTGCGGTCTCTCTACGAGATTTCGAGGGCATGCCTGACCTCGGGAGGCTATTGATGATTTTAATGTTGCTTTATTGGATTGTGGCTTGGATGATGTGGGTTTCTGAGAGTCCTTTCACATGGACCAATGGGCGCACATGGAGACAGTTGGATAGGGTTGTGTGCAATGCCCGATGGTCGGGGTTCTTTCTACATTTCGAGTTTCTCATCACGAATCGCCTTGGTTCGGATCACTCTCCCTACTTTTATCGTGTGCTAGATTGGGTGGTGGACGTCCAGTCCGAGTTAGGTTTTACATGCTTGGCTTAAGCATCACGAGTTTCTTGATGTCGTCGAGGCGGTCTTGGGGTGCTCTGTTGTTATACGGGATGAGGGCTTTTCGGTGAAGCTTGTCGGATTAAGCTACTGCTTAAAAGGTTGGAATAAGGAGGTTTTGGTAATGTATTTGATAGGGTTAGAGAGGTGAGGAGGAGGTTGCTCGGAGAGGCCCGGTATGATCTATCCGGTTCGGTGATGATCGTGTGGTTTTACGAGGCTCGAGCCAGCTGCGGCATGCGTTCTTGTGTGAGGAGATTTTTCTGGCGGCGGTCGAGTGTGCGTTGGGTTAGGGAAGGGATGCCAATACCGGTTCTTCCATGCTATGATTCGGAAGAAGCGGCGGTTCTTTCATGTCCATCGGATACGGGGCGCGTAAATGCGCATGGATCAGCTGAGCCTCTTGCTATGGTTGAGTCTGCGGTGGATTACTTTCGGGGTCTCTTGGCGGGAGGTCCTAGCCGGTTTCGAGGCCTCGGTTTTGATTTTATCCGCTTCTGCAGTCACGGTTGAGGACGATGTGGATTTATGTAGGGGCAGGATATGGAGGAATTCTGGCGGTGGTCTTTTCTATTGATGCGAGCGGCGCTCACGGGTCATGATGGGTTCTGCGGTAGGTTCATCGGGCATCTTTGGGATGTGATTTCTCTTGACTTGTTGGCGTTGTTCATGATTACTTTCGGGGTTACTGCTTATGCTAGGGGTTTCAGAGCACTCTTTTGGTTCTTCTTAGAAGAAGGACTCTCCGATCTCTTGGGCTGATTTTCGATCGATCGGTTTGTGTAACGTGAGCAATAAGGTTTTAACTAAATTGCTCGTTGTCGTCGACACTGTGTTGCCTCGTATTATTTCTCCATCGTGAGTGGTTTTGTGCTGGTAGGAGCATTCATGATAATGTGTTGTTGAGTGCGGGAGCTTGTGCATGATCTTGAGTCGTCGTGCAGGGGCGTAGCGTGGTTACGAAGTTGGATATGGCTAAGGCTTATGATCGGATGTCATGGTCCTTTGTTCTCCGAGATGTTGAGGTGCTTTGGTTTCTCGAGGCGGTGGATTTCTTTAGTTCGGAGGCTATTTATGGACCTTGGTTTTACGTGCTTCGTTAATGGTGTCGACCACGGGTTTTCGGTCTCGCGGTGGTCTTCGCCGAGGCGATCCAGTGTCTCTAGCTTATTCATTATTCTTCTTGAGTTTCTATCTAGAGGCTGGATCGCTTGTACTCTTCGCACCCTCAGTGAGATATTGCTCGTCTGGTCGTCTTCACTATCTCCCATTTGAGTTTTGCGAGATGATATTGTTCTTTTTGGAATGGGAGTAGGGCTAGCCTCACGCGACTTATGGGTTTCCTACATCATTATGAAGTCATTTACAGGCGGTTGGTTAGCGAGTGACGACTTTTATGTTCGAGGTTCGATTCACGCCTCTCGTGAAGCTATTATTCACTCTGATCCACGGGGTTCAGTGGAAGGACCCTCCTTTTCTTATCTTGGTTGCCGGTGTTTGTTGGGGGCATCGAGATTGCTCATTTCGATGACTGCCTTGGAGGTCAGAGGCGGATTACGGTTGGGCGAATCGGTTGCTCTCGTTTGGGGAAGTTAGTGCTTATTCGGCATGTTCTATCCTCTATGCCTTTGCACTTATTTCATGTCTTGCGTCCATGGATTGGGGTTATCCGGTGATTGGAGCGGATATTTACGCTTCTTATGGGGTGATTGTGGTCTAGGCGCGATGATTCATTGGTGCCATTGGTAGGAGGTGTGTTTTCCTCGGGAGGAGGCGGCACAGGTATTAGGTCATTTCGGGATCTAGGTGAAGCTTTTGAGCTTAAGCTTTGGTGGCGATTCGGGGCGGCGTTCATTATGGGCTTCGTATATGAAGTCAAATATTCTTGTCATTGTTCACCCGGCATGGTAGCTTTTCGTTACCAACTTCTCCTACATGGGCGTCTTTGCTCCATCAGAGATGATCTTTGAGCCTCGTATCAGTTGGTTGGTGGGTGTCGGTGATTGTAGCTTACGGTATGACTGCTTGGATGGGATCACTCCCTTTGTACTTCTATAATTACAGTGCAGCTTCTTACATCTGGGTTTCCTTTTATTAGGCGTAGCCTTTGTTTGGGATAGGGGTAAGCTCACGGTTGTCTTACCACGTCGGTAGTTGAGCGATTGTTTTGATTAGATATCTCTTGGCGTGCTGATGAGCTCGGTGGGATTACTACTGCGATGGTGTTTTCATTTGAGATCGGCTTGGGAGATGGTGCGGTGCGCCGGGCCACGAGATGGAGTATTTTCTATGATTTGGCGGTCGTATTCCCTCTCGGTTATCCTTTTTTCTTTGGCGGTTCTTTGCGAGGCTTCACAGCCATGATGATGCCTTGAGTGGGCCGCAGCCACGTATGGTATCTCGGTGCTACGTGGACGGTGCTTGAGACTTCTCGGCACTTATTTCTTGAGTGCCCCGGGTTAGCTGAGTTTGGGAGTATTTCTATCGTGGAGTAGGGATCCGTGGATCGGTTTTCTATCACCCATGCGTTACTTCGCCATTGGCGGAGATGTTCCCTTCTAGTTCTCATCTTGGCGTTATTTTACCTTGCTTCATTACGTGGCATGTGTGGAAGGCTCGAAATGGGTTCGAGTTCGATTCTCACTCATTTTACGTGGATGCGGTTATTTTCAGAGTGGTATCGGATGTTGACTTCTTGGCTACGCTTTTGGCTTGGTAGGCTCGATTCTGAAGTCTTTGGATTCTCGACTTGCGGATGGGTTCTGCGTGATTGATCCCCAGGCGGCTATTCGAGTTGTTGTTTGGGCCGCGACCGCCTCTTGGTGCGATCAAGGCGGCTGATGATGGGTGTTCGAGGGTAATCACAGGTTGTCCATTGCGGGGTGTTCTTGAGACCATCGGGGCATGTTTTTGGCGGGGTTTGGCTCTTTTCTTGGCCATCATCCGATACTTTATCACGGAGCTTCGGCGGTTCGGGAGGGTTTGGGCTTGGCGGTTCGGTTGGGATACTCTGTTGTGGAGGTAGAGTGCGATTCGGCCCTTTGTGGTTTCTGGGTCCTCTCGAGCAGTTACATTCGATGGGATTATGCTTTATCCTTGCGCAGAGTTAGATCGATAGTGTCCTCTCATTCAGTTGTGGTTCGGCACGTGTATCGGGAGGCGACATCTGCAGCTGACTTCTTAGCCAATTGGGCTTGCACTTCTCGTATCAGCCGTCGATTCCTTTCGGCACGTGATCTGCCCATCGGCTTCTACGGGATTCTTGACTTGGCCGCGGGAGACTCGCTTACATTAGGAGATGATCTTCGCTTCATTCATTACCCTCGAGGCTGCATTATTTATTTTCTTATATTATTACATACCGCGTTCATTTATTTCGGAGGTTTTGGTCTTTGTCCCCTCGAGTGTATTTCACTTACTTTTTATATATGTGACGGTGGGGGTCAGGCTAACCCCCACGCTTTGGTGGATTTTTTTAAAAAAAAAAAACCTAAACCCTAAACACCCTAAACCCTAAACCTAAGCCACAAAACCCTAAACCACTAAGCCACAAGCCCTAAGCCCAAAGCCACAAAACCCTAAGCCACTAAGCACTAAGCCCTAAATCCCAGACCCCAGAGCCCAAGACCCTAAGCCCCAGACCCCAGACCCCAGACCCTAAGCCCTAAGCCCTAGGCCGGAGCCCTAAGCCCCAGACCCTAAGCCCTGAGCCCCAGACCCCAGACCTGAGCCCTAAGCCCCAGACCCCAGACCCCAGACCCTAAGCCCTAGGCAGAAACCCTAGGCAGAAGCCCTAAACCCCAGACCCTAAACCCTAAACCCCAGACCCCAGACCTTAAGCCCTAAGCCCTAAACCCCAGACCCCAGACCCAAAAACTACCAGGCCCGATGCACCTTGCGGTGAGGCCAAATCCATCAACACACTCGACCCGACTCACGGTTTCCATCACCCAAGATTCGACTTGATAGCGACTAGCGACCACTTAGGCACCATCCCATCACTTGCCACCACTGCTGCAACTTTCAGGCGTCCCTCGACCCCAAGCCACCTCAAGCATGCGGAAAATCCCCCGCACTCGACCCGCAAGTCAAGATCCACGTCTCATTACTTACCACATCGGCATTCACGGTCGATCAACCCCATCCATCGGTAGGTCCTCCACCCTCTCGACCTCCCATGGCCACGGCAAGTCACCCTCATCCGAAACCATGAATCCCCACCCTCAAAACACCAACCCGCCACCTACCCATGCCCTCCTAGCCGCCCTCCTGGCCATGCAGCGGCTTTCTCCAACTCCCAAGCACCGCCAGCTGGCCGTGAGTGACGACCGTCGTCGGCGACAGCGTCCGTCGGCCTCAAGTTGCCTTCCACGGTAGCTGGTTCTAGAAGCCGGTCGCCACCCTCCTCTAGCAACATAACAAACATATCCTCCCACTCCAAAAACCCTAACCCTAGTGTTTACCCTAACCCGACTAAACAAGCCCAAGCCGAAATGGCCAAGCCCAATCCCAAATTCCAGCACACTTACCTCAATCATCTAAACCCATTCACTTAAATCAAGCCCAAAAAGAAATTCCAACCCAACAACTTAAACCCACTAACTTACCTCAATCATCCAAACCCAAATCCATAAATCCATAACACTTAACCCGATTTCCACCACCCGAGGCCTAAACCCAAAACCTACCTATTCTTCCATTGTTAACCCGGCCTCTCTCCTCGACCCCGATGCCCCCCCTCGGCCTCAAAAATCTTTCTCGGACGCTGTTTCAGGGCATCTTGACTCTGAAATTCCTTTTAAACCGGCATCTCTCCAGCGTGGGGAACCAGCCATCATATTTTCACCTCAGGAGATCACGGCCATGGCTCAACCATTCAGACTTTCTCTTGTTGGTAAGTTTTCCTTTGGCCGCCCTACATGGACATCATTAGAAAATTTTTGTTTCCCTCGGTCTTAAAGGAAACTCCCAGTTTCTCTCCTCGACAAGCAGACACATCCTCATTAAGTTATCTACGGAGGAGGATTACTCTCGCATTTGGTTGCGACAATCGTGAATGCGTTAATGGTGCGTGGCATGCGTATATTCAAGTGGAGTAAGGATTTCCATTGTTCCATGGAGTCTCAATTGTTCCGTATGGGTATCCTTGCCTTATCTACAGGTGCACTTTATTCCTTTGCCAAATCTGCTCTTTACTCCATTCTTTGCTGCCATCGGTACTCCACTACGAGTCGACCACGCCCACGGCCTCTGTCAATAGACCATCTGTGGCTCGTGTTTTAATCGAGTATGACATTTCGAGGCCTCTTGTTCCACGGATCTGGATTGGAGAGGGAGACTCAGGATTCTGGCAGAGTGTTGTCTTTGAGAAGGTGCCTGATTATTGTACTGCATGTTTGCATCTCGGGCATTCTGCGGAGGCTTGTTTACGTCACTAATCAAGTCTCGCATGAGTACAACCAGATCTCACACCACGTCTCCCGCTGACGGGCACGCCACTTCTCCTCCTACTGCTCAGTACACAGTGATTTCCGATCATAGACCCATAAGCCCTATCGGTGTGTATCCTCGGCCCGGTGGTGAGGAGAATGCAGGCGTCGAGCCGGCGAGGCGTTTGTCGAGTACGCATTCTCCGGACCAGTTTTTCAGTTTGATACGTATGATAGATCTGACGACATTCTTCATGATAACACTATTTTACGGAGCCCAATTGAGGATATTGAGGGCCACCAGGGAGCCTCTACGGGTCTCGTCCCCGAGGATGTGCCTTCGGTTTGTGCACCTTACATGTGGGATTCGACACCCGCTCCGGGGCGTTCCATCCTCGTCGATGAGGAGATTGACCTGCGGGTGGTGCTCATGGTATATTGAGGGCGAGACTTCACCGATCGGACATTGATCCTAGTAGTGAGGACTCCAGGAGATGATGACCACTTCTTGCTGATCCAGCGAGACTAGACACCCTCTTCCTCCGGCGCGTGATTGATAGTTTAGCGGAGAGAGGTTTCCACTTCTCGCATGATTTCACTGCTGATTACTCGCAAAAGCGGTCGGTATAAGCGGTGGGACGTTTCCGCCCCTCCTACTTGATGATTAGTTCCATTATATGGAACATTCGGGGGATTAGTAAGGCCCCCGCTGTTCGTCGTTTGAGGAAGCTTATCCGCTCACACCGTATTACTCTTATTTGTATTTTGGAGCCTTTTCTTTGTTACGGCGATTGGAGGCTACTCGTATTCGCATGGGGATGGAGCATCGTTGTATCCTCCAGCTCACGGGAAGATTTGGGTTTTCTGGGCTACTCCGTTTACCTTGGATATTGTCGAGGATGCGGGCCAGGTCCTTCATTGCCGGGTTAGTCACTCTCTTTTCTCTACTCCTGTTTTTATTTCTTTTGTTTATGCCAGCTGTTCTATCCTTGTTCGGGAGGAGTTGTGGGATGCCCTTCGCGCTTTTGCCGATAATCTTGACAATCCTTGGATGGTCGGGGGTGACTTTAATGTTGTCCAATCTTTATACGAGATCTCGGCGGCCATATTCAGACTCGAGCCGCTATCGATGCCTTTAATTTTGCTTTATTGGATTGTGGTTTGGAGGATCTTTGGTTTTCTTAGGAGTCCGTATACTTGGACTAATGAGTCGTACTTCATGAGCGCTTTGGACGGGGTGGTTTGCAATTCTCGATGGTCTAGGCTCTTCTCTACTTTAAAGTCACCCACCTCAGCCCTGCTTGCTTAGATCATTCGCCTCTCCTCATTGCTCTTGATTGGGTTTCGATCAAGAGTCCGGTTCGTTCAAGTTCTTACACTCGTGGCTTAATCACTCCGATTTCATGGACCTTTGTTGGCGGTCTTGAGTCGACCATGTCTCGGGTAGCGGGATCGCGGGCCTTTCGGTGAGGTGGTGCGTGCAGGCGTGCTGAAGCACTGGAACAAAGATGTTTTCGGCAACATCGGAGATAGGGTTAGAGAGGTGAGGAGGAGGTGGCTCATCGGGAGCACCAGGCTCGATATTTACGGTTCTGCGAGGATAGATGCTGCTTGTTACGAGGCTGGGGCTCGGTGCATTGCGTGCCTTATCCAGCGAGGAGACTTTTCTTAGGCAGCTCTACGGTGTCGGATGGGTCGGGAGGGACTCCAACACCGCTTCTTTCATGCGATGGCGGGAAGAAGCGCCCGGTGATGTTTGTTCATAGGATCGGTGAAGACTCCTCTTGGCTTTACGAGTCTTGGAGATTGCGAGTTCGGTTATTCGGTTCTTCGAGCTTACTCGTCGGTGATTCGGTCCGTCTCGACCTCATGATTTTTACGGTATTAGAGATTAGTTTCCCACGAGGATGAGGACGACCTTTGTAGGATTCCTGATATGGATGAGATTCGCAGAGCTGTTTTCTCTATCGACCCGCTTAGCGCTCCGGGGCCTGATGGTTTCTGTAGTAAATTTTACCAGGCATGTTGGGATTTTATTTGCAGTGATTTGTTGGCGGCTGTGACGGATTTCTTCACAGGTTCGCCCATGCCTCGGGGGTTTCAGTCCACTCTCTTGGTTCTCCTGCCTAAGAAGGCTTCCCCGTCTACTTGGTCCGATTTCAGACCTATTAGTTTGTGTAATGTCAGTAGCAAGATCCTCACGAAGCTCCTCGTTGCTCGCCTCTCGCCGATCCTTCCTAGGATTATCTCGCCTTCTCAGAGTGGTTTTGTTCCGGGTAGGGTCATCCATGATAATGTTCTTCTTGTCCAGGAGCTGGTTCACGATTTGAATAGAAGGACCCGTGGGAGTAATGTCGTGCTGAAGCTTGATATGGCTAAAGCTTACGATAAGATGTCTTGGTCCTTTGTTCTTGGATGCTCGGACCTTGACTTTCTGGCGGTGGGTTTCTCTTATCTATAGGGCCATTTACAGTCGGTGGTATTACGATACGGTTAATGGTACCGAGCCACGGCTTCTTTCGGTCCTTGGGTGGCTTCTGGCGGTGATCCCTATCCCAGTGCTTATTTATTATCATGCTGAATTTCTTTCTCGTGGCTCGGACACTTTATTTGCCGGTTCCCTACATGCGAGTACACCACCTCTGCTTGATGATGGTTTCGCATCGAGCTTTGCGGATGATATTATTATTTTGCTAATGGGAGCAAGTCCGGTGTCTGCCGTTTGATGAGCTTCCTTCGTCACTATCGGTCTATCTCCGGTCGAGTATTAATCGGACCAAGGCGGCTTCATGTGGGAAGTTTGCCCCTCTTCTGTCGAGCGACTATCCAGTTCTCTTCTTGGTTTTCAGCGGTGACACTGCCATTCACTTACCTTGGGTGCCCGGTCTATGTTAGGGCGCTCGGGATTCGTTACTTTGATGATATGATCGCCAAGGTCCGTAATAGGATCTCTGGGTGGACTAATCATCCGCTTTCTTTGGCGGCAAGCTTGTTCTTATCGGACACGTGCTTTCCTCCATGCCTCTCCATTTACTTCATGCCCTTAGACCGCTTGATACTGGTTGTTCATCGCCTTGGGCGTTTATTTACCGCTTTCTGCGGGGCGACAGCGTGCTCGTCGGGCGCATTCAGCTGGTGTCGGTGGCCCTCTATTTGCTGCCAGATGGCGAGGCGGCTTGGGCATTAGATCCTTTTCGATCTGGTGAGGGCTCTAGAGCTTAAGCTCTGGTGGCGTTTTCGCGACCAACGCTCCCTCTGGGCTTCCTTTATGAGGTCTAAATATTGTCGATCTGAGCATCCGGGGATGATTCAGTTTCGGTATCCTGCTTCCCCTCTTTGGCGTCGCCTTTGTAAGATCCGGGGTACTGCTGAACCCCACGTTCGCTGGCGGATTAGATCCGGGGACTGTAGCTTTTGGTATGATTGTTGGCTCAACTCCTCTCCATTTGTTCACGTACAACCCGATCGGGCTTCTTGGTTCTGTCTCGTCTTTTTGGAGGAGCCTTTGTATGGGACGGAGGTAAGTTGGAGGCCTTACTTCCACCCTCCGTTGTTGAGCGGATCCTTTTGGTTCGGTTCCGCTCCGTGATGGTCCGATCGAGATGCGGTGGGACCTTTCTAATGATGGAGATTTTTCTCTGAGGGCTGCTTGGGATCTTGTTCGGGACTCTAGATCTACAGATGAGGTTTGTTCTTTTATTTGGCGAGATTGATCCCTTCGAGGTGTCTTTCTTCCTCTGGCGCTTATTGCATGATTACACAGCCACGGATGATGCTCTACGCACGGGGCTCTACATGGTTTCGAGATGTCTTTGCAATGGAGCCGGGGAGGCGGTTAGACACCTTTTCTTGATTGCCATCATGTCGAGCGGGTTTGGCTTTACTTTCATCAGCTTACTCGGTTTAGAGTATCCTCGCTTTATCTCCCATATGCTTTACTTCTTCATTGGAGCCATGTGCTCCCTCTCGGTGACATATTCGAGTCCTCCTTCCTTGCTTCGTCCTATGGCAAGTTTGGAAGGCTCAATCTTTGTTCGATTTGATGCTTACATTTTCGTGCGAGGAGTGTTATCTTTCGGTGATTTCGATTTGAAGTTGGCGGTGCTTTCGGTTTTAAGGCGTCCCAACTCGGAGGGTCATGCGAGACTCGGCTCGCGAGATGGATTACGGATCATTCGCTCACCTCATGGGCTGTTACGTACGATTTCTTGGTTGAGACCTCCAGGGGCGTGGTCAAGGCGAGTGTGGGCCGGATGCTCCGCGGCAACCACAGGATGTCTGCTGCTTGGAGGGATTTTCGGGGATCATCGAGGGGCGGTCCTTGCCGCTTTCGGGATGTTTCTTGGACACCACCCCATCTTATTCGCGGTGCGGCGGTTCTGAGGGCACTTAAAATGGCCGCTGATCTTGGTTATTCTTCTGCGGAGCTAGAATCGGATTCCGCTACTGGCGGTTGCTTGGATCACCTCTCGGCATCCGGGCGGATGGGAGTTCACTTACATTCTAGCTAGGATTAGAGCCCGCTGCGCCACGCATTCGATCATCATTCGCCATGTTTTCCGGTGAGGCCACTCTGGTGACCGACTTCATAGCTAGCTGGGCTTGCTCACACGGACTCGGCACGGTTCCATCACCATAGTGCCCTTCCCCATGGTCTTACGGGTATTCTTGACTTGGCGCGGGGAGACTCCTTACATTAGGAGATGATCTTAGCTTCATTCATTATCCTCGAGACTGCACTATTTATTTTCTTATATTGTTCTGTATACATTCATTTATTTCGGAGGTTTTGGTCCTTGTCCCCCTCCAGTGTATTTCACTTACTTTTTATATATATGAGCGGTGAGGGTCAGGCCTAACCCCCACCACTTGGTGGCTTCAATAAAAAAAAACTCTAAACCCTAAACCTAAACCAAACCGAAAAAAACCTCTCTCAACTTTCTCCCTCTGCCCAAACTCTCTCGACTCTCCCTGTTGACCAAAGTTTGACCACCGGCCATGGCCTCACTGGAGGCGGTGGTGACTCTTCTACCGCTCGAGATCAGCGTCGGTTTCCCCCTCCATCTAGGCATCCAAAAATCCGGCCAACTTTCCACACATCCACGGATCAAGACACCATGTTTCAGCGAAAACCATCTCTTACCTCTACCACCACCATGCTTCCAGAGACCTCCACTTACCCGCATCCACCATGGCCAATCCCTCCACCGTCTCTTTGGCCATGGATGGGGCATCTTGCTTCGCTGCCATCAAACCACCACAAAGATTCCACGGTTCCAACCAAGCCAAAACCCACCAAGCAACACAAACTCACTCACCCAGAAATAAACAAACAGTGAGCTTACAGAGACCCAGATCGGTGGTGGAAGCTCCTCCACCTTGGTCTCGGCTTCCATCCGCCCCACATCCGGATGTATCTTCCTACTCCACCATTGGTGGTCCTCTCTCTCAACCACTCCGGACCACCCAAGCCGGTGAGTCAACCATCCCAGCCCCGCTTCCGCGACGACGGACCCCGCACACTTGAGTCGACCTTACAAGCTCAGGTCGAACCATCACGGAACCCCAGACCCGTGACTCATTACCAACTCCCAAGCCAACACATCGAGCGGCCGCGCCTCACCCTTTTCCAACAAACACGAACTCAAACATAACAAACCTAACCACAACCTAGCATCAGACCCAAGCCCATTATCCACGAAACCGAGCCCAAAACAAAATACATTGAAATAATAAAGCATTTGACCCGTGACAAGCGAGTCCCAGAGCGGCTCAGCTAGCTCGACAAGACTCCACGTCATCGGCTCCAACAACGGCCTCCAGGTTCCCCACGTAGCATGGCAGGCTTTTACGGCGTGAATGCAAGCCCGCGCATGCATGGAGGATAAGCGCATGCATGGCTCGGTTCACGTCAACAATCGGACCACCGGTGTGTGCTCTGCTCACGAGCTGCCTTTGGTGGGCTGCCAGTCCACTGCTGCCAACTCCCATCTCGGACGGTGACTCCCATCTCAGAAGGCCCGAAGCCCGACACACATGCAATCTCAAAGCACCCGGTGACTGCCCATGGTTGAGTCGACTCGGTGAGACTCGAGCCATCGCGACCTCCATGCATAGCCATCTTGGCCCCATGCATGGCTCCACTCCCAACCAGAAGCTCGTAGGCGTTTTACGTCGTGAATCTCGGCCCCACCATGCGTGGAGAGATAGGCTGCATGCATGGCCATTTTCACGTCGAAGATCGGGACGCCGCGTGTGGCCTTCTCACGGTGCCCATGGTGGCTCTCGGTGGTTGTCACCAACTCCCATCCGGGACAAGTGCACTGCCATCTCCAGAAGCCACGAAGCCACGGCAAACATGCAAACTCAAGGTATCCGAGGCTGCCCATGGTTGAGTCAACTCGGTGTTACTCGAGCCATGCGGCCCCATGCATGGCCGTGCATGTCAACCCGATCGACACGCAATGCTCCGGCTGAATGCCATCCTTCCGTGGCGGAACCTTCTCCACGATCATGCAAGTCACGACCCCAAGGCGACCGACAAACCTTGAGCTCGGGTTCGACAAGCGCGTGGCCACTCATCTTATGCAGGGGCCGACCAACTCGAGCCAAGCAACGCGTGTCTTATGCTTCTATGGTGAATCCGACCTCCATCCTTAACCCACGGCCCTCGAGGCCACAAAATCCTTCCTAGATCTTATGGCGGCAACTCAGGTCCTTTGCTCCCGGTCAAGCGGTCACTCTACCAGTGGTGAGCGGTGATTCTATTCTCTAAGGAAGAAGTTCAGATAATGGCCGAGCCATTCAAGCTTGCTTTGGTGGGGAAGTTTTCCTTTGGCAGGCCATCGATGGATGCTATTCGGAAGTTCTTTGTTTCTCTTGGTCTCAAGGGGAACTCTCAGATTTCGCTACTTGATAACCGGCACGTGTTGATCAAGTTAACAACGGAGGAGGATTATTCGAGGTTTGGGTTCGCGGACATGAGTACGTTAATGGTGCGTGGTATGCGTGTTTTCAAATGGAGCACAGATTTTCGATGTTCTGCGGAATCCCCTATTGTGCCTGTTTGGGTAAGTCTCCCTTACTTACCTGTTCATTTTATTCACTCGAAATCTGCTTTATTCTCTATTGCTGGGGCTATTGGTACTCCTCTGCGTGTTGATCGCATAGCGGCTTGATGAATAGACCATCTGTTGCTAGGGTGTTAGTTGAGTATGATGTTTGTGACCTTTGTTGCAGCGTATTTGGATTGGTGAGGAGATTACGGTTTACGGCGGGATGTTGTTTTGAAAAGGTTCATGCTTATTGTATTACTTGTAAGCACTTGGGTCCTATGCTAGTGAGGGTTGTTATGTCTCAAACCCAAGTCTTACGTAAGCCTCCTCCAGTCGAAGGATAGTGGGTTGCGTCTTTGCTCGGATAAGGGTAAAAACCCGTGGTTCCGGTGATGTGCAGACCACGGTGCGTCTATCCGATATGTTGTCATTTACGATGCTCCCCTCCAGAGCATGTTCTTTGTTAGTGTTCTTTGCTCCGGTGGGGATAGTCGAGTCATTGGGTCGGCTGTTACGGAGGATGTCCCCCCGGATGATCAGGGCCATGAGGATGGCATTCAGACAGAGGCAGGTGATGTGTTGGGCCCGGAGGTGGCCTCTAGGGATGATACTGATACCATGCACGTGAGTTTCAATACTCACAGTTCCGAGATTCCAGAGAATGGCTCAGATGGTAGGGAGGGTTGCCCTGGTATTTCTCGCTCGGACATTGAGCGTAGTTCGGAGGATTCGGGGGATATGGATGATGGGAGATTCTTGACTGATCCGGAGGATGTTCACACTCCATTACCTACGGACGCAGTGATTAGTGGATTGGCCGATCAGAGGGTTGCCAGTTCTTCTCGGGGTTTTACGGTAGTTACGGGTCGTAAGACTCGTAAGTCTCGGCGGAGGGGTAGGTGTCGATCCCCACCCCAATGATTAATACCCTTATCTGGAATATTCGGGGGATAAGTAAGGCCCCCGCGGTCCGCCGATTGCGGAAGTTGATTCGGTTGCATAGATTGGCTCTGGTGTGTGTTTTGGAGCCTTTTCTTACTGTTGATAGAGTGGAGAGCACTCGTATCCGCATTGCGATGGAGCATGGGTTTTCTTCCCACTCTGGGAAGATTTGGGTTTTCTGGTCGGCGCCTTTTTCAGTGGAGGTGCTGCAGGATATGGGTCAGGTGGTTCATTGCCGGGTTAGTCACTCTTTCTTTCCTGATCCTGTATATGTTTCATATGTATATGCCAGTTGTGCTAAGATTGTGAGAGAGGATTTGTGGGATGGCCTTGTTTCTTTTGCTGATAGCTATGATGGCCCTTGGATGGTGGGTGGGGATTTTAACGTTGTGCAGTCTCTCTCTGAGATTTCGGGGGGGCATGCCCAGCCTCAGGATGCTATTGATGATTTTAATGTTGCTTTATTGGATTGTGGCTTGGATGATGTGGGTTTTACAGGGAGTCCTTTCACATGGACCAATGGGCGCACATGGAGACGGTTGGATAGGGTTGTGTGCAATGCCCAATGGTCGGGGTTCTTTCCTACATTTCGAGTTTCTCATCTGAATCGCACTGGTTCAGATCACTCTCCCTTGCTTTTATCGTGTGCTAGATTGGCTGGTGGACGTCCGTCCAGGTTCCGTTTTTTACATGCTTGGCTAAAGCATCCTGAGTTTCTTGAGGTCGTGAGGCGGTCTTGGGGTGCTCTGTTGTTGATACGGGATGAGGGCTTTTCGGTGAAGCTTGTCGGATTGAAGCTCTGCTTAAAAGGTTGGAATAAGGAGGTTTTGGTAATGTATTTGATAGGGTTAGAGAGTGAGGAGGAGGTTGCTCGGGAGAGGCCCGGTATGATCTATCCGGTTCGGTGATGATCGTGTGGCTTTTTCTGAGGCTCGAGCCCGGCTGCAGCATGCGTTACTGTGTGAGGAGATTTTTTTACGGCAGCAGTCGAGTGTACGTTGGGTTAGGGAAGGGGATGCCAATACCCGGTTCTTCCATGCTATGATTCGGAAGAAGCGGCGGTTCTTTCATGTCCGTCGGATACGGGGCGCTTAAATCGCATGGATCATGAGCCTCTTGCTATGGGTGAGTCTGCGGTGGATTACTTTCGGGGTCTCTTGGCGGGAGGTCCTAGCGGTTTCGAGCCTCGGTTTTGATTTTATCCGCTCTGCAGTCCTTTGTTGAGGGCGATGTGGATTTATGTAGGGGCGCGATTTGGAGGAGTTACGGCGGTGGTCTTTTCTATTGACCACAGCGGTGCTCCGGGTCTCGATGGGTTACTGCGGTGGGTTCTACCGAGCGTCTTTGGGATGTGATTTCTATTGACTTGTTGGCTATTGTTCATGATTATTTTCGGGGTTCTGCTATGCCTAGGGGTTTCCAGAGCACTCTTTTGGTTCTTCTCCGAAGAAGGACTCCCCATCCTCTTGGGCTGATTTTCGGCCAATCAGTTTGTGTAACGTGAGCAATAAGGTTTTAACTAAATTGCTCGTTATCGTCGACACTGTGTTGCCTCGTATTATTTCTCCATCGCAGAGTGGTTTTGTGCCTGGTAGGAGCATTCATGATAATGTGTTGTTGGTTCAGGAGCTTGTGCATGATCTTAGTCGTCGTACCCGAGGGAGTAACGTGGTTCTGAAGTTGGATATGGCTAAGGCTTATGATCGGATGTCATGGTCTTTTGTTCTCCAGATGTTGAGGTGCTTTGGTTTCTCAGAGCAGTGGATTTCGTTAGTTCGGAGGGCTATTTATGGACCTTGGTTCTCTGTGCTCGTTAATGGTGTCAGCCACGGGTTTTTTCAGTCTCGCGGTGGTCTTCGCCAGGGTGATCCGCTGTCTCCTAGCTTGTTCATTATTGCTGCTGAGTTTTTATCTAGAGGCCTGGATCGCTTGTACTCTTCGCACCCCTCCGTGAGATATTGCTCGTCTGGTTGTCTTCCTATCTCCCATTTGAGTTTTGCAGATGATATTGTTCTTTTTTGGAATGGGAGTAGGGCTAGCCTCACGCGGCTTATGGGTTTCCTACATCATTATGAGACATTTTACAGGCGGTTGGTTAGCTGATGACGACTTTTATGTTCGAGGTTTGATTTACGCCTCTCGTGAGCTATTATTCATCTGATTCACGGGGTTCAGTGGAAGGACCCTCCTTTTTCTTATCTTAGTTGCCCGGTGTTTGTTGGGGGCATCAAGATTGCTCATTTCGATGATCTGCTTCGGAGGGTCCGAGAGCGGATTTCTGGTTGGGCGAATCGGTTGCTCTCGTTTGGGGGGAAGTTAGTGCTTATTCGGCATGTTCTATCCTCTATGCCTTTGCACTCATTTCATGTCTTGCGTCCACGATTGGGGTTATCCGGTGATTGGGCGGATATTTACCGTTTCTTATGGGGTGATTGTGGACTGGCGCGAGGATTCATTGGTGCCATTGGTCGGAGGTGTGTTTTCCTCGGGAGGAGGGCGGCCTGGGTATTAGGTCATTTCGGGATCTAGCTGAAGCTTTTGAGCTTAAGCTTTGGTGGCGATTTCGGGAGCAGCGTTCCTTATGGGCTTCATATATGAAGTCCAAATATTGTGACTGTATTCATCCGGCATGGTAGGTTTTCGTTACCCAGCTTCTCCTCTCTGGAGGCGTCTTTGCTCCATCCGAGATGATGCTGAGCCTCATATTCGTTGGTTGGTGGGTGTCGGTGATTGTAGCTTCTGGTATGATTGCTGAATGGGATCACTCCCTTTGTACTTCTATAATTCTGGTGCTGCTTCTTCTGTACCGGTTTCCTATTATTGGCGTGGCACTGTTTGGGATAGGGGTAAGCTCCTGGATGTCTTACCCACGTCAGTAGTTGAGCAGATTGTTTTGATTCCGATATCTACTGGCGTGCCTGATGAGCTTCAGTGGGATTCTACTACTGATGGTGTTTTTCATTTGAGATCAGCTTGGGAGATGGTGCGGTGCGCCAGGCCACGAGATGGAATATTTTCTATAATTTGGCAGCGTCATATTCTATCTCGGTTTTCCTTTTTTCTTTGGCGGTTGCTGCGAGGCTTTCTAGCCACCGATGATGCCTTAAGTGGACGCGGTTTTTGTATGGTTTCTCGGTGCTTACGTGGACGAGTGCTTGAGACTTCTCGGCACTTATTTCTTGAGTGCCCTCGGGTTAGCTGAGTTTGGGAGTATTTCATCGTGGAGTAGGGATCCGTGGATCGGTTTTCTATCACCCGTGCGTTACTTCGCCATTGGCGGAGATGTGCCCTTCTCGATCTCATCTTGGGTTATTTTACCTTGCTTCATTACGTGGCATGTGTGGAAGGCTCGAAATGGGTTCGAGTTCGATTCTCATTCATTTTACGTGGATGCGGTTATTTTCAGAGTGGTATCGGACGTTCGACTTCTTGGCTACGCTTTTGGCTTTAAGTAGGCTCAACTACTGAAGTCTTTGGATTCTCGACTTGCGGATGGAGTTCTGCGTGATTGCTTCCCAAGCGGCCTATTCGTTTTGTTGTTTGGACACGACCGCCTCTTGAGTGCGGTCAAGGTGGCTGATGATGGGTGTTGAGGGTAACTCGGGGTTGTCCATTGCAGGTGGTATTCTTCGGGACCATCAGGGTATGTTTTTGGCGGGGTTTGGCTCTTTTCTTGGCCACCATCAGATCCTTTATCGCGGAGCTTCTGGATGTTCGTGAGGGTTTGGGTGGCGGTTCGGTTGGGATATTACATTGTGGAGGTAGAGTGCGATTCGACCCTTTGTGGTCTCTGGGTGCGTCTCGAGCAGTTACATTCGATGGGATTACGCTTTACCCTTGCGTCGAGTTAGATCGATGGTGTCCTCTCATTCGGTTGTGGTTCGACGCGTGTATCGGGAGCGACATCTGCGGTGATTTCTTAGCCAATTGGGCTTGCACTTCTCGTACCGGTAGTCGATTCCTATCGGCTCGTGACACTGCCCGTAGGCTTATACGGGATTCTTCGTATGGATGCTCATGCGGTTCCGCATATCGAGACTAGTTCATTCGATTCACAGCTTGTATGTTGTCTACGATTGAGGAGGTTTTGGCTCATGTCCCCCTCGCTTATGTATTTTAGTCTCTATTACATGATTTATCATACGGTGGGGGTCACTTCTAACCCCCACCTTTTGGTGGTTTCAAACAAAAAAAAAAAAAACCTAAACCCTAAAACCTAAACCCTAAATTAAAGCCATCCAGCTTTTGAATGCAAGCCCTTTTCTTTCCAACTCCCACCTTCCTCTCTTCTACGAAGTTCTTTGTCGGTCCCCAGTATGCATTTCATCGATAAACTCTTCGATCTCTCTCAAAGGATAAATAATAAAAAGAAAAACTCAAAATCATTCACAAGATGCAGAGGCGTCGACAGTTTTTGCAAGTGGGATTGTTTCAGAAGGGTGGCTTTTGGTACGAATAACAGTCATTTGCCGCCAAATGTGCAAGAGAAGCAACAGCAGAATCAGCGGCGAAGCAAAGTTTGAGGTACTTTTCAATCAAGAGAAGAGTTCCAAGCGCTTGGACCCACTTCACAATCGTTGAGTTTTCAGTTAAGCTCCTCGGTTCCATTAAATGTTAAATTAAAAGAAGACATTAATTGAGCTTCAAAAGTTGATAGGAAGCTACGTGTGATTATTGCTTTTTGCCATCTTGGTTTGTGCATTTTGTGATTTGTCAATGATAGTGGGGTCTATGACGACTACGGGCGAATTTACATCTTTCTTTTCAAAATTTTGGGGTCCGACTTTCAATCCATGTTTTGTGTACTACTCTTTCGATGCCACTATAGTCCATATATGTAAATCTTTGAATATATAATATTATGTGATAAGGAAAGTTTGGCCTTTATCTTATGAAAAAAAAAAAAACCCTAAACCCTAAACCCTAAACCCTAAACCCTAAACCATAAACCCTAAACCCTAAACCCTAAACAAAAAAAAAACCACCTCTCTCTAACTTTCTCTTTCTACCCAAACTCTCTCAACTCTCCCCTGTTGACCAAACTTTGACCGCCGGCCATTGCCTCACCGGAGGCCGGTGGTGACACTTTACCACCGCCGGATCCAACGCCGGTTCCCACCCTCCATGATGGCATCCAAAAATCCGGTCAACTCTCCACACATCCACCGGATCAAGACACCATGTTTCGGCAAAAATCAACTCTTACCTCTACCACCATCATGCTCCCCGAGACCTCCACTTACCCCACATCCACCATGGCCAATCCCTCCACCTTCTCTTTGGCCATGGATGGGGCATCTTGCCCGCTGCCATCAAGCCACCACCATGATTCACAGCTCCAACCGAACCAAAACCCACCAAGCAACATAAACTCACTCACCCAAAATAAACAAGCCGGTGAGCTTCTGGGACCCAAATCGGTGGTGGAATCTCCTCCACCTTGGCGCGGCTTCCATCCAAGCCCGCATCTTGAGGTTTCTTCCCACTCCACCAGCTGGGCGTCCTCTCTCTCAACCACTCCATAACACCCAAACCGGTGAGTCGACCACTGACCCCGCTGCCACGGCAAGCGACACCACTTATACTTGAGTCCACCTCACGAGCTCAAGTCAGACCTTCAGCGGAACCCAGAACCGTGACTCGACACCAACCTTCGAGCCAACACATCGAGCGGCGCGCCTCCCCCTTTTTCCAAAAAACACAAACTTAAACGTAACAAAGCTTACCCTAACCCTAGCACCCAAACTCAAGCCCAAACCCAAGCCCAAAACAAAAATACAGCACAACAAAACACGAAAAAAGCCCCAAGCAAACCTGTGATAGCCGTTTCAGACGGCTCGATGCTGACCGGTGTTGCGATCGTTCCAGCCACCGAGAAGGGATCTTCTAGGCCGCCGGCGTCCTCTGACCTGCCCCACACTGCGGCGAAGGCCAGCCATGCAAGTTCTGCTCCAGCCCCATGCCAACCCGTGACCGGTCCTTCAGTTGGCTCCGGCACGATTTCCACGTGTCTCGGCCCCATGCATGGCTCCCGTTTCCCAACCGAAGCACCGCCGGCATTTTCTGTCGTGAATCCCGGCCCCACCACGCGTGGAGAAGATAGTTGCATACATGAACGTTTTCACGTCCAAGATCGGGCCGCCGCGTGTGGCCTTCTACGGTGCCCATGGTGGCTCTCGGTGGTTATCACCAACTCCCATCCGGACAAATTGCTGCCATCTCCAAGAATCCCGAAGCAGCGGCAAACACGCATGACCAAGGTACCCAGCGGTTGTCCATGGTTGAGTCGACTCGGTATGACTCGAACCATCGACCCCGTGCATGGCCATGCATGTCGACCCGGCGACCTATGCAACACTCCCAACCTAAATGCCATCCTTCCCGTGGCCAGAACCTTCCCCATGATCATGCAAATCATGACCCTAAGGCAGCCAACAAACCTTCAAGCTCGGTTCAACAAGCTCGTGGCCACCCATCTTATGCAGGGGCCGACCAACTCGAGGCCAAGCAACCCGTGTCTTATGCTTCTATGGTGAATCCGGCCTCCATCCTTAATCCACGGCCCTCGAGGCCACAAAATCCTTCCTAGATCTTGTGGCGGCAACTCTAGTCCTTTGCTCCCGGTCAAGCGGTCACTCTACCAGTGGTGAGCAGTGATTCTATTCTCTAAGGAAGAAGTTCGGATTATGGTTGAGCCATTCAAGCTTGCTTTGGTGGGGAAGTTTTCTTTTAGCGAGCCATCGATGGATGCTATTCGGAAGTTCTTTGTTTCTCTTGGTCTCGAGGGGCAGCTCGATTCGCTACTTGATAGCAGGCATGTGTTGATCAAGTTAACAGCGGAGGAGGATTATTCGGGATTTGGGTTCGCGGACATGAGTACGTTAATGGTCGTGGTATGCGTGTTTTCAAATGGAGCCTGCAGTTTTCGATGTTGCGGAATCCCTATTGTACTGTTTGGGTAAGTCTCACTTACTTACTGTTCACTTTATTCACTCGAAATCGCTTTATTCTCATTGCTTGGGCTATTGGTACCCTCTGCGTGTTGATCACATAGCGGCTTCGATGAATAGACCATCATTTGCTAGGGTGTTAGTTGAGTATGATGTTTCGTGACCTTTGTTGCAGCGTATTTGGATAGTGAGGAGATTACGGTTTACGGCGGGATGTTGTTTTGAAAGGGTTCACCTTGTTGTATTACTTGTAAGCACTTGGGTCACTGCTGCGAGGGTTGTTATGTCTCGAACCAAGTCTTCGTAAGCCTCCTCCAGTCGAAGGATAATGGGTTGCGTCTTGCCGGATAAGGGTAAAAACCCGTGGTTCCGGTGATGTGCGACCACGAGCTGCGTCTAGTACCGAGTATGTTGTCATTTACGATGCTCCCCTACAGAGCATGTTCTTTGTTAGTGTTCTTTGCTCCGAGTGGGGATAGTCGAGTCATTGGGTCGACTGCTGCGGAGGATGTCCCTCGGATGATCGGGGCCATGAGGATGGCATTGAGACGAGGCGGTGATGTGTTGGGCGGAGGCGGCCTCTAGGGATGATCTCGATACTATGCACGTGAGTTTCAATACTCACGGTTCAGAGATTCGGAGAATGGCTCGAGATGGTAGGGAGGTTGCCACGGTATTTCTCGCTCGGACATTGGCGTAGTTCGGAGGATTCGGGGATATGGATGATGGGAGATTCTTGGTGATTCGGAGGATGTTCACACTCCATTACCTCTGGCGCAGTGATTAGTGGATTGGCCGATCGGAGGGTTGCCGATTCTTCTCGGGGTTTCACGGTGAGTTACTGGTCGTAAGACTCGTGAAGTCTCGACGGAGGGTAGGTGTCGATCCCACCTGATGATTAATACCCTTATCCGGAATATTCGGGGATAAGTAAGGCCCATGATCCATGCGATTGCGGAAGTTGATTCGGTTGCATAGATTGCTCCGGTGTGTGTTTTGGAGCCTTTTCTACTGTTGATAGGTGGAGGCACTCGTATCCGCATTGCGATGGAGCATGGGTTTTCTTCCGCTCTGGGAAGATTTCGGTTTCTGGTCGGCGCCTTTTTCGATGGAGGTCTTTGCGGGATATGAGTCGGTGGTTCATTCTTGGGTTAGTCACTCTTTCTTTCACGATCCTGTATATGTTTCATATGTATATGCCGGTTATTGCTAAGATTGTGAGAGAGGATTTGTGGGATGGCCTTGCTTCTTACTGTGATAGTTATGATGGCCACTTGGATGGTGGGTGGGGATTTTAGCGTGGTGCGGTCTCTCTACGAGATTTTGGGGGCATGCCCGACCTCGGGATCTTATTGATGATTTTAATGTTGCTTTATTGGATTGTGGCTTGGATGATGTGGGTTTTACAGGGAGTCCTTTCACATGGACCAATGGGCGCACATGGAGGCGGTGGGATAGGGTTG
The DNA here is from genome assembly GCA_025617385.1 of Murraya koenigii. NCBI lineage: Eukaryota > Viridiplantae > Streptophyta > Magnoliopsida > Sapindales > Rutaceae > Murraya > Murraya koenigii. The sequence goes on from CM046815.1 coordinate 37,556,449, forward strand.
TGTGCAATGCCCAATGGTCGGGGCTTTCCTACATTTCGAGTTTCTCATCTGAATCGCACTGGTTCAGATCACTCTCCCTTTCTTTTATCGTGTGCTAGATTGGCTGGTGGACGTCCGTCCAGGTTCGGTTTTTTACATGCTTGGCTAAAGCATCCTGAGTTTCTTGAGGTCGTGAGGCAGTCTTGGGGTGCTCTGTTGTTATACAGGATGAGGGCTTTTCGGTGAAGCTTGTCGGATTAAGCTCTGCTTAAAAGTTTGGAATAAGGAGGTTTTGGTAATGTATTTGATAGGGTTAGAGGCGGAGGAGGAGGTTGCTCGGGAGAGGCCCGGTATGATCTATCCGGTTCAGCTGATGATCGTGTGGCTTTTTCTGAGGCTCGAGCCCGGTTGCAGCATGCGTTACTGTGTGAGGACATTTTTTTACGACAGCAGTCGAGTGTACGTTGGGTTAGGGAAGGGGATGCCAATGTGTTGTTGGTTCAGGAGCTAGTGCATGATCTTAGTCGTCGTACCCGAGGGAGTAACGTGGTTCTGAAGTTGGATATGGCTAAGGCTTATGATCGGATGTCATGGTCTTTTGTTCTCCAGATGTTGAGGTGCTTTGGTTTCTCAGAGCAGTGGATTTCGTTAGTTCGGAGGGCTATTTATGGACCTTGGTTCTCTGTGCTCGTTAATGGTGTCAGCCACGGGTTTTTTCAGTCTCGCGGTGGTCTTCGCCAGGGTGATCCGCTGTCTCCTAGCTTGTTCATTATTGCTGCTGAGTTTTTATCTAGAGGCCTGGATCGCTTGTACTCTTCGCACCCCTCCGTGAGATATTGCTCGTCTGGTTGTCTTCCTATCTCCCATTTGAGTTTTGCAGATGATATTGTTCTTTTTTGGAATGGGAGTAGGGCTAGCCTCACGCGGCTTATGGGTTTCCTACATCATTATGAGGCTGTTTCTGGGCAGCTGGTTAGCCAGGCGAAGAGCAGCTTTTATGTTCGGGGTTTGATTTCTGCCTCTCGCAGAGCTATTATTCATACAGTTACGGGGTTCTAGCAGAAGGACCCTCCTTTTTCTTATCTTAGTTGCCCGGTGTTTGTTGGGGGCATCAAGATTGCTCATTTCGATGATCTGCTTCGGAGGGTCCGAGAGCGGATTTCTGGTTGGGCGAATCGGCTGCTCTCGTTTGGGGGGAAGTTAGTGCTTATTCGGCATGTTCTATCCTCTATGTCTTTGCACTCATTTCATGTCTTGCGTCCACCGATTGGGGCTATCCAGCAGTTGGAGCGGATATTTACACGTTTCTTATGGGGTGATTGTGGACCTAGGCGCAGGATTCATTGGAGCCATTGGCCGGAGGTGTGTTTTCCTCGGGAGGAGGGCGGCCTAGGTATTAGGTCTTTTCGGGATCTAGCTGAAGCTTTTGAGCTTAAGCTTTGGTGGCGATTTCGGGAGCAGCGTTCCTTATGGGCTTCATATATGAAGTCCAAATATTCTTGACCTTATTCATCCGGCATGGTAGCTTTTCGTTACCCACTTCTCCTCTGCGAGGCGTCTTTGCTCCATCAGAGATGATCTTGAGCCTCGTATTCGTTGGTTGGTGGGTGTCGGTGATTGTAGCTTACAGTGCATTGCTTGGATGGGATCACTCCCTTTGTACTTCTATAGTTACAGTGCAGCTTCTTACATCTGGGTTTCTTTTTATTAGCGTAGCCTTTGTTTGGGATAGGGGTAAGCTCATGGTTGTCTTACCCGCGTCAATAGTTAAGCGATTGTTTTGATTAGATATCTCTTGGCGTGCTGATGAGCTTCGGTGGGATTACTACTCGATGGTGTTTTCATTTGAGATCGGCTTGGGAGATGGTGCGGTGCGCCGAGCCACGAGATGGAGTATTTTCTATGATTTGGCGGTCGTATTCCATCTCGGTTATCCTTTTTTCTTTGGCGGTTGTTGCGAGGCTTTCTAGCCACAGATGATGCCTTGAGTGGGCCGTGACTTACGTATGGTTTCTCGGTGCTTTTGTGGACGAGTGCTTTGAGACCTCTAGGCACTTATTCCTTGAGTGCCCTCGGGTTAGCCAGGTTTGGGAGTATTTCTATCGTGGAGTAGGGATCCGGCCGATCAATTTTCTTTCACCCCATGCGTTACTTCGCCATTGGCAGAGATGTGCCCCTTCTCGATCTCATCTTGGGTTATTTTACCTTGCTTCATTACGTGGCATGTGTGGAAGGCTCGAAATGGGTTGGTTGGGGTGATACATTGTGGAGGTAGAGTGCGATTCGACGCCTTTGTGGTCTCACGGGTCCTCTCGAGCAGATTACATTCGATGGGATTATTCTTTATCCTTGCGTCGAGTTAAATCGGTAGTGTCCTCTCATTCGGTTGTGGTTCGACACGTGTATCGGGAGGCGACATCGCGGTGACTTCTTAGCCAATTGGGCTTGCACTTCTCGTACCGGTGAGTCGATTCACTGTCGTCACGTGATCGCCCATCGACTTATACGGGATTATTCATATGGATGTTCATGCGATCTGGCATATCGGACGACTAGTTCATTTGTTCTACAGCTTGTATGTTGTCTACAATTGAGGAGGTTTTGGCTCATGTCCCCTCGCTTATGTATTTTAGTTTCTATTACATGATTTATCATATAGGTAGGGGTCACTTCTAACCCCGCCATTCTTGGTGGTTTCGACCAAAAAAAACACTAAACCACTAAACCACTAAACCACAAATCCTAAACCCTAAACGCTAAACCTAAACCCTAAACCACTAAACCCTAAACCCTATTCAGGCTTCCCCGAACCCCGAACCCCAGACCCCAGACCATGAGCCCCAGACCCTAAACCCTAAACCACTAAACCCTAAACCCTAAGCCAAAAACCTCTCTCAACTTTCTCTCTACCCGAACTCTCTCAGCTCTCCCTGTTGACCAAACTTTGACCGTAAGCCATGGCCTCGCGGAGGCGGTGGTGACTCTTCTACCGCCGGGATCAGCGCGGTTCCCACCCTCCATGATGGCATCCAAAAATCCGGTCAACTCTCCGCATCCACGGGATCAAGACACCATGTTTGGCAAAATCAACTCCTACCTCTACCACCATCATGTTTCCGAGACCTCCACTTACCCGCATCCACCATGGCCAATCCCTCCACCGTCTCTTTGGCCATGGATGGGGCATCTTGCTCGCTGCCATCAAGCCACCACAACCAAGCTGAACCAAAACCCACAAAGCAGCATAAACTCACTCACCCAGAAATGAACAAGCAGTGAGCTTCTGGGACCCAGATCTGCGGTTGGAATCTCCTCCACCTTGGCGCGGCTTCCATCAAGCCCCGGATCTTGAGGTGTCTTCCCACTCCACCGCTGGGCGTCTCTCTCTCAACCACTCCATAACACCCAAACCGGTCGGTCGACCACCCTGACTCCCGCACCACGACAAGCGACACCACTACACTTGAGTCCACCTCATGAGCTCAGTCAAACCTTAGCGGAACCCCAGACCGTGACTCGACACCAACCTTCAAGCCAACACATCGAGCGTGCGCCTCCCCCTTTCCAATAAACATAACAAACCTAACCCAACCTAGCACCTCTGAACTCGAGCCCAGACCCGAGCCCGAAACAAAAATACAGTGACGAAACCACGAAGCTTGACCAAGTAAACCGTGACGGTAGTCCGAGGCGGCTCGATCTTGACCGGTCTTGGCGGCGTTCCTGCGACCACGAAGGGTGCTTCAGGCAGCGGCGTCCTCGACACCTGCCCGCTACTGGCGAGGCCAACCATGCAAGTTACTGCACCGGCCCATGACCGTGGCCGGTCCTTCACTTGGCTCGACACAGTTTCCACGTGTCTCGGCCCCATGCATGGCTCCCGTTCCCCAACCGAAGCACCGCCGGCATTTTCTGTCGAGAATCCCGGCCCCACCATGCTTGGAAATAATAGTTGCATGCATGGGCTGTTTTACGTCGAGGCAGGGCATGCGCGTATGGCCTTCCAGCTGCCCATGGTGGCTCTCGGTGGCGCCACCACTCCCATCCGGACAAAGTGCTGCCATCTCCGAAGCCCACGAAGCCACGGCAAACATGCAAACTCAAGGCATCCGGGGCTACCCATGGTTGAGTCGACTCGGCGTGACTCGAGCCATCGGCCCCAGTGCATGGCAGTGCATGTCAACCGGTCGACTCACGCAATGCTCCGGCTGAATGCCCTCCTCCCGTGGCGGAACTTTCCCCATGATCATGCGATTCCGCCCCAGGCGACCGACAAACCTTGAGCTCGGTTCGACAAGCGCGTGGCCTCTCGTCTTACGCAGGGGCCGACCAACTCGAGCCAAGCAACCCGTGTCTTATGCTTCATGGTGAATCCGGCCTCCATCCTTAACCCCACGGCCCTCGAGGCCCCAAAATCCTTCCTAGATCTTGTGGCGGCAACTCAGGTCCTTAGCTCCCGGTCGAGCCGGTCACTCTGCCAGTGGTGAGCTAGCAGTTCTATTCTCTAAGGAAGAAGTTCAGATTATGGCTGAGCCATTCAAGCTTGCTTTGGTGGGGAAGTTTTCTTTTAGCAGGCCATCGATGGATGCTATTCGGAAGTTCTTCGTTTCTCTTGGTCTCAAGGGGAACTCTCAGATTTCGCTACTTGATAACCGGCATGTGTTGATCAAGTTAACAACGGAGGAGGATTACTCCAGGATTTGGGTTCGCCAGACATGGTACGTTAATGGTCGTGGTATGCGTGTTTTCAAATGGAGCACAGATTTTTGATGTTCTGCGGAATCCCCTATTGTGCCTGTTTGGGTAAGTCTCCCTTACTTACCTGTTCATTTTATTCACTCGAAATCTGCTTTATTCTCTATTGCTGGGCCTATTGGTACCCTCTGCGTGTTGATCACATAGCGGCTTCGATGAATAGACCATCCATTGCTAGGGTGTTAGTTGAGTATGATGTTTGTGACCTTTGTTCTTTGCGTATTTGGATTGGTGACGAAGATTACGGTTTACGGCGAGGATGTTGTTTTGAAAGGGTTCACTACTTGTTGTATTACTTGTAAGCACTTGGGTCACGCTGCTGAGGGTTGTTATGTCTCAAACCCAAGTCTTCATAAGCCTCCTCCGCCGAAGGATAGTGGGTTGCGTACTGCCCCGGATAAGGGTAAAAATCCAGTGGTTCGGTGATGTGCGACCACGGTGCATCGAGTTCGAGTATGTTGTCATTCACGATGCTCCCCTACAGAGCATATTCTTGTTAGTGTTCTTTGCTCCAGGTGGGGATAGTCAAGTCATTGGGTCGGCCTGTTACGGAGGATGTCCCCTCGGATGATCAGGGCCATGAGGATGGCATTCGAGACGAGGCAGGTGATGTGTTGGTCCCGGAGCCGGCTTATAGGGATGATATTGGTACCATGCACGTGAGTTTCAATACTCACAGTTTCGAGATTCCAGAGAATGGCTCAGATGGTAGGGAGGGTTGCCCTGGTATTTCTCGCTCGGACATTAAGCGTAGTTCGGAGGATTCGGGGGATATGGATGATGGGAGATTCATGACTGATTCGGAGGATGTTCACACTCCATTACCTACGGATGCAGTGATTAGTGGATTGGCCGATCAGAGGGTTGCCGAGTTCTTACCGGGGTTTCACGGTGAATTCTGGTCGTAAGACTCGTAAGTCTCAGCGGAGGGTAGGTGTCGATCCCGCTGATGATTAATACCCTTATCACGGAATATTCGAGGGATAAGTAAGGCCCCGTGATCCGCCGATTGCGGAAGTTGATTGAGTTGCATAGATTGGCTACGGTGTGTGTTTTGGAGCCTTTTCTTACTATTGATAGGTGGAAGCACTTTCGTGTCACAGTGCGATGGAGCATGGGTTTTCTTCCGCTCTGCGAAGATTTGGGTTTTCTGGTCGGCGCCTTTTCGGTGGAATCTTTGCGGGATATGGGTCGGGTGGTTCATTCTTAGGGTTAGTCACTCTTTCTTTCTTGATCATGTATATGTTTCATATGTATATGCCGGTTGTGCTAAGATTGTGAGAGAGGATTTGTGGGATAGCCTTGTTTCTTTTCTTTGATAGCTATGATGGCCACTTGGATGGTGGGTGGGGATTTTAACGTTGTGCATTCTCTCTACGAGATTTCGGAGGCATGCCTGACCTCGGGATCTTATTGATGATTTTAATGTTGCTTTATTGGATTGTGGCTTGGATGATGTGGGTTTCTGAGAGTCCTTTCACATGGACCGATGGGCGCACATGGAGGCAGTTGGATAGGGTTGTATGCAATGCCCGATGGTGGGATTCTTTCCTACATTTCGAGTTTCTCATCCGAATCGCCTTTGGTTCGGATCGGTCTCCTGCTTTTATCGTGTGCTAGATTGGGTGGTGGACGTCCAGTCCACGTTCAGATTTACATGCTTGGCTAAAGCATCACGAGTTTCTTGAGGGCGTGTGGCGGTCTTGGGGTGCTCTGTTGTTGCTACGGGATGAGGGCTTTTCGGTGAAGCTTGTCGGTTAAGCTACTGCTTAAAAGTTTGGAATAAGGAGGTTTTGGTAATGTATTTGATAGGGTTAGAGGTGAGGAGGAGGTTGCTCGGAGAGAGGCCCGGTATGATCTGTCCGGTTCGGTGATGATCGTGTGGCTTTTACGAGGCTCGAGCCAGCTGCGGCATGCGTTCTTGTGTGAGGACATTTTTACGACAGCGATCGAGTGTACGTTAGGTTAAGGAAGGGGATGCCAATACAGGTTCTTCCATGCTATGATTCGGAAGAAGCGGCGGTTGCTTTCATGTCCAGTCGGATACGGGGCGCGTAAATGCGCATGGATCACTGAGCCTCTTCTGCTATGGTGAGTCTGCGGTGGATTACTTTCGGGGTCTCTTAGCGAGAGGTCCTAGCCGATTTAGGCCTCGGTTTTGATTTTATCCGCCTGCAGTCCTTTGTTGAGGGCGATGTGGATTTATGTAGGGAGCTGATTTGGAGGAATTCTGGCGGTGGTCTTTCTATTGACCACGGCGGTGCTCCGGGTCTGATGGGTTGCGATGGGATTACCGAGGCGTCTTTGGGATGTGATTTCTCTTGACTTGTTGGGCTGCTTGTTCATGATTATTTTCGAGGTTACTGCTATGCCTAGGGGTTTCCAGAGCACTCTTTTGGTTCTTCTTCCGAAGAAGGACTCCCCATCCTCTTGGGCTGATTTTCGGCCAATCAGTTTGTGTAACGTGAGCAATAAGGTTTTAACTAAATTGCTCGTTATGCGACTGACACCTGTGTTGCCTCGTATTATTTCTCCATCGCAGAGTGGCTTTGTGCCTGGTAGGAGCATTCATGATAATGTGTTGTTGGTTCAGGAGCTTGTGCATGATCTTGAGTCGTCGTGCAGGGAGTAGCGTGGTTACGAAGTTGGATATGGCTAAGGCTTATGATCGGATGTCATGGTCTTTTGTTCTCCAGATGTTGAGGTGCTTTGGTTTCTCAGAGCAGTGGATTTCGTTAGTTCGGAGGGCTATTTATGGACCTTGGTTCTCTGTGCTCGTTAATGGTGTCAGCCACGGGTTTTTTCAGTCTCGCGGTGGTCTTCGCCAGGGTGATCCGCTGTCTCCTAGCTTGTTCATTATTGCTGCTGAGTTTTTATCTAGAGGCCTAGATCGCTTGTACTCTTCGCACCCCTCCGTGAAATATTGCTCGTCTGGTTGTCTTCCTATCTCCCATTTGAGTTTTGCAGATGATATTGTTCTTTTTTGGAATGGGAGTTGGGCTAGCCTCACCCGGCTTATGGGTTTCCTACATCATTATGAAGTTCATTTAGGCATTTGGTTAGCGAGTGACGACTTTTATGTTAGGGGTTTGATTTACGCCTCTCGTGAAGCTATTATTCATCTGATTCACGGGGTTCAGCGGAAGGACCCTCCTTTTCTTATCTTGGTTGTCAGGTGTTTGTTGGGGGCATCGAGATTGCTCATTTGATGATACGCTTTGGAGGGTCAGGAGGCGGATTTACGGTTGAGCAAATCGGTTGCTCTCGTTTGGGGGGAAGTTAGTGCTTATTCGGCATGTTCTATCCTCTATGCCTTTGCACTCATTTCATGTCTTGCGTCCACCGATTGGGGTTATCCAGCAGTTGGAGCGGATATTTACTCGGTTCTTATGGGGTGATTGTGGACCTAGGCGTAGGATTCATTGGTGCCATTGGTGGGAGGTGTGTTTTCCTCGGGAGGAGGCGGCTGGGTATTAGGTCACTCGGGATCTAGGCTGAAGCTTTTGAGCTTAAGCTTTGGTGGCGATTCGGGTGCGGCGTTCTTATGGGCTTCGTATATGAAGTCGAATATTCTTGACACTTATTCATCCCGACATGGTAGCTTTTAGTTACCCACTTCTCTCTCTGCAGGCGTCTTTGCCCCGTCAGAGATGATCTTGAGCCTCGTATTCGTTGGTTGGTGGGTGTCGGTGATTGTAGCTTACAGTGCAGTTGCTTGGATGGGATCACTCCCTTTGTACTTCTATAATTGCAGTGCTAAACTGTACATGCCGGTTTCTTTTTATTAGCGTAGCCTTTGTTTGGGATAGGGGTAAGCTCACAGGTGTCTTACCCGCATCGGTGGTTCAGTGATTGTTTTGATTCAGATATCTCTTGGCGTGCTGATGAGCTTCGGTGGGATTCCACTGCGATGGTGTTTTCATTTCGGATCGGCTTGGGAGATGGTGCGGTGCGCCGAGGCCACGAGATGGAGTATTTTCTATGATTTGGCGGTCGTATTCCATCTCGGTTATCATTTTTCTTTGGCGGTTGTTGCGAGGCTTTCTAGCCACCGATGATGCCTTGAGTGGGCGTGAGCTTCGTATGGTTTCTCGGTGCTTACGTGGACGAGTTCTTTGAGACTTCTCGGCACTTATTTCTTGAGTGCCCTCGGGTTAGCCGAGTTTGGGAGTATTTCATCGTGGAGTAGGGATCCGGCGAGATCGGTTCTCTATCACCCCATGCGTTACTTCGCCATTGGCGGAGATGTGCCCTTCTCGATCTCATCTTGAGTTATTTTACCTTGCTTCATTACGTGGCATGTGTGGAAGGCTCGAAATGGGTTCGAGTTCGATTCTCACTCATTTTACGTGGATGCGGTTATTTTCAGAGTGATATCGGACGTTAGACTTCGCGGCTCGCTTTTGGCTTGGTAGGCTCGATTCTGAAGTCTTTGGATTCTCGACTTGCGGATGGAGTTCTGGCGTGATTGCTTCCCTCGGCGACCTATTCGTGTTGTTGTTTGGACACGGCCGCCTCTTGCTATTGTCAGTGACTGTTGATGGGTGTTCGAGGGTAATCATGGGTTGTCCATTGCGGGGTTGTTCTTGAGACCATCGGGGTATGTTCTTGGCGGGGTTTGGCTCTTTTCTTGGCCATCATCCGATACTTTATCGCGGAGCTTCGGCGGTTCGTGAGGGTTTGGGTGGCGATTCGGTTCGGGATACTATTCTGTTGTAGGTAGAGTGCGAGTTCGAGCCCTTTGTGGTCTCACGGGTCCTCTCAAGGCAGTTACATTCGATGGGATTATGCTTTATCCTTGCGTCGAGTTAGATCGGTAGTGTCCTCTCATTCGGTTGTGGTTCGACACGTGTATCGAGGCTACTTACGGTCGACTTCTTAGCCAATTGGGCTTGCACTTCTCGTACCGGTGAGTCGATTCCTATCGACGGCCGTGATACGCCCGTCGGCTTATGTCAGGATTCTTCGTATGGATGCTCATGCGATCCGCGTATCGAGCGCTAGTTCATTACGTACTGCGTTCATTTATTTCGGAGGTTTTGGTCTTTGTCCCCCTCAGGTGTATTTCACTTACTTTTTATATATGTGACGGTAGGGGTTCGGCTAACCCCCACTGCCTGGTGGCTCGAAAAAAAAAACCCTAAACCAAACCTAACAAAAACCCACTTTCCAACCTCTCTCAACTTTCTCTCTATGCAAAATTCTCTCGACTCTTTTGATTTTTGGTGAAGCTTGAGCTCTCGGCCATGGCCTCACTGGGGCAGGAGAGACCTACCAGCCTGGCTCCATGCAGCACCACCTACCGGATCTGCCTGGCTCCTCCTCCTCGTCTTGGCAACAAATGACCGAGCCAACCATCCACTCCATCCGCTGCGGTTTCCATCGCGACACCATCCCACCTGACTCATCATCCACCTCAGCCGTCACCTCCACCATGGTCGACCCCTCTACCACGCACGGCCTTGCCCATCATTCAAGTTTGTTGCAAATCCTCCCGATACCCAATCATCCTCTCGGCTTTCACCTCCCATGAGCTCGATTATTGAAAAATCCCATATAGTCGATTCTGAGTGACACCTCGCGGCAGTGACCACCTAATCCCACTGACTCACTTGCTTTCCTCACTCGACAAACCCCCACTTGCAGCGGCATCCTCGAGCACATCAGGCACCATCCCACCCTACCACCACCTCCATGACTCATCCAAAACCACCAAACCAGATGCACCCCACTGGCCAAGCCAAACCCATCAACTCGCTGACCCAATCACGACTGGCTACTCAGCGAATCCGACTTGGTAGCGGCATCAGCGGCCATTTCAGAACTTCACCCCATCACGACCACCACCTCCCGCAACTTTCCGATGTCCAGTCCAACCCCATGCTACCTCAAACTCACGGCAAACTCCCCCGCACACGAGCCGAGATGTCCAAGATCCACGTCTCATGGCTACCACATCGGCATTCACGGTCGATCAACCCCACCATCGGCGCTCCTCCTCCTCTCGACCTCCCATGGCCACGGCAAGTCACCCCGCATCCGAAACCATGAATCCCACCCTCAAACACCACGCCACCTACCCATGCCCTCACTGGCCAGCGAGCAGCCTTCTCCAACCCCGAGCACCGGCCGTGGCCGTAGTGAACCACAGATCCTCGGCGCAGCGTCTGCCAGGCCTCAAGTGCCTTCCACGCCACGGGTTCTAGAAGGCGGCCCGCCACCTCCTCTCAGCAACATAACAAATAAATCCTCCCACTCCAACAAACCCTAACCCATGTGTTTACCCTAACCCGACTAAACAAGCCCAAACCCGAAATGGCCAAGCCCAATCCCAAATTCCAGCACACTTACCTCAATCATCTAAACCCATTCACTTAAATGAAGCCCAAAGAAATTCCAGCCTGACAACTTAAATTTTATAACACCCAGTCCATTGAAAATAATCCTGACCCCTTAAAACAAGCCCAAAACTTTAGTCAAGCCCAATTCCAAAATCAGCCCATACCTCCCAAACTGACCCATAAATCCATAACCCTAACTTGATCTCCACCACTGAGGTCTAAACCCAAAATCTACCTATTCTTCCATTGTTACCCGGCATCTCTCCTCGACCCGATGCCCTCCCGACCTCAAAAATCATTCTCGGACGCTGTTTCACGGCATCTTGACTCGAAATTCCTTTTAAGCGGCATCTCTCCGGTGGGGAACCGACCATCATCTTTTCACCTCGGGAGATCACGGCCATGGCTCGACCATTCGAGACTTTCTCTTGTTGGTAAGTTTTCCTTTGTGCCCTTCATGGACATCATTAGAAAATTTTTGTTTCCCTCGGTCTTAAAGGAAACTCCCAGTTTCTCTCCTCGACAACGAGCACATCCTCATTAAGTTATCTACGGAGGAGGATTACTCTCGCATTTGGTTGCGACAATCGTGAATACGTTAATGGTGCGTGGCATGCGTATATTCAAGTGGAGTAAGGATTTCCATTGTTCCATGGAGTCTCGATTGTTCCGATCTGGGTATCCTTGCCTTATCTCTAGGTGCACTTTATTCACTTTGCAAATCGCTCTTTACTCCATTCTTTGCGCCATCGGTACTCCACTGCGGATTCGACCACGCCACGGCCTGCTGTCAATAGACCATCGTGGCTCGTGTTTTAATCGAGTATGACATTTGAGTATGACATTTCGAGGCCTCTTGTTCCACGGATGCTGGATTGGAGAGGGACTCGGGATTACGGCAGTGTTATCTTTGAGAAGGTGCACGATTGTTGTCTTGCATGTTTGCATCTCGGGCATTCTGCGGAGGCTTGTTTCGTCACTAATCAAGTCTCCATGAGTACAACTGATCTCACACCACGTCTCCGTGGCGGACACGCCACTTCTCCTCCTGCTTTCGATGCTACGGTGATTTCCGATCATAGACCTATAAGCCCTATCGGTGTGTATCCTCAGCCCCCGGTGAGTGAGGAGAGTGCAGTGTCGAGCAGGCAGGAGGTTTATCAGATGCGCATTCTACGGACCCAGTTTTCGGTTTGATCCGTATGATAGATCGGCGACATTCTTCATGATAACACTATTTTTGAGCCCGATTGAGGATATTGAGGGCCACGAGGAGCCTCTACGGTCTCGTCCCTCGTGTGTGCCTTCAGGTTGTGTGCACCTCATGTGGGATTCAACACCCACTCCGAGGGCGTTCCATCCTCGTCGATGAGGAGATTGACCACTGCGGATGGTGCTCGTGGTAGATTGAGGGCGAGACTTCACCGATCGGACATTGATCCTAGTAGTGAGGACTCCAGGAGATGACATCCACTTCTTGCAGTCCAGGCGAGACTAGACACCCTCTTCCTTCGGCCGGTGATTGATAGTTTAGCGGAGAGGGTTTCCACTTCTGCATGATTTCGCCAGATTACTCGCATGAAGCGGTCGGTATAATGACGGGGACGTTTCCAGCCCTCCTACTGATGATTAGTTCCATTATATAGAACATTCGAGGATTAGTAAGGCCCCTGCATTCGTCGCTTGAGAAGCTTATCCGCTCACGCAGTATTACTCTTATTTGTATTTTGGAGCCTTTTCTTTGTTCTAACAGTTGAAGGCTACTCGTATTCGCTTGGGGATGGAGCATCTTTGTATCCTCACGCTACAGGAAGATTTGGGTTTTGAGGCTACTCAGTTTACCTTGGATATTATCGAGGATCGCGGGCCGGGTCCTTCATTCTTAGGGTTAGTCACTCTCTTTTCTCTACTCTGTTTTTATTTCTTTTGTTTATGCCGGCTATTCTATCCTTGTTCGGGAGGGTTGTGGGATGCCCTTGGCGCTTTTTGCAGATAATCTTGACAATCCTTGGATGGTGGGGGTGACTTTAATGTTGTCCAATCTTTATCTGAGATCTCTGGCGGCCATATTCAGACTCAAACCGCTATCGATGCCTTTAATTTTGCTTTATTGTATTGTGGTTTGGAGGATCTTTGGTTTTCTTGAGAGTCAGTATACTTGGACTAATGGTGCGTACTTCATGAGGCGCTTCAGACGGGGTGGTTTCAATGCATTCTCGATGGTCTAGGCTCTTCTCTGCTTTAAAGTCACCCACCTCAGCCTGCTTGCTTCCGATCATTCGCCTCTCCTCATTGCTCTTGATTGGGTTTCGATCAAGAGTCCGGTTCGTTTCAGGTTCTTACACTCGTGGCTTAATCACTCCGATTTCATGGACCTTTGTTTGGCGGTCTTGAGTCGACCTGTCTCGGGTAGTGGGATGAGGGCCTTTCGGTGATTGGTGTGTCGAAGGCGTGCTGAGCTTGGAACAAAGATGTTTTCGGCAACATCGGAGATAGGGTTAGAGAGTGAGGAGGAGGTGGCTCATCGGGAGCCTGAGACTCGATATTTACGGTTACTGCGAGGATAGATCGCTGTGTTACGAGGCTGGGGCTCGGTCATTACGTGCCTTATCCAGCGAGGAGACTTTTCTTAGGCTGCTCTACAGTGTCGAGATGGGTTGGGAGGGACTCCAACACTCGCTTCTTTCGTGCGATGGCGGGAAGAAGCACCGGCGATGTTTTGTTCATAGGATCGGTGAAGACTCCTCTTGGCTTTACGAGTCTTGAGATTGCGAGTTCAGTTGTTCGGTTCTTCGGAGCTTACTCATGCGGTGATTCGATCCGTCTCGACCTCGTGACTTTTACGGTATTAGAGATTAGTTTCCACGAGGATGAGGGCGACCTTTGTAGGATTCACGATATGGATGAGATTCGTGGTTGTTTTCTCTGTCGACCAGCTTAGCGCTCAGGGGCTGATGGTTTACGTAGTAAATTTTACCGGGCATGTTGGGATTTTATTTGCGATGATTTGTTGGCGGTGTGACGGATTTCTTCGCGAGTTCGCCCATGCGTCGGGGTTTCGATCCACTCTCTTGGTTCTCACGCCTAAGAAGGCTTCCCGTCTACTTGGTCGGATTTGAACTATTAGTTTGTGTAATGTCGTGTGCAAGATCCTCATGAAGCTCCTCGTTGCTACGCCTCTCGCGATCCTTCCTAGGATTATCTCTCCTTCTCGAGTGGTTTTGTTAGGGTAGGGTCATCCATGATAATGTTCTTCTTGTCCGGAGGCTGGTTCAGCGATTTGAATAGAAGGACCAGTGGGAGTAATGTCGTCTTTGAAGCTTGATATGGCTAAAGCTTACGATAAGATGTCTTGGTCCTTTGTTCTTGGATGCTCAGGGCCTTGGCTTTCTCGGCGGTGGGTTTCTCTTATCTATAGGGCCATTTACGGTCAGTGGTATTCTGATACGGTTAATGGTACCGTACCATGCTTCTTCGGTCCTTGGGTGATATTTGCGGTTCCCTACTGTCACGATACACCACTACGCTAAGATGATGGTTTCGCATCCGAGCTTTGCGGATGATATTGTTATTTTTGCTAATGGGAGCAAGTCCGGTGTCGCCATTTGATGAGCTTCGCTTCGTCATTATCGGACTATCTCCGGTCGCGTATTAATCGGACCGAAGCGGCTTCATGTGGGGAAGTTTGCCCCTTTTCTGTCGAGCGACTATCCAGTTCTCTTCTTGGTTTTCAGCGTGACCGCCATTCACATACCTTGGGTGCACGATGTAGGGCGCTCGAGGATTCGTTACTTTGATGATATGATCGCCAAGGTCAGAAATAGGATCTCCGGGTGGACTAATCGTACGCTTTCTTTTAGCGGCAAGCTTGTTCTTATCGGACACGTGCTTTCCTCCGCTGACTCTCCATTTACTTCATGCCCTTAGGCGCTTTGTCACGGTTGTTCATCGTGCGGGCGTTTATTTACCGCTTTCTGCGGGCGACAGCGATACTCGTCGGCGCATTCAGCTGGTGTCGGTGGCCCTCTGTTGCTACCGGTAACTAAGAGGCGGCTTGGGCATTAGATCCTTTTCGATCTGGTGAGGCTACAGAGCTTAAGCTACGGTGGCGTTCGCGACCAGCGCTCCCTGCAGGCTTCTTTTATGAGGTCTAAATCATGTCGATCCAGAGCATCAGGGATGATTCGGTTTCGGTATCCTGCTTCCCCTCTTTAGCGTCGCCTTTGTAAGATCAGAGTCTTGCTTGAACCCGCGTTATTGGCGGATTAGATCCAGGGGCTGTAGTTTTGGTATGATTGTTGGCTCGACTCCTCTCCATTGTTCATACTAACCCCGTCGGGCTTCTTGATCCTGTCTCGTCTTTTGGAGGGGCTACTGTATGGGACGAGGTAAGTTGGAGCGCCTTACTTCCACCCTCCGTTGTTGAGCGAGATCCTTTTGGTTCCGAGTTCCGCTCCGCGATGGTCTGTCGGATCGCGGTGGGACCTTTCTAATGATGGAATTTTTCTACGAGGTTGCTTGGGATCTTGTTCGGGACTCTAGATCTCTGAGCGAGGTTTGTTCCTTTATTTGGCGAGATTGATCCCTTCGGTTTGTCTTTCTTCCTCTGGCGCTTATTGCGCGGTTACTTGGCCACGGATGATGCTCTCTGCACCCGGGGCTTCTACATGGTTTCGAGATGTCTTTGCAATGGAGCTAGGGAGACGGTTAGACACCTTTTTCTTGATTGCCCTCATGTCGAGACGGGTTTGGCTTTACTTTCACCGCTTACTCGATTTAGAGTATCCTCGCTTTATCTCCCGTATGCTTTACTTCTTCATTGGAGCCATTGTGCTCCCTCTCGGTGACATATTCGGGTCCTCCTTCCTTGCTTCATCCTATGGCAAGTTTGGAAGGCCAAATCTTTGATTCGATTGATGCTACATTTTTCGATGCGGAGTGTTATCTTTCGGTGATTTCGATTTGAAGTTAGCGAGTTGCTTTCGGTTTTAAGGCGTCCCGACTCGGGAGGGTCATGCGAGGCCGGCTCGCGAGATGGATTACGGATCATTCGCTCACCTCATAGGCCTGTTAAATGCGATTTCTTGGTTGAGACCTTGAGTGCGTGGTCAAGCGAGTGTGGACGGATCTTTGCCGGCGACCACAGGATGTCTGCTGCTGGAGGATTTTCGAGGATCATCGAGGGGCGGTCCTTGCCACTTTCGGGATGTTTCTAGGACACCACCCATCTTATTCAGCGGTGGCGGCGGTTCTGAGGGCACTTAAAATGGCGGCGATCTTGGTTACTCTTCTGCGGAGCTAGAATCGGATTCCATTCTGGCGGTTGCTTGGATCACCTCTCGGCATCCGGGCGGATGGGAGTTCACTTAAATTCTTAGCTAGGATTAGAGCCCTTTGCGCCACGCATTCGATCATCATTCGCCATGTGTTTCGGTGAGGCCACTACAGCTGAGCTTCATGGCCAATTGGGCTTGCTCACACCGGACTCGACCAGCGGTTTCATCACCGTAGTGCCCTTCCCAAGGTCTTACGGGTATTCTTCGACAGCCTGACGAACTCCTTACATTAGGAGATGATCTTCGCTTCATTCATTATCCTCGAGAATGCACTATTTATTTTCTTATATTGTTCTGTATACGTTCATTTATTTCGGAGGTTTCGGTCTTTGTCCCCCTCCAGTGTATTTCACTTACTTTTATATATGTGACGGTAGGGGTCAGGCCTAACCCCCACTGCTTTGGTGGCTTAATTAAAAAATAAAAAATAAAAAAAACCCTAAACCTAAACCCTAAACCAACCCTAAACCCTAACCCACTAAACCCTAAACCTACAAACCCTAAACCCTAAACCACAGACCACAGACCACGAACCACGAACCACAGACCACTGAACCACGAGTCCTTGAACCACAGACCACGAACCACAGACCACAGAACCCTCGACCACAGACCACAAAGCCTAAACCCTAAACCCTAAACCCTAAACCCTAAACCCTCTCGTAGAGCTATTATTCATACAGTTACGGGGTTCCAGCAGAAGGACCCTCCTTTCTCTTATCTTGGTTGCCCGGTGTTTGTTGGGGGCATCAAGATTGCTCCTTTCGATGATCTGCTTCGGAGGGTCCGAGAGCGGATTTCTGGTTGGGCGAATCGGCTGCTCTCGTTTGGGGGGAAGTTAGTGCTTATTCGGCATGTTCTATCCTCTATGTCTTTGCACTCATTTCATGTCTTGCGTCCACCGATTGGGGCTATCCAGCAGTTGGAGCGGATATTTACACGTTTCTTATGGGGTGATTGTGGACCTAGGCGCAGGATTCATTGGAGCCATTGGCCGGAGGTGTGTTTTCCTCGGGAGGAGGGCGGCCTAGGTATTAGGTCTTTTCGGGATCTAGCTGAAGCTTTTGAGCTTAAGCTTTGGTGGCGATTTCGGGAGCAGCGTTCCTTATGGGCTTCATATATGAAGTCCAAATATTCTGACCTTATTCATCCCGGCATGGTAGCTTTTCGTTACCACTTCTCTCTCTCGGAGGCGTCTTTGCTCCATCAGAGATAATCTTGAGCCTCGTATTCGTTGGGTGGTGGGTGTCGGTGATTGTAACCTACGGTATGGCTGCTTGGATGGGATCACTCCCTTTGTACTTCATAACACTTGGTGCAGCTTCTTACGTGCGGTTTCTTTTTATTAGTGGCCTTTGTTTGGGATAGGGGTAAGCTCACGGCATGTCTTACCTACGTCGGTAGTTAAGCGGTTGTTTTGATTCAGATATCTCTTGGCGTGCTGATGAGCTTCGATGGGATTCTACTACTAATGGTGTTTTCATTTGAGATCGACTTGGGAGATGGTGAGGTGTGCGAGGCCACGAGATGGAGTATTTTCTATGATTTGGCGTGTCGTATTCCATCTCGGTTATCCTTTTTCTTTGGCGGTTCTTTGCGAGGCTTTCTAGCCACGATGATGCCTTGAGTGGGCCTGACGCACGTATGGTTTCTCGGTGCTTACAGTGACGATGCTTTGAGACTTCTCGGCACTTATTTCTTGAGTACCCTCGGGTTAGCCAGGTTTGGGAGTATTTCTATCGTGGAGTAGGGATCCGGCCGATCAGATTTCTATCACCCCATGCGTTACTTCGCCATTGGCGAGAGATGTGCCCCTACTCGATCTCATCTTGGGTTATTTTACCTTGCTTCATTACGATGGCATGTGTAGAAGGCTCGAAATGGGTTCGAGTTCGATTCTCACTCATTTTCTATGGATGCGGTTATTTTCAGGTGGTATCGGACATTGACTTGGCTCTCTGCT
Organism: Murraya koenigii; assembly: GCA_025617385.1. Taxonomy (NCBI): domain Eukaryota; kingdom Viridiplantae; phylum Streptophyta; class Magnoliopsida; order Sapindales; family Rutaceae; genus Murraya; species Murraya koenigii. Next base: position 37,574,823 of record CM046815.1, read on the forward strand.
TTTGGCTTGGTAGGCTCGATTCTGAGAGTCTTTGGATTCTCAGCTTGCGGATGGGTTACGCGTGATTACTTACCCCCGACGGCCTATTCGTGTTGTTGTTTGGACGCGACCGCCTCTTGGTGCGGTCAAGCTGACTGTTGATGGGTGTTCGAGGTAACCCGGGGTTGTCCGCTGCAGGGGGTATTCTTCGGGACCATCACGGTATGTTTTTGGCAGGGTTTGGCTCTTTTCTCGGCCACCATCCGATCCTTTATGCGGAGCTTCTGGCGGTTCGTGAGAGTTTGGAGGTGGCGGTTCGGTGGGATATTACATTGTGGAGGTAGAGTGCGATTCGGCCACTTTGTGGTCTCTGGGTCATCTCGAACAATTACATTCGATGGGATTACAGCTTTATCCTTGCGTCGAGTTAGATCGATAGTGTCCTCTCATTCGGTTGTGGTTCGGCTTTGTATCGGGAGGCGACATCTGCGGTGATTTCTTAGCCAATTGGGCTTGCACTTCTCGTGCCGGTAGTCGATTCCTATCGGCTCGTGACACTCCATCGACTTATATGGGATCCTTCATATGGATGCTCATGCGGTTCGCATATCGAGACGCTAGTTCATTCGATTACAGCTTGTATGTTGTCTACGATTGAGGAGGATTTGGCTCATGTCCCCTCGCTATGTATTTTAGACTACATTACATGATTTATCATCACGGTGGCGGTCACTTTAACCCCTACCATTTTGGTGGTTTCACAAAAAAAACCATAAACCCTAAACCTAGCTGTAACCCTAAACTGAGACACGAGAACCCTAAACCCTAAACCCCAGACCCAGAAGCCTGAAGCCACTAAACCCCAAACCCCGAACCCCAGACCCCAGACCCCAGACTGAGCCCGAACCCTAAACCCCAGAACCCCAGCGAACCCCAGACCCCAAACCGAACCCCAAACCCGAAACCCTAAACCACAAACCCTAAACCCTAAACCCTAAACCACCTAAACCCTAAACCCATAAACCCTAAACCCCCAAAACCAAAATGCTCCGAAAACTCTCTCGACCAGTTGCTCCTTGCTTGTTGAGTTCTACTGTAATGTCCCTTCGTGCCTGGTGGTGGCGGCACGCCTTCTTGGGACCCTCCCACCCTACTGCCTTCCCCACCGTGGCCATCGTTCCCTACTGACCCCCAAGCTGCCAGCCGTAACACCGAAGCAGTGCCAACTCTCGTAGGCAGATGCCACAGATGTTTCGACCACGGGAAGGGTTGTTACGGACCATGCGGTAGAATCCGAACCGACCCACCTCTCTGCGAAGCCGGCCATGCGAGGCGTTGACATACACCCATGCAAGCACTGCAGCTATCGTGAAAAACCCTAGCCGTGCTTCGTTGGCTCGAGCACGGTCCCGGGTGGTCGGCTCCCTCGTGCTCCTCTCTCCATCACGAAACATGGCCTTCCTATACAGTCGTGAGCGGTGGCCCCACCATGCATGGAGCGATAATCCTCGTCGTGATTACATTCACGATCGGGCCGTATGTGTGGCCTCCTTCACGGCGCCTATGGGCGCTCCGGTTGCCGACCACCAACCGACCACGGATTACATGGCGCCATCCACGACAAACCCACGCCACGACGGCTATCACCGCACTCAGCAACCCGGTATGCCTTTGCGTTGAGTCAACTCGGCGTGACTCGGGCCATGCGGCTCGCGTCAGCGTCCCTCCCATCACGAAGGTCACCCTTCCGCGGCCAAGATGTCCCACTGATGTTGAGATTCATGGTCCAAATGTTCAGCAGACCCAGCGGATATGAGTACGGCACGCTTCCGGTATTCTCGCCCTCATACCGTGGCCAACTCCGCTCGTCTAAAGGACATATGCTGCGAGTGATGGGTTGGTTGGAGCTCAAACCCGTGCCGCACTTACCACCCATGCCAAGCGACCCGTTTCCTATGCTTGCGATGAATCCGCATCCATTCTCGACCCCGCGGCACCCAGAGGCCACAAAATCATTCTTGGATCTTTGTAACGGGTAATACTAGTACTTGATTACGGTAAAGCCGGTTTTTGCACCGTGGTGAGCCCGCTATAATGTTCTCTAAGGAGGAAGTTCGAACTATGGTTGAATCTTTTAAGCTTGCCTTGGTTGGAAAATTCTCTTTCGGTGAGCCATCTATGGATAGTATTCGGAAGTTTTTGTTTCTCTTGGTCTCGAGGGAATTCTCGATTTGTTGCTTGATAACTAGGCATGTCTTGATCAAGTTATCCATGGAAGAGGACTATTCACGGGTTTGGGTTCGCCATACATGGTATGTTAATGGAAGAGGTATGCGCATTTTCAAGTGGAGCACGGATTTTCGATGTTCAGTGAGTCTCCTATTGTACTGTTTGGGTAAGTCTCCGTATTTACAGTTCATTTTATTCATTCCAAATCTGCATTATTCTCTATTCTTTGGTGCTATTAGTACTCCCTGCGTGTTGATCACGTAGCGGCTTCGATTAATAGGTCATACATTGCTAGGGTTTTGGTTGAGTATGATGTCTCATGACCTTTGTTGTCGCGTATTTGGATTGGAGAGGAGATTACGGTTTACGGCGGGATGTTGTTTTGAGAAAGTTCACGCTTATTGTTCCACTTGTAAGCACTTAGGTCATGCTCTCGAGGGTTGTTATGTCTCCAACCCAAGTCTTCGTCGACCTCAGCTGTCGAAGGGTAATGGGCTGCGTTCTATTCAGGATAAGGGTAAAAGCCCATGTTTCCGGTGATGTGCGACCACAGGTGCCTCTAGTACCAGATATGTTGTCATTTCGATAATCGCCCTATAGGGCTGTTCTTTGATTAGTGTTCTTGCTCCGGTGGAGATAGTCCATCATTGGATCGGGTCATTCTCGAGGATGTTCCTTTGGATGGTAGGGGCCATGAAGATTTAGACCTAGCCCAGCGTCCGAGTGCCCAATGAGGCGATCACTCCATGCCTCCAGCTGCTGAGCACCTTTGTTTCACCATTCTTCGCTTCGATGCACGGTGGTTTCGATCATAGACCTATCGAGCCTATCGTTGTGGATCCCACCCTGAGTTGAGGAAGTGCAGGTTTCGATGCACGATGGGGGCACTTGTTCGAGATATCCACTACCTAGATGTGGGATTCAACACTCACTCCACGGATATCCGCTTCATTAGGCGGGACAGATTACAGCGATGCCGGACACCACCGCCTTGAGTGCGGTGATTGACAATTTGGTCAGTGAAGGAGTCTACTTCTCTACAAGGATTCACTGCAATTACTCGCGAGGAGGCGACAAGACGATTGGCTGCTCGCACCCTCCCTACTTGATGATCAGTTCCTTTCGTTATCCTTGAAGTTCTTTTTATTAGCTTTTATTTGCTTATTTATTTTGGAGGTTTTAGTTTTTGTCCCCCTCCGTTGTACTCCTCTTACTTTATATATATTTGACGGTGGGAGTCCCTTTAACCCCTCGAAAAAAAAAACCCTAAACCCTAAACCCTAGACTCTAGACCCTAGACCCTAAACCCTAAACCAAGTTCCTGCTTATTGTATCACTTGTAAGCACTTGGGTCACGCCGCTGAGGGTTGTTATGTCTCAAACCCAAGTCTTTGTAAGCCTCCACCGTTGAAGGATAATGGGTTGCGTACTGTCCCGGATAAGGGTAAAAAGCCCATGGTTCCAGCTAATGTGCAGCCACGGGCTGCGTCTAGTACCCAGTATGTTGTCATTTCTGATACTCGCCCTCTAAGGCCTGTTGCTATTAGTGTTGCTGCTCCAAGTGGGGATCGTCCGTCATTGGGTCGGCCTGTTACGGAGGATGTCCCCTCGGATGATAAGGGTCATGAGGATGGTATTCAGACAGAGGCAGGTGATGTGTTGGGCCCGGAGCTGGCTGCTAGGGATGATACTGGTACCATGCACGTGAGTTTCAATACTCATAGTTCCGAGATTCCGGAGAATGGCTCAGATGGTAGGGAGGGTCGTCCTAGTATTTCTCGCTCGGACATTGAGTGTAGTTCGGAGGAGTCGAGGGATATGGATGATGGGAGATTCTTGACTGATCCGGAGGATGTTAATACTCCATTACCTACGGACGCAGTGATTACTGGATTGGCCGATCAGAGGGTTGCTAGCTCTTCTCGGGGTTTTTCTGTAGTTGCGGGTCGTAAGACTCGTAAGTCTCGGCGGAGGGGTAGGTGTCGTTCCCCACCCCAATGATTACTACTCTTATTTGGAATATTCGGGGGATAAGTAAGGCCCTCGCGGTCCGCCGTTTGCGGAAGTTGATACGGTTGCATAGATTGGCGTTGGTGTGTGTTTTGGAGCCTTTTCTTACTGTTGATAGACTGGAGAGCACTCGTATCCGCATTGCGATGGAGCATGGGTTTTCTTCCGCTACGGGAAAATATGGGTGTTACAGTGGCGCCATTTTCGGTGGAGGTTACTGCAGGATATGGGCGGGTGGTTCATTCTTGGGTTAGTCACTCTTCCTTTCCTGATCCTATATATATTTCATATGTATATGCCAGCTGTGCTAAGATTGTGAGAGAGGAGTTGTGGGATGGCCTTGTTTCTTTTGCTGATAGCCATGATGGCCCTTGGATGGTGGGTGGGGATTTTAACGTTGTGCAGTCTCTTTCTGAGATTTCGGGGGGGCATGCACAGCCTCAGGATGCTATTAATGATTTTAATGTTGCTTTATTGGATTGTGGCTTGGAGGATGTGGGTTTTACAGGGAGTCCTTTCACATGGACCAATGGGCGCACATGGAGACGTTTGGATAGGGTTGTGTGCAATGCCCAATGGTTGGGGTTCTTTTCTACATTTCGAGTTTCTCATCTGAATCGCACTGGTTCAGATCACTCTCCCTTACTTTTATCATGTGTTAGATTGGCTGGTAGACGTCCTTCCAGGTTCCGTTTTTTACATGCTTAGCTCAAGCATCCTGGATTTCTTGAGGTTGTGAGGCAGTCTTGGGGTGCTCCTGTTGTTGCTTCTGGGATGAGGGCTTTTCGGTGAAGCTTGTCGGATTGAAGCTACTGCTTAAAGGTTGGAATGAGGAGGTATTTGCAGCGTATTTGATAGGGTTCGGGAGGTGAGGAGGAGGTTGCTCGGAGGAGGCCCGGTATGATCTATCTGGTTTAGGCGATGATCGATCGGCTTTTCGAGGCAGAGCAGCTGCAGCATGCTTTACTTTGTGAGGAGATATTTTTACGACGCGATCGATTATACGTTAGGTTAAGGAGGGATGCCAATACCGGTTCTTCCATGCTATGATTCGAAAGAAGCATCGGTTCTTTCATGTCCATCGAGGCGTATAAATGCGCATGGATTCTTGAGCCCTCTTGCTATGGTGAGTCTGCGGTGGATTACTTCGGGGTCTCTTGGCGGGAGGTCTAGCCGGTTTCGGTGTCGGATTTTGATTTTATCCGCTTCTACAGTCCTTCTCGAGGATGATGTGGATTTATGTAGGGGCACGATTTAGAGGAGTTCGGCGGGTAGTCTTTTCTATTGACCACGATAGTGCTCAGGGTCACGATGGGTTTCTGGCGAGTTCTACCGAGCGTCTTTGAGATGTGATTTCTCCAGGGTTGTTGATTGCTTGTTCATGATTATTTTCGAGGTTACTGCTATGCGAGGGATTCGAGTACTCTTTTAGTTCTTCTCCTAAGAAGGACTCTCCGATCTCTTGGGCTGATTTTCGTCGATCGGTTTGTGTAACGTGAGCAATAAGGTTTTAACTAAATTGCTCGTTGTCGACTGACACCGATGTTACCTCGTATTATTTCTCCATCATGAAGTGGTTTTGTGCTGGTAGGAGCATTCATGATAATGTGTTGTTGGTTCGAGGAGATTGTGCATGATCTTAGTCGTCGTGCAGGGAGTAGCGTGGTTACGAAGTTGGATATGGCTAAGGCTTATGATCGGATGTCATGGTCCTTTGTTCTCCAAATGTTGAGGTGCTTTGGTTTCTCAGAGCAGTGGATTTCTTTAGTTCGGAGGGCTATTTATGGACCTTGGTTCTCTGTCTTTGGTTAATGGTGTCGACCACTTGGTTTTCGATCTCGCATTGGTCTTCGCCGAGCGATCCAGCATCTCCGAGCTTATTCATTATTCGCTGCGAGTTTTTATCTAGAGGCTGGATCGCTTGTACTCTTCGCACCCTACTGTGAGATATTGCTCGATCGGTTGTCTTCTATCTCCCATTTGAGTTTTGCAAATGATATTGTTCTTTTTGGAATGGGGTAGTGGGCTAGCCTCGCATGACTTATGGGTTTCCTACATTATTATGAGACATTTACGGGCAGCTGGTTAGCTGGGGAAGAGTAGCTTTTATGTTCGAGGTTTGATTTACGCATCTCGTAGAGCTACTATTCATACGATTCTGAGGTTCAGTGAAGGACCTTCTTTTTCTTATCTGGGTTGCCGGTGTTTGTTGGGGCGTCGAGATTGCTCATTTCGATGATACGCTTGGAGGGTCAGAGGCGGTTTACGGTTAGAGCGAACCGGTTGCTCTCGTTTTGGGGAAGCTAGTGCTTATTCGGCATGTTCTATCCTCTATGCCTTTGCACTCATTTCATGTCTTGCGTCCACCGATTGGGGTTATCCAGCGATTGGGCGGATATTTACGTTTCTTATGGGGTGATTGTGGACTACTGCGCGAGGATTCATTGGTGCCATTAGCAGAAGGTGTGTTTTCCTCGGGAGGCGCCACAGGTATTAGGTCATTTCGGGATCTAGGTGAAGCTTTTGAGCTTAAGCTTTGGTGGCGATTTTGGGGCGGCGTTCCTTATGGGCTTCGTATATGAAGTCCAAATATTCTGACCTTATTCATCCGGCATGGTAGCTTTTCGTTACCCGACTTCTCCTCTCTGGGCGTCTTTGCTCCATCAGAGATGATCTTTGAGCGTCATATTCGTTGGTTGGTGGGTGTTGGCGATTGTAACCTACGGTATGATGCTTTGGATGGGATCACTCCTCTTGTACTTTTATAATTACGTGCAGCTTCTTCAGTGCTGGGTCTCCTTTTATTAGGCGTGTGCCTATGTGGGATAGGGGTAAGCTCCTGGCTGTCTTACCCACGTCAGTAGTTGAGCAGATTGTTGTGATTCCGATTTCTACTAGCGTGCCTGATGAGCTTCAGTGGGATTCTACTGGCGATGGTGTTTTCATTTGCGATCGGCTTGGGAGATGGTGCGGTCGCGCAAGCCACGAGATGGAGATTTTTCTATGATTTGGCGGTCATATTCCTCTCGGTTATCATTTTTCTTTGGCGGTTATTGCGAGGCTTTCTAGCCACAGATGGCGCTATGAGTGGCGCGACTTACGTATGGTTTCTCGGTGCTTACGTGGACGGTGCTTGAGACTTCTCGGCACTTATTTCTTGAGTGCCCTCGGGTTAGCTAGGTTTGGGAGTATTTCAATCGTGGAGTAGGGATCCGGCGAATCAGTTTTCTATCATCCCATGCGTTACTTCGTCATTGGCAGAGATGTGCTCCTTCTCGATCTCATCTTCGGGTTACTTTACCTTGCTTCATTCTATGGCATGTGTGGAAGGCTCGAAATGGGTTCAGGTTCGATTCTCACTCATTTTCTGCGGATGCGTTTATTTTCTGAGTGGTATCGGACATTCGACTTCTTGGCTACGCTTTTGGCCTATTCTATCATTTTTCTTTTGGCTTTATTCGAGTTCTTTGGATCCTCGACTTGCGGATGGAGTTCAGCTTGATTGCTCCCTCAGGCTGGCTTATTCGAGTTGTTGTTTGGAGCGACCGCCTCTTGAGTGCGGTCAAGGCGGCTGATGATGGGTGTTCGAGGGTAGTCCAGGGTTGTCCGCTGCAGAGGGGTGTTCTTCGGGACCATCAGGGTATGTTTTTGGCGGGGTTTGGCTCCTTTCTTGGGCATCATCCGATTCTTTATGCGGAGCTCCTGGCGGTTTGTGAGGGTTTGGGTGGCGGTCCGGTGGGAGTACATTGTTGTGGAGGTAGAGTGCGATTGGCCGCTTTGTGGTCTCGTGGGTCCTCTCGGGACGATTACATTCGATGGGATTATGCTTTATCCTTGCGTCGAGTTAGATCAGTGGTGGCTTCTCATTCAGTTGTGGTTCGGCACGTGTATCGGGAGGCTACGTTTGCAGCTGATTTTTTAGCCAATTGGGCCTGCACTTCTCGCTCCAGCCGTCGGTTCTTATCAGTCCGTGATCTGCCCATCGGTTTATCTGGCATTATTCATATGGATGCTCATGCGGTTCCGCATATCAGACGATAGATTATTAGATTACTGCTTGTATCTTTCACTTATTCGAGGAGGTTTTGGTTCATGTCCCCTCGCCTATGTATCTACGGTATCTATTACATGATTTATCATACGGTGGGGTCACTTCTAACCCCTACATCTTGGTAGTTTTAAAAAAAAAAACCTAAACCACTAAACCCTAAACCCTAAGCAGAGATCTGAGCACGTGTTCGAGATATCTCTGCCCGTCTTTACTGTGATTTAAGTGCTTCTGAGATGATGGTTCGGATCACGGTTCTTCGTGATTCAGCTGCCACAGGGACCACAGTTCGGGATATTGAGTGCCCAGGGGACCTCAGTTGATCCTCCTCCACCGCGAGGCTTTGTCAGAGCATATGCACGGTTCGCATGGGATTCAACACTCACTCCACGGATATCCCTCCATTTGTCTAATGAGGATATCGACATTGCAGATGATGCTCGAGACCACCGATCGGACATCTACATCGGTTCAGAAATCTCACGGGAGGCGATGAGGAGTCTACTTCTCTGCAAGGCTTCGCGCAATAACTTCGCGGAGGCCGTGGCGGAGCAGTGAGCATGTCAGCCCCCTCCTCTGATGATCATTTCCATGTATTATCATTGTGGTCATTTATTTCTCTTTTTCATTTATTGTACTTGCTTATTTATGTCGGAGGTTTGGCTCTTGTCCCCGCCGTTGTACTCATCTTACTTTTTACATATATAGCGGTGGGGTCACTTAACCTCCACGCCATGGTGGATTTTAATAAAAAAAAACCCTAAACCTACAAACCTCAAACCCAGAAATCCCAGACCCCAGAACCCCAGACCACTAAACCCCAGACCTAAACCCCAGACCCCAGACCCCAGACCCTAAACCCGAAGCCCCAAACCCCAAACCCCAGACCAAACCCTATCTTAGCCGTTTAGGAGATGATCTTGGCTTCATTCACTATCTTTGAGGCTGCTTCTGTTTATTTTCTTATATTGATGTATACGTTCATTTATTTGGAGGTTTTGGTCTTTGTCCCCTCCGGTGTATTTCACTTACTTTTTATATATATGACGGTGAGGGTTCGGCCTAACCCCCATGCCTTTGGTGGCTTGATAAAAAAAAACCAAAACCCAAAACCCAAACCCTAAACCCTAAAACCTAAACCCCAGAACCCACAAACCCTAAACCCCACACTCTAAAACCACTAAACCCACTAAACCCTAAACCACTAAACCCTAAACCCTAAACCACTAAACTCTAAACCCTAAACCACTAAACCCAAAACCCAAAACCCAAAAGCCTAAACCTAAACCCTAAACCCAAAACCCAAAACCCAAAAGCCTAAACCCTAAACCCTAAACCATCTCGCTCGGACATTGAGTGTAGTTCAGAGGATTCGGGGGATATGGATGATGGGAGATTCTTGACCGATCCGGAGGATGTTCACACTCCAATACCTACGGACGCAGTGATCAGTGGATTAGCCGATCAGAGGGTTACTAGTTCTTCTCGGGGTTTTACGATAGTTGCGGGTCGTAAGACTCGTAAGTCTCGGTGGAGTATAATAAGTTGATACGATTGTATAGATTGGCTTTGGTGTGTGTTTTGGAGCCCTTTCTTACTGTTGATAGACTGGAGAGCACTCGTATTCGCATTGCGATGGAGCATGGGTTTTCTTCCCACTCTGGGAAAATTTGGGTGTTCTGGTCGGCGCCTTTTTCAGTGGAGGTTCTGCAGGATATGGGTCAGGTGGTTCATTGTCGGGTTAGTCACTCTTTCTTTCCGGATCCTGTATATGTTTCATATGAATATGCCAGCTGTGCTAAGATTGTGAGAGAGGATTTGTGGGATGGCCTAGTTTCTTTTGCTGATAGCTATGATGGCCACTTGGATGGTGGGTGGGGATTTTAACGTTGTCTGATCTCTTTACGAGATTTCGAGGGCATGCCCGACCTCGAGGATGCTTATTGATGATTTTAATGTTGCTTTATTGGATTGTGGCTTGGAGGATGTGGGCTTTACAGGGAGCCCATTCACTTGGACCAATGGGCGCACATGGAGACGTTTGGATAGGGTTGTGTGCAATGCCCAATGGTCGGGGTTCTTTTCTACATTTCGAGTTTCTCATCTGAATCGCACTGGTTCAGATCACTCTCCTGCTTTTATCATGTGCTAGATTGGGTGGTGGGCGTCCTTCGAGGTTCAGTTTTTACATGCTTGGCTCGAGCATCCTAGGTTTCTTGATGTTGTGAGGCGGTCTTGGGGTGCTCTATTGTTGCTTACGGGATGAGGATTTTCGTGAAGCTTGTCAGATTGAAGCTACTGCTTAAAAGGCTGGAATAAGGAGGTATTTGGCAATGTATTTGATAGGGTTAAGGAGGTGAGGAGGAGGTTGCTCGAAGGGAGGTCGGTATGATCTATCTGGTTCGGTGATGATCGTGCGGCTTTCGAGACACGAGCTCGGCTGCGGCATCGTTACTTTGTGAGGAGATATTTTCTGACGGCGATCGAGTGTTTGTTAGGTTAGGGAGGGATGCCAATACGGTTCTTCCATACTATGATCCAGAAAGAAGCATCGGTTCTTTCATGTCCATCGGATACGGGGCGCATACATGCTGCATGGATTCTCGAGCCTCTTGCTATGGGTGAGTCTGCGGTGGATTACTTTCGAGGATCTCTTGGCGGGAGGTCTAGCCGGTTTCAGTGTCGGTTTTGATTTTATCCGCTCTGCAGTCACTTCTCGAGGATGATGTGGATTTATGTAGGGAGCTGATTTAGAGGAGTTACTGGCGGGTAGTCTTTTCATTGACCACAGCGATTGCTCAGGGTCCGATAGGTTACTGCGCGGGTTCTACCGAGCGTCTTTGGGATGTGATTTCTACCGACTTGTTGGGCTGCTATACATGATTTTTTCGAGGTTACGCTATGCGAGGGATTCGAGTATTCTTTTAGTTCTTACTTCCTAGAAGGACTCTCCGATCTCTTGGGTTGATTTTCGACTGATCGGTTTGTGTAGCGTGAGCAATAACGTTTAACTTTCGATTGCTCGTTATCGCTGACACCGATCTTTGCCTCAGTTATTTCTCCATCTCGAGTGGTTTCGTGCTGGTAGGAGCATTCATGATAATGTGTTATTGGTTCGGGAGCTTGTGCATGATCTTAGTCGGCGTGCAGGGAGATAGCGTGGTTACGAAGTTGGATATGGCTAAGGCTTATGATCGGATGTCATGGTCCTTTGTTCTCCGGATGTTGAGGTGCTTTGGTTTTCGAGCGATGGATTTCTTTAGTCAGGAGGCTATTTATGGACCTTGGTTCTCTGTGTTGCTTAATGGTGTCGACCATGGGTTTTCGATCTTGCGGTGGTCTTCGCCGGGGTGATCCACTTTGTCTCTAGCTTATTCATTATTCTCTGCGAGTTTTTATCTAGAGGCTGGATCGCTTGTACTCTTAGCACCCTCCTTGAGATATTGCTCGTCTGGTTGTCTTCTATCTCCCATTTGAGTTTTGCGAGATGATATTGTTCTTTTTGGAATGGAGGTAAGGCTAGCCTCACTGCGACTTATGGGTTTCCTACGTCATTATGAAATCATTTACGGGCAGTTGGTTTGCCGGTGAAGATAACTTTTTGTTCGAGGTTCGATTTCTACCTCACGTGAAGCTATTATTCATACTGATTCACGGGGTTCAGTGAGAAGGACTTTCCTTTTTCTTATCCGGGTTGCCGGTGTTTGTTAGAGTGTCAAGATTGCTCATTTTGATGATCGATTCGGAGGTCAGAGGCGGATCTCGGTTGAAGCGAACAGGTTGCTCTCGTTTGGGGAAGCGGTGCTTATTCGGCATGTTCTATCTTCTATGCCTTTGCACTTATTTCATGTCTTGCGTCCACAGATTGGGGTTATCCGGCGATTGGAGGCGGATATTTACGCTACTTATGGGAGATTGTGGACTAGGCGGAGGATTCATTGGTGCCATTGGCAGGAGGTGTGTTTTCCTCGGGAGGAGGCGGCTGGGTATTAGGTCATTTCGGGATATAGGTGAAGCTTTTGAGCTTAAGCTTTGGTGGCGATTCGGGAGCAGCGTTCATTATGGGCTTCGTACATGAAGTCCAAATATTATGACAATGTTCATCCAGGCATGGTAGGTTTTCTTTACCCGACTTCTCCTCTGCGGAGGCGTCTTTGCTCCATCAGAGATCTTCTTGAGCCTCGTATTCGTTGGTTGGTGGGTGTTGGTGATTGTAGCTTACGGTATGGTCTTTGGATGGGATCACTCCCTTTGTACTTTTATAATTACAGTGCAGCTTCTTACATCTGGGTGTCCTTTTATTGGCGTAGCCTTTGTTTGGGATAGAGGTAAGCTCTTGGTTGTCTTACCACGTCGATGGTTGAGCGATTATGTTGATTCAGATTACTCTTGGCGTGCTGATGAGCTTCGATGGGATTCTTCTCTCGATGGTACTTTTCATTTCGCGGTTGGCTTGGGAGATGGTGCGGTGCGCTGGGCCACGAGATGGAGTATTTTCTATGATTTGGCGGCGTCGTATTCAGTCTCGATTATCATTTTTCTTTGGCGGTTGTTGCGAGGCTTTACGGCCATAGATGGCGCCTTGAGTGCTTAAGAGTTTTGCATGGTTTCTCGGTGTTTACGAAGGTGAGGCTGCTGAGACTTCTCGTCACTTATTTCTTGAGTGCCCTCGTGTTAGCCAGGTGTGGGAGTATTTCTATCGTGGATTAGGGATGCGGCGGTCCAGTTTCCTATCACCCCATGCGTTACTTCGCCATTGGCAGAGATGTGCTCCTTCTCGTTCTCATCTTGAGTTATTTTACCTTGCTTCATTTT